>CAMTDV010000025.1:58426496-59026496 GCA_947069175.1 Scalesia atractyloides
GGACCCGCAAAGACACTCGTATAACACAAATGAGTGACTGTGTCGAGATTAGGTGTAAAAACCAAGAACTCTCGATAAGGTCACTCATTCCGCGTATTATTCGCTGCACGAGATTTTTCGTTGAGTCGGGAGTGACATCAATTTCTTAACGGAAATGTCCATTTCTATCCAGTGGAACTCCCGATCGATCGGTGAGAACAACCACAGTTATGGTACGAAGTTGTTAAGTTAGGGGTGAAACCAGCACCTTAACGACTGGTTCCACTCTTCAATTTTCAATCTCACCAAAGTCTTGATTCTTTCACTAATTCGGAGCGGGTAGTAAGTGGAAGGATAAATGCCAAGGGCATTTGTCTATTGGGCCAAAGCGCGTGTCCGAACTCGAGGGAATAATCGAATCACTTTGGGTAGTCAATGTCTCAAAACCCAGGACACTCCGTTGATTTAGGCCTACAATCATCGCTTTTACGCATCATCAAACTTTATTGTGTTTTAATGTCACACCCCGACCCGCAGCGGAGATGGTGATCGGGGCATGATTGGGTTTTCATCATAGCTCATGACATTTACTATAAAATTTCATATTTATTATTTCTTTTTAAAGAAGAACATTACAATAAACATACAAGTACAACATGTTCAAATACATATTTCATGACTTCATTATTTTTCTTCTAAGGCAATTTCCTACGTGTTCCTTGCTTCAACCTGTCCACCTATATCATGTGTAAAAATAGGGTTTTGGGTCAACAAAAAGTTGGCGAGTGAATCTAAATTAATCATTTTAAAGGATTAGTTATGTTGGTTATTTGAATAAAATTGTGCATAACCAAATATGAATAAACGTAAATGTAAATTTAATCACAAAACACATAATATCAATAAATGCACAAGCACACACCAAATGATGAATAATGAGATCAAGGCTCAATCAAACGGAGCCGATCGAATGAGGCACCTGATGCTCAACTCGTCTCCCATGAGGAACTGATGGGCCTAATGCATGATTTGCACACAACTTGACAAGAATGTAAACACGTATCACAACAACAACATAATCACATAATCTCAATTAATGCACAAGCACACACCAAATGATGAACAATGAGGCACCTGATGCTCAAACCCGTCTCCAACGAGGAACTGATGGGCCTAATGAATGATTTGCATGCAACTTGACAAAATGTAAACACACATCACAACAAACAATATTTACATCTCGAGTTTAGATCATATAATGGTAATAGCACGAGTTTGAATAAATGAAATAATTAAAGCGACACATGATACACCCCAAAACATGAATAAAAAGGGGAATTTGCAAGGATTCACTCACAGTGGGTGCGTTTCTTGATGATGATGATTGCGCACGAATTTTAGGATTTGATCGACGAGGAAAACTAACCTAGAATAATAACGAAATGGTTCGGTAAATAAATGGATTTTATTTGAGATTAATAATTTTAATTCATAACCTTAATAGGATTTTTAGATTTATTTTGTGAGTTTAAGGACATTTTCTAACTTTAAAATATTATTTTTAAGTATTTTTAAATAATTTTCTGATTAAATAAATTAAAAAAAGAAATAAAAAAATGTTAACTTTTAACCATGTTGACCGTTGACCGGTCGAACTGTGTTTATTCTATGCGCTGAGTGAGGTTCGAACTTGTGACCTCCCGTGTACGTGCACGCAGCTCTACCAACTGAGCTACGTGTCTAACCCGAAATATTTCTGATTTTAATTATATTTGTATACTTTTTAGTTTATTCAGAATTTTATTTAATTAAAAATGTTTCAAATATCATCTGACCGGCTGGCTTAGCGGGGATCGAACCTGTGACCATCGACTTAACTTGCACCCAGCCCGACCAACTGGGCTGAGTGTCTAACCCATCAATATCCGGAATTATACTATATTTATATACGTGTTGAAGGATGATCCAAATAGGTTTTAAAAAAAGATTGGTTTTATTTCAGAAAGTCGGGACAAGTGTGGCTCGAACCCGGGATGTACGCTTTTGAAATTGCACACAGTCCATCGCTGGACTGTGTGTCTAAACCAGTTAAAATACCAAGTTTTATTATACATATATATTTAGACTGGCTTCATCTTCTTCAACTGAATTAATACCCAGAAACATAACTCGACTGTTTAATCAAATCTTATTGAATTAGTTGATTGATTATTACTGATAACGAAAATAATTTAAACAGAAAAGGATTTAAGGATGTTGTACCGAACAGGTGTGATTTCCGATGGAGTTCCGGTGACTGAAAGAAATTCCGGGGAAGTGTAACTCGCGATAGAGGATCTACCAGAAGTTTGAGATGAGTGTGGTGCTTTCTGTCTGAGCTCTAGAAGTCTTATTTTAGAGTAAGGCAAAAGAAATGAAATGGGTTCGGTTTTCCGGTGAAAGTCCGGCGAATGCAGAATATCTCCGGCGAGTGCTAAAGCTTCGAGAGATTGTGCGATTTTGAGCGAAAAGGTTACCAGAGGTTTGGGTGGGTATTTATAAGGAAGAAACAGAATGTATTGAGTCCGAATTTGGTCTTGATTCGTGGTCAAAGTTTTCTCCGGCGGTTACGACCGCAACTGACTGTTAGACGTCGGTTATAACCAATGTCGAAGTCGGTTATAACGTTATAGTTAAAAGGAAAATGGCTAAACTCGCGGATTGCCGGATTTTCCGGTGATTGCGAGTTCTGCCACGCTGAAGTCCGGTTTTGAATTCGAGTTTTAATTTAAGTATTATTTGTTTCAGTAATTACACAAAGGTGTCATGTGGCGGAGTGGTGTAGTGTTTGTTTGTTGAAGCGGCTGACCCGGGTTCGAAACCCGGCAGCCCTATTTATTTTTTATTCACTTATTTTATTAATTATCAATTATAGTTTTTTATTCTAATATATTTATTAATTATGTATCGTTTAAAATTAATTTGAGCAATAAATGTGCAACGAAAAATTATGACTGGATATTCGATTAATAAACGAAGCGGGTTTGGAAAATCCGTTTTTCGACGGATGTTACAGTATCCCCTACTTTTAGAAATTTCGTCCCGAAATTTAAGTAGTAGTGGTATATTTGACTTGTAGGGAGGATGTTTAATTTTGATGATTACATAATTAGAAGAGGGTGAGAGTTTAAATCTTATTTGAGGCGGTAACGTTCCTAGTAAGGGTTGAATACCCTGCTACAGGAATCGCTTTTTGATGCCTAAAGTATAAGAATGCGGAACATGGATAAACTGGGTTGATTGACTAGGCATGATTTTATGCATAAGAGTTTTGAGGGAATTGATACGTTTGAGATGATAAGGTATGTATCATAAAACAAAAACTTCAACCATGTCGATATTTAAACCTACACGGAACTTCTCATAACCTCCTGGTAATGCTTTTGATCCGTTGCCAAGAATACTTATATATAGGAAGTACCAGCGGCGTATCCACCATATTCTTGTCAAATTTTCATTGGCTTTATCAGTAAATTATGATCAGTCCTATGTGACTCTAAAACATAAACAAACACAACAACCAAAGCTTGAGTCTCAATTCTGAAAGGATACATGACTGAATGATGACAGTACCTCTCTCGTTTGTTATGATGAAGGGGTTAGTCTATGTAAAAGTGAGACACAACCCAACTTCTTTAAATGATGAGATTAAGATACGTCGAGATGTATGATGATATGAATGTTAAATCAATGAGTATAAAACAAAACTGTAATATCAATTCGCATTAAAATTTTTGGATACATAAATTCCCAATTTACAACTGGGATATGGAAAGATTGAGATAACATAAAGAAAACATTAAAACTAGACGATTGGAGTTTTAGTCTTGATTCTTGGTGAGGAAAACTAGTTGGGAGATTCGTTTGGGCTGTTATTATCTTCAACAGGATTCGCGTTGATGTTGTAAGCTCTTCCTCTTGCTAGTGGTGGAGCTGGGTTTGCTTGATTTGCTTGGTTGACTGGGTTTGTTTGAGCCTGGGCGTTTATGATGTTAACCAATCGAGGGCACGTGTTTCTAAAGTGGGTAGGATCGCCACAATTAAAACAAGCTCGAACATATGGAAACATGGGGGATTGGGGTTGTTGATATGTTTGGATCATGTTTTGAGTAGGGGGTGAAGCTTGGTTTTGAGGGCACGACAAGTTTTGCTCCAATGACCATAACGCCCACAATTTGCACACAGTCGACAAGGTACGGTAGATGGATGGTGATAAAAACAGGTGTTGCATTGAGGGTGAGGTCCAATGTAGGGTTTCTTATTTGGGTAAGTAGAGTTGGGTGCTACTTGAGTGACTGGGATAGCTTGGAGGGGTACAGCTTGTGAAACTGGTTGATTGCCTTGGGTGATAGCGAAATTTTGTCCATCTCGTTTTCTCTTAAGAGTGGTTTGAGGAGAGGATTCGGTTTGGGTGGAGTTTGAGGTTTTGGTTGATGCTTTATCCTTCTTCTTCTCCTCCGTGAAGTCTTTATTTCGTATGCAGTTTTCGGTGAGCTCTGTAGCTAACTCCATTGCTGCTTCCAAAGTTGCAGGTGTGGTACTTATTACAGGGTCTTGAATTTTTGAAGGAAGACCTCGAATGTAGTGCTCGATCAAACGGTAGAGGGGAGTGAACAAGTTGGGGACCATCTGATTTAACTCAAGGAATATCTTGTTGTATGTGGTGTCGTCGCCCTCCTTTTATTTCAAAGAATAGAACTCATCTTCCAATTTCTTGATTTCACTTCTTGGACAGAAACGTCTTGTCGTGATTTCCTTCAACACTTCCCAAGTCAAAGTCATAGCATTCTCAGTACCTCGCTTGGCCTTCTCTGTATTCCACCATGTAAGTGCTACTCCAAACAAACGACCGGTAGCATATCGCACCTTGCGATCATCGGGACAGTCGCAATTGAGAAAAGTGTTTTCCATCTCCTCGAACCAATGGAGGAGAGCGGTGACACCTTCAGTACCTTCGTATTTTGGAGGATCGCAGGATTTGAAATGCTTGAAGGTGCATTTAGTGGCTTTTGGGGGAGGATTGACAATGTTTTGATCTTCTTGGTTAATTGGGTTGACGCGATTAGTGGTAAGGGCCTGTTGTACCTGAATTACGATGTTGGGTATTACGGCAGCCATTTGTTGAGCGATTTGGGCAGCCATGCGCTCGCGGGTTTTTCCTGATCTCATTTTTCTACGAGAGAGGCTAGAAGACATCTACAAGAAATACGTGTCAAGAGTATGAGTTTGACGTTTTAGGGGTCATGTGTCGTATTTAGGAATGAATATTCATAAAATAAATGAAGAATAATAAATTTACTACATCCATAGGATGTCTTGGGCTTTGCTCGTAATTGGGCCTTGCATGCCGCCATACTTCACCTTCGTAATCATGTGGGCCCCCATGATTACCGGGTCTTTCATATGGTTCGCATGTGTTAGCCTGGTAACGTACACTAAAACCCGGAGAAAATCGAGAAATATGAATGTAACGTATGAAATTCGGAGTGCATCCAGGTGTGGATACGGTGACACCTCAAAGTGGGGTTAGTTCGAACGACGTTTGGGGTGGCATGCTTTGGCCTTATAGGTCCTTCGTACTCTCATCGTTAGTCCCCAGGTAGGCAAACTGGTCCGTTATATTGGATTTATACGAATGCCAACCTAGACAGGACGTTCCGACTACCGGTACTTGTACCCTTACAGTTACTACATGCCCGTCGTAGAACTCACTTTGATGAGATTGAAAAATGAAAATTGCGACAAAGTCTTGAATAAATGAAATATGAGGATGATTTGAATATGTGAACATTGAAATATGCGTGATGAATGTATATGTAAGCATGTTATGTTTGACAATAAGTATAACTCATTAAATATCACACAATATGATAGTGGAAGTGTTTGCATGCATTTGTGTGTGTAATAAATATGAAACAAATATACATCATGAGTTTGCATGTAACCACATAAACAATTAAAATCTAATCAACTATAGTATAGGCTCTAAGGGTCTAATAACCTATCCTATATCCCTATAGTCAAAAGCTCTGATACCAATCTGTCACACCCCGACCCGCAGCGGAAATGGTGATGGGGGCATGATTGGGTTTTCATCAATGCTCATGACATTTACTATAAAGTTTCATATTTAATTATTTCTTTTTAAAGAAGAACATTACAATAAACATACAAGTACAACATGTTCAAATACATATTTCATGACTTCATTATTTTTCTTCTAAGGCAATTTCCTATGTGTTCCTTGCTTCAACCTGTCCACCTGGATCATGTGTAAAAATAGGGTTTTGGGTCAACAAAAAGTTGGCGAGTGAATCTAAATTAATCATTTTAAAGGATTAGTTATGTTAGTTATTTGAATAAAATTGTGCATAACCAAATATGAATAAACGTAAATGTAAATTTAATCACAAAACACATAATATCAATAAACGCACAAGCACACACCAAATGATGAATAATGAGATCAAGGCTCAATTAAACGGAGCCGATCGAATGAGGCACCTGATGCTCAACTCGTCTCCCACGAGTAACTGATGGGCCTAATGCATGATTTGCACACAACTTGACAAGAATGTAAACACGTATCACAACAACATAATCACATAATCTCAATTAATGCACAAGCACACACCAAATGATGAACAATGAGGCACCTGATGCTCAACCCGTCTCCAACGAGGAACTGATGGGCCTAATGAATGATTTGCACGCAACTTGACAAAATGTAAACACACAACAACAAACAATATTTACATCTCGAGTTTAGATCATATAATGGTAATAGCACGAGTTTGAATAAATGAAATAATTAAAGCGACACATGATACACCCCAAAACATGAATAAAAAGGGGAATTTGCAAGGATTCACTCACAGTGGGTGCGTTTCTTGATGATGATGATTGCGCACGAATTTTAGGATTTGATCGACGAGGAAAACTAACCTAGAATAATAAAGAAATGGTACGGTAAATAAATGGATTTTATTTGAGATTAATAATTTTAATTCATAACCTTAATAGGATTTTTAGATTTATTTTTGTGAGTTTAAGGACATTTTCTAACTTTAAAAATATTATTTTTAAGAATTTTTAAATAATTTTCTGATTAAATAAATTAAAAAAAGAAATAAAAAAATGTTGACTTTTGACCATGTTGACCGTTGACCGGTCGAACTGTGTTTATTCTATGCTCTGAGTGAGGTTCGAACTCGTGACCTCCCGTATACGTGCACGCAGCTCTACCAACTGAGCTACGTGTCTAACCCAAAATATTTCTGATTTTAATTATATTTATATACTTTTTAGTTTATTCAGAATTTTATTTAATTAAAAATGTTTCAAATATCATCTGACCGGCTGGCTTAGCGGGGATCGAACCTGTGACCATCGACTTAACTTGCACCCAGCCCGACCAACTGGGCTGGGTGTCTAACCCATCAATATCCGGAGTTATACTATATTTATATACGTGTTGAAGGATGATCCGAATAGGTTTTAAAAAAAGATTGGTTTTATTTCAGAAAGTCGGGACAAGTGTGGCTCGAACCAGGGATGTACGCTTTTGAAATTGCACACAGTCCACCGCTGGACTGTGTGTCTAACCCAGTTAAAATACCAAGTTTTATTATACATATATATATTTAGACTGGCTTCATCTTCTTCAACTGAATTAATACCCAGAAACATAACTCGACTGTTTAATCAAATCTTATTGAATTAGTTGATTGATTATTACTGATACGAAAATAATTTAAACAGAAAAGGATTTAAGGATGTTGTACCGAACAGATGTGATTTCCGATGGAGTTCCGGTGACTGAAAGAAATTTCGGCGAAGTGTAACTCGCGACAGAGGATCTACCAGAAGTTTGAGATGAGTGCGGTGCTTTATGTCTGAGCTCTAGAAGTCTTATTTTAGAGTAAGGCAAAAGAAATGAAATGGGTTCGGTTTTCCGGTGAAAGTCCGGCGAATGCAGAATATCTCCGGCGAGTGCTAAAGCTTCGAGAGATTGTGCGATTTTGAGCGAAAAGGTTACCAGAGGTTTAGGTGGGTATTTATAAGGAAGAAACAGAATGTATTGAGTCCGAATTTGGTCTTGATTCGTGATCAAAGTTTTCTCCGGCGGTTACGACCGCAACTGACTGTTAGACGTCGGTTATAACCGATGTCGAAGTCGGTTATAACGTTATAGTCAAAAGGAAAATGGCTAAACTCGCGGATTGCCGGATTTTTCGGTGATTGCGAGTTTTGCCGCGCTGAAGTCCGGTTTTGAATTCGAGTTTTAATTTAAGTATTATTTGTTTCAGTAATTACACAAAGGTGTCATGTGGCGGAGTGGTGTAGTGTTTGTTTGTTGAAGCGGCTGACCCGAGTTCGAGACCCGGCAGCCCTATTTATTTTTTGTTCACTTATTTTTTATTATTTATCAATTATAGTTTTTTATTCTAATATATTTATTAATTATGTATCGTTTAAAATTAATTTGAGCAATAAATGTGCAATGAAAAATTATGACTGGATATTCGATTAATAAACGAAGCGGGTTTGGAAAACCCGTTTTTTCGACGGATGTTACATTTAAATTGTGAATTTTAAACTTCTATGCTTTTTCGATTTCTGTCTCTTTTCGCTCTACGGGCGTACGCACAACTCGCACAGCTCATGCAATCTAAAACGCTAATTAATCACAACCAAACTAAACGCTTAACTCTCTTACGCGCATACCCTCATACGCTGCCTTACTCACTAATGTAGCGTAATGTAAGCTATACTACGCACATCTCATACGCGCTATGCATGAATGAATGAAGGTGAATACATGCAAAATATGTGTTTATGTGAATTACGTGAATACATGCAAAATATGTGATTACGTGTTTATGTGATTACGTGATTTTGTGCCTTATGTGAATAAAATAATAATAATAATAATAATAATAATAATAATAATAATAATAAAATAATAATAATAAAATAATAATAATCATAATGATAATAAAATATGGAGTATGAAAACGCAAAACTTTTAAGACAAAACCCGTTACAATCGAATCTCATCCAATCTCCTTGTGTAGATGGCTTCCATGAGATCTCGCACTCGCAAGACCTTTCAGTGAAACAACGCCAACAAACAAATTGCCTCTCTCGTGGCCAAGGAAATGGCTAAGGTGATTCCTCAGATTGTCAGTGAGATTCAAGTTGTCAGCAGCAACTCATCTGTTGATTCTAAGAATGACGCGCCGGAAACTTCGTTCAGCTTCAAACAGTTCAAATCCTGCAGTCCTATGACTTTCACAGGCGAATATGGTCCCAGCAAGATGTTCCAATGGTTCGATTCAATCGAAGTCACTTTCCGCCAGGGCGGATGTCCAAAGAATCTCCGCACCATTAACGCTACCGGTGAGTTTCAGTCAAAGGCACTTGACTGGTGGACCGCTGAGTGCAACAGGCGTGGAAATGATGCAACTTATGGACTTGCTTGGGAGGAACTAAAAGAGCTCATGATAAAGGAATCTTATCTTCCCCATGAAGTTCAAAAGTTGGAAGACGAGTTCTAGAACATCAAACCAATTGGGGGTGATAATGTAGGTCTCACCGCCCAATTCAAGGGCTAAGTATCATCTGCCCAAGCCAAGTTGATACAACAGAGAAAGCAATCAAGAAATATCTCGGCGTTCTCCCAGACTGTGTTGCTGACTTCATTCACGTAGCGAAACCGACAATCATTGAGGAAACCTATCAGCTAGCCACCGAGATCAACGATAAGCGAGTCTTGGCTGGAACTTTCAAGGTCCCAACCAAGAGTCTTAGCCAAGCCACTGTTGAGTAAAGCATCGACGCCACACCCTCTCAAATCTCCAAGTATAAGGGTCGCAAGCGAAAGAATTCAAACAAGAACCGCGCGATAGTCGCACCACTCAACTGCTAGTCTCACCAGCTTACTACTCCCAACGCACCTTCTGCTAAGCGTGCGTAGTATGGAAACCATCCTCAATGCCATAAGTGCACCTATCACCACACAGTTGGAGGGAATTGTCGTTTCTATATCCACTGCAACTGCTATGGTCACTTCACCGTCAACTTTCGCGCATGCCCTTATCAGCAAACTCCTCAGCCCATCACAGCACTGCCAGCTCCACCTGGCACTCCTCAGGTCAACCCGACACCACAAGCACCAGCCGCTCATGCACGTGCTTGTTACACTTGTGGCGATCCCAGCCACTTCAGCAATGTTTGCCCGCACTGCATTGTGAAACAAGTGCCTCAGCAGCAACAGCCACAGCCACCACAGCCGCAACAGCAACAACAACCCCAAGCTGTGCGTGGAAGAGCTTTCAACATCAACCATCGACATGCTCAGAATGACAACAATGTTATCAGGGGTACGTTCCTCGTAAATGGTATTTATGCTTCTTGCTTATTTAATACTGGAGCCGATAACTGTTTTGTATCGCTTGAATTCGAAAAACTTTTAAAATCTGAACGCGCTAAACTCCCAAAGACCTTCGATGTCGAAGTCGCCACTGGAAGAACTGTTACTGTCAAATCCGTTCTACGTGATTGTACTCTCGATCTCAACAATCACTCTTTCACCATCGATCTCATACCTATACAATTAAGTAGTTTTGACGTCATAGCAGGCATGGATTTTCTTCACGAAAATCATGCCGAAGTTGTTTGCTATCATAAAATGATTCGCTTCCCACTTCCCAATGGTGATCAATTACATGTCTATGGCGAAGGACCCTAAAGAGAATTGAAGCTTATGTCGTGTATTCAACCGAATAAGTATTTACGCAAGGAATACATCACTTTCCTAGCCCATATTGTGGAGACAAAGAACGAGAAGAAAACCACAAAAGACGTTCCAGTTGGTGTGACTTTCCTAAAGTTTTTCCCGATGATTTACCTGGTTTACCCCCTACTCGTGTTATTGATTTTCGTATTGATCTCATTTCCGGTGCTACACCCTGTCGCTAAAGCTCCCTTTCGCCTTGCACCATCCGAAATGCACGAGCTATCTAGCCAACTTCAAGAATTGCTTGATAAAGGCTTTATATGCCAAGAGCACGTCACCATGGGGCGCACCTCTTCTTTTTGTGAAAAAGAATGATGGATCATTCCAAATGTGCATCGATTATAGGGAACTTAACAAGCTTATGATTAAGAACCGCTGCCCTCTTCCTCGAATCGATGATTTGTTTGATCAACTTCAAGGTGCTACTTGTTTTTCGAAGATTGATCTACGTTCCGAATATCACCAGCTACGGGTACATGAGCAAGTCATTCTGAAAACCGCCTTTCGTTCTCGCCATGGAAATTATGAATTTGTGGTCATGCCTTTTGGTCTCTCAAACGCACCCGCGGTCTTCATGGACTTGAGGAACCGTGTGTGCAAAGCCTTTTTGGATAGTATCGTCATTGTATTTATCGATGATATTCTTATCTACTCAAAGTCGAGAGCCGAACGCACACGACATCTCTGTTTAGTTCTCGAACTTCTTCAAGGAAATCATCTCTATGCCAAATTCTCCAAGTGTGAATTTTGGCTAAAGGAAGTTCAATTCCTCGGTCACATCGTCAACGACCAAGGAATTCACGTCGATCCCACGAAGATAGAAGCTGTAAAGAGTTGGAATACATCAAAGACTCCATCCGAAATCCGTTCTTTTCTCGGATTGGTGGGTTACTACCATTGATTCATCGCCGACTTTTCAAAGATCGCTACACCTCTTAGCGAATTAACTCACAAGGATAAACCTTTTGTTTGGGTCCGAACAGGAGGAAGCCTTTCAAACCTTCAAGCGTATGCTTTGCGACGCTCCCGTTCTCGCACTTCCCGATGAAAACGACGAGTTTGTTATCTATTATGATGCCTCTAACCTAGGTCTCCGTTATGTTCTTATGCAACAAGACAAGATTATCGTGTATGCGTCTCGACAACTCAAGATCCACGAGAAGAACTACATTACCCACGATCTCGAACTCGGTGCAGTTGTTTTTGCGTTTAAGATATGGTAACACTACCTTTACGGTACAAAGTGTACGGTCTTCACCGACTATAAGAGCTTACAACATATCTTCAACCAGAAAGAACTGAACATGCGCCAACGCAGATGGGTTGAACTTCTCAACGACTATGATTATGAGATACGCCACCATCCCGGCAAAGCAAACGTCAAAGCTGATGCCCTCAGTCGACGAAGCTATGTGCATAGCATTCGTAACACTCAAGGCCAGAACGAACTCGAAGCCCTGATTCGTGACGCTCAGCACGCATGTTTCATTGAGAATACCTTATATGAGGAAATGAATGTGGTGTCGAAACTCAACTAGTGAATAAGCCGAACGTATCTATTACTACCTCGATCGTATTTAGATTCCCAGTCGCAATAATCTCCAAGAGATATTGATGACTGAAGCTCACAAATCTCGATACTCCATTCACCTTGGTGCCGACAAGATGTACCAGGACCTCCGTTCTAGGTATTGGTGGTCAGGCATGAAAAAGGATATCGCTCTGTATGTTTCGAAATATTTAACTTGCATGAAAGTTAAAAACGAACATCAACGACCCTCTGGTTTACTCGAGCAACCCGAAATCCCTATGTGGAAATGGGAAAGTATAGCTATGGACTTTGTTACGAAACTCCCTCGCACATCCTCTGGTCATGATAGCATTTGGGTTATCGTTGAACGTCTTACGAAAAATGCTCACTTCATTCCGATACGAGAAGACTTTAAGGTTGAACGATTAGCACGAATCTATACCGACGAAGTCATTTGTCGACACGGGACGCCTCGTGACATCATCTCTGACCGTGATGGTTGCTTTACCTCACACCTCTGGGAAACATTCCAATCTGCACTCGGTACTACTCTTAATCTTAGTACCGCATCCCATCCTCAGACAGATGGTCAGACTGAGCGCACGATCCGCACCCTCGAAGGCATGCTTCAGTCGTGCAGTATAGATTTTGGTGGTAACTGGGATTTGCATTTACCCTTAATAGAATTTTCGTACAATAACAGTTATCACACTAGTGTACAAATGGCACCATTTGAGGCACTATACGGTAGAAAATGGCGATCGCCAATTGTTTGGCACGAGATTGGGGACGCACGGATCACCGGTCCCGAGCTACTACAAGAAACGACGGACAAAATTCTCCTAATTAGAGACAATCTCCTGAAAGCTCGCAGCCGTCAAAAGACGCAAGCCTCTACAGTTCGAAGTCGGAGATCCCGTTCTCTTAAAGGTTTCACCTTAGAAAGGAGTGATCTAATTCGGAAAGAGATGGAAGCTAGCGCCACGATACATAGGTCCCTTTAAGATTCTTGAAAGAATTGGTAAAGTGGCCTATCGACTCGAATTACTGGTGGAACTCAGCAACGTACATCCGACTTTCCATGTCTCAAACCTCAAAAAGTGTCTAGTCGAAGAAAATATTCACGTATCTCTCGAAGATTTACAAATTAACGAGACTCTTCACTTCGTGGAAAAGCCAATAGAAATCATGGATCGAGAGACCAAGAAGCTTCGACGCAGTCGCATTCCATTGTGAAAGTCAGGTGGGAAGGCAAACGCGGTGCCGAGTTCACTTGGGAACTCGAAAGGGATATGAAGGCTAAATACCCGCATCTCTTTGTTACGTCTACCGCTTGAATTTCGGGATGAAATTTCCTAAAGTAGGGGAGACTGTAACAACCCGACATTTCAAATGTCTCTGTTACCATTTTTTTCGATTTGTAACCGCGTGTACTCGAGATTCTATTATGACGAGGTTAACTATATTTCAAACGCATTTTATCTCGCTTATTTATCGTATTTAAAAAGCTTACAACTTATACGCTCAACGCAAACGCAAACTTAAACGCGGTTATTTATGTTACTTATGTTAATTATGTTATTATGTGTGTTTATATTTTATATGTGTTTAATACTCGCTTAAAACACTCACTCACTCGCTCACTCAACTCGGTCTATAGCACTAATACACAACACAATGCTTAACGCCTCACTAAAACGCCTAACGAACCAAAACTAACTAATACGAACTAGATCACCAAACGAAAACAGCCAACACGCGAACCAGACTCCCTCGTATGAGCACTCACTTGTACGAGGCAGGTATGGCACGCACCAGGCTCCTCACTCACACGAGGGACCATTCGTACGAAGACCCACTTGTACGGGGCACCCCCATGCTCTCCTCCCACTCTCCTATAAATACCTCACTTATACATTCGTGCTCTCTTTGCTATCACTCGCAAGAAACACTCTATACACACTTTTCTTTGTTTTCTAAGTAAGTAACAACGATTTTCACATAAACCACAACGATTTACCCGAGTTTATCTCCGATTTCATCCAAACTTATTCTGTTGCGAAAACCTTCATCTTTTTCATAAAACTTTCTGATTTTAACTTAGATTCACACTTAAACGTGTATATTGGGCTTAGCTTTGGCTTCCCAAGCTAGAAATCTGGTTTTTTCGAACTCACTAAGTGTTAAATCCTAAGAAAACTCTTTTTTTAATCTAATTTTACACCAAACGGACTAAAACCAACATATGTTTCGTTCACTACTTAGTGGGACGAAGCGGTGTCTTAACCGTCCTGAAAAGGATTCGAAATCACATCCGATTCAGATGAGAACTCAGTTCCGAACGAACGAAGACGCAAGAACAGTCACTTTTGCGAATCGGCTTGTCTCGTACGAAGCGTGCTTCGTACGAACGACTCCAAGTTCCAATGTAGAGGCTAAACTCGCTCCAAAGACCTCCCCGGCCCTAGGTTTGATCGGTGGCTTAAGGCTGGAGGGATGAACACTCGATTTCCGCGAAGAAAGACGCGAAAACACTCGATTTGGACACGAAACAGGATAACTCGCACGAGCGGCAGCTCGTACGAGACATGGCTCGCACGAGGGTGATGCCTCGTACGAAGCATGCCTCATACGAAGCATTGTGACTCGTGTGAAGCACTGCCTCGTACGAATCACCACTCGTACGAACGACCTGTTCTCTCGCACAACCTTCTGTTCGACGTTTCAGCACTATGGAAGACTGATGCACTTCTGTTCCCACATGTAGGCTGATCGGGCGCTCTCTCCACTCCGCCTCGCTTGTGCTTAACTGTTTAAGCACTCACTGTGAGTATACTTGATCCCATTTCGCTTTGACGCACTTGTTGGGTGTTACATATGTTCTCTATAACAAAACACAGCACACGACAAATAAAACGCTTTAAACGCAAACCGCTCTCACATGCTATACGTGAAATGTTGAACTACTATGTGCTATGTTTATGCTTGATTACCTGCATACCACCCTTCACATTCAGTGTTCCAAGCTTTACCTGAATTTATATCATTCGCATAACAAACATCAACAACATCTTGAAACTGCAAAGCCTGCTCTTTGTCTTTCTCTTCGTAACTGATATTGATGTAGAATAAACATTCAATATCTTTCTTAAAGAAATTGACTAGCCACATCGGGTCTAGCACACGGATCCCTCTCCACAAGCCATATATTCTCTTATGAGAAATTACAGACTCTGTCGGCTCCTCAGTGATTTTCCAGGAATCTTCATCAGGTTGAACACAAATCACTGCTTCTCCAGTTCCGGAATCATAGTGCCACCACTTGAAGATCTTATGAAAATCTTGTCCCATCTTCATTAATGGCATATGTTCCATGACTCGTGGATTTTTAATATGCAATGTAACATCCTTTCCTTTTGTTACAGGACCAATCTTGGTTATCTGCTTAGGAATGTCTGGTTTCCAGCGATTAAAACCGTGCAAAGCTTCATACTTTATCAGCTTCCACCACCATGAGTTGCGAGAACCGTGATAACTTTTTCATCCGGGACGAGTTGAGCCAAAAAAAATTTGGACAAGCGTAAAAATATTATAAACACATTTATAAAAAAATTAAAAATTGTCGAGTCGGTAGTTTTGACCACCACAAGTTTTTTTTACGCCAGGCGTAAAAAAACTTGTATTAGTCAAAACTACCGACTCGACAATTTTTTAAAATTTTTTTTACAAAGATCTGTTATAATTGTTGGGTTTTCGACATGTTTATCAAAGTCATTTTATCCATATAAATGAAAAACGCAGCGGAATAATTATTTAAAACATGTTACTTTTAAGATATAAAACCCATTTTATGTGTAAAACCAAAACCCGGATCCATATTTGAAGATGCATGCTATCAAAAACACAACCATAGGGTGTTATAAGTATACTACCTTCCAAGTAGCAAGAGATATGAAGAAGATGATGTTCTTGAATGGAAAGTTTTCAAAGGAGAAGACCTCAAGCTTGTATACCTCAAGCTTCCAACAAACATCTTATGTTGCTAGGATTTTTCACTTGTGAACACCTCTTGATCAACCAACCTTTGGCCGAAAATTCTAGAGAGAATTTTAGTGTTCATGCACTTGATTTTAATGATAGAAAGAGTGTGTGTGTGTTAGAATCTCTAATTCTCACCAAATCATCCATATATAATCTCTTGTAAGATCTTTTCTTGGATTGTGTGAGATCTTGTAAGATTTGCAAGATATCCATATATCTTACATAATCTAATCTTGATTGTGTGAGATCTTGTAAGATTTGCAAGATATCCATATATCTTACATAATCTTTTCTTGGATTGTGTGAGATCTTGTAAGATTTGTAAGATATCCATATTTCTAACATAATCTTTACAATGTTATTTAACCTATTAAATAAAAAAATAAAATATACTCTCAAATAAATTATCCATCTAATTTATTAGTTTCTTAAGTACAATTATTTAGAAAACCAATTTCTAAATATTCAAAGTGTTAATATTTATTTGTTTGATCATATCATAAATAAATATTATAAGTGTTTGTCTAGCTTGTTATTGGGGTATGACCTGACTTGGATCATAACGTACTAGCCACATCAATTTAATATGCGTCTTGGGCATACTGATTCCAACAATCTCCCACTTGCACAAGATACATAGAAGATTGATGCAAGTAGTAAATACCGCCTAACAACGGTTTACTAACCCTAATGCATATGATGAAGTGCCATTCAATAACATCATCCCCTTCAAGTCCCTTACTTGAACATGATTTAGGTGAATCGATCATTTATCCTTTCGTTACAGATGTCATGTCAAATACAGAGATATAGAGTGATCATTCTCTGTTGATTTAACTTTAGCAGGCCTTAGACATCTTACTCTCAACGAATAAGAGGAACAAATCCCATCTTGACTACATACGTCTCTCACAATCACCTTGTACCACACCTGAGCTTAGCCTTATGTACTGCCATGTTTTAGAACAGCGAAGAACTAAGTCAAAGTATAATATTTGGTGAATATCAAGACCCAATATGTATCTTAGGTCAGAGGATACTATGATATTCGCCTTTACTCAAAATTACTTATGATCAATCACAAAGATTCCATATAGTAATATTTGAGAGCGGGTCAGTCCAATATTTGTATCCCACAAATATCTATGAACTTTGGCAGCAACACTTTGCTCTATATTCATACCCAATGAATATCCACCAATCCGAGTTCATAATAGTCTTACCTTCATATTTGTTCCTACAAATATGATCGACTACGGACATTTAGAATAATTAACTTATTCATGGATTTAAACATGCTAAAATGGAACATAACTCAAAATGCCATAATCATTAAATGAGTCATAATAACAATTGTTCCGATATCCAAATACTAAATAGATCAAATCCAATCACTAGAATATCGAAATCCTAAGGCACAAGTATGACCCTCATGCTTTGGCCGTTCAAGGAGCTTCGTGAGAGGATCCGCAATGTTTTGATAGGTGTGAACTTTGCGAATACATATCTTTCCCTTTTCAACTTCATCCCTTATGTAGTTGAATCTCCACTCAATGTGCCTAGTCTTTTGCTGTGCACGAGGTTCCTTAATTTGTGCAATCGCACCCTCGTTGTCACAAAAGATTTCTAGGGGATCCTAAATGGTAGGGACTACCCCTAGGTCGGTAATGAATTTCTTCAAACATGCAGCTTCTTGTGCTACCAATGAAGAGACTGCAGCTCCATTCAAAATGAAGACATACCCAGATTGTGATCGAGAACCATCTCGGTCAGTTTCGAAACTCGCATCTGTGTAACCCTTTATAACGAGTTCCTCTTCACCAGATCCATATATTAGAAACATATCCTTAGTCCTTCTAAGGTATTTCAATATGCTTTTAACACCATCCAATGACTGTTACCTGGATTTTGATGGTATCTACTTGTCATGCTTAAGGCGCATGACACGTCCGGTCTAGTGCATATCATTGCATACATGATGGATCCTATATCAGGCGCATATGGGACTCCTTTCCTTCTTTCTTGCTCATCCTTTGAGCTTAGACATTGAGACGCATTCAATATCGTTCCCTTTTGAATAGGTACCAAACCTTTCTTAGAGTTTTCCATCTTGAACCTTTTCAAGACTTTGTCAATGTATGCACTTTGGTTCAAACCTATCAAGCGCCTTGATCTATCCCTATAGATCTTTATTCCCAAAATATAGGCGGCTTCACCAAGATCCTTAATGGAAAAGCAATTTCCAAGCCAGGTTTTAACACCTTCCATGGTTGGAGTATCATTTCCAAATAGTAGAATGTCATCGACATACAGTACTAGGAAAGTGATGATGCTCCCACTAGCCTTCTTATACACACAAGCTTCATCGGCGTTCTTGATGAATCCAAAATTCCTAATTTCTTCATCAAAACGATGATTCCAACTTCTAGATGCTTGTTTCAATCCATAGATTGATTTCTTTAACTTGCATACTTTGTTAGGATGTTTTGGATCGACAAAACCTTCAGGCTGAACCATATAGACATCTTCATTAAGAATCAATTGAGGAAAGTTGTTTTGACATCCATTTGCCAAATCTCATAATCGTAATATGCAGCTATGGCAAATAATATCCTAATTGACTTTAGCATCACCACAGGCGAGAAGGTCTCATCATAATCAACCCTTTGAGTTTGAGTGAAACCTTTTGCTACAAGTCTCGCTTTATAAGTATCCAAGTGACCATGCATATCGGTTTTCTTCTTGAAAACCCACTTACTTCCAACTACTTTGGAGTTAAGAGGTGGCACAACTAATCCCATACTTGGTTGTCATACATGGATTGCATCTCTATGTTCATGGCTTCAAGCCATTTGTTACAATCAGATTGTGACATTGCATCATGGTATGTGGTTGGTTCATCTGAATCTACCACGTAGCATCCATCCATGAAAAATCCATATCTTTCAGGTGGATTACTAATTCTACCAGATCTGCGAACGTTTTATCAACCACTTGATCTTCTTCAACAACCTCTTGTTGAGTGCTAGTATCAACCAAACGTGTATCGGCTTGTGGTTCTTGATCCTCATCAAGTTCTGCTGTTCTACTAGTAGTTCCTTCCATAAGGAACTTAGCTTCCAAGAACTTACCCTTTCGAGCAACAAATACCTTTTGCTCTGTTGGATCGTAAAAGTAATATCTTATATCATCTTTAGGATATCCTACAAAGATACACGTAGTGGATCGTACTTCCAATTTGTTTGGGGTGTATTGCTTCATACCTTCAAATATGATAATGATGGAGCCTTTCCATGCCATATTTCAAAAGGTGTCGTATCCACTTTCTTGGTTGGGGCCATATTCAATATAGGGGCCGCGGAGAGTAGACCATAACCCCAAAATGATAAAGGTAATGTGCTTCTAGCCATCATAGATCGAACCATATCCAATAGAGTTTGATTCCTCCTTTCAGACACACCATTATGTTGTTGTGTTCCAGGTGGAGTAAGTTGTGAGATGATCCCACAACTCCTAAGATGATCTTGAAAAGCATCACTAAGGTATTCACCTCCTCTATCGGTGCGAAAGATTTTGATTTTTTTCTTGAGTTGATTTTCTACTTCACTTTTGAAGTCTTTGAACATTTCATATGCTTCATCCTTGTGTCTTAGTAAATACACATAACCATAACGACTATAGTCATCAGTAAAAGTAATGAAGTATCTTTCACCATTCCTAGACATTGGTTTAAAATGACCACATACATCCGAATGTATGATACCTAATAAATCCTTTGCCCTTTCAAAGGTGCCACTAAAGGGTGCCTTAGTCATTTTGCCTTGTAAACAAGATTCACATACATCAAATGAATCATCTTCATTTGTTTCCAAAAGACCATTCTTTCAAAGTGTCTGCATGCGATTTTTGTTTATATGTCCAAGGCGACAATGCCAAAGATAGGAATCACTCAAATCTATTTTGAGTTTCTTGGTGGTTACTTGGTACATTGAGCTATCATATGATGTGTCATCATGAAATAATTCATAAATAGCATTTAAAGGCATAGCTTTAAAGTAAAACACATCATGCATTGAAACATAAATGTCATGATTAACAAATTCGAAATTAAACCACATTGTCTCAAAAGGGAAACTGAAATAATGTTCCTAGTCAAACTAGGAGCATACAAAACATTTTTCAAAATCACTTCCAAACCACTTGGAAGCTTCAACACATAGTCTCCTTGGGCTTCGACTTCAACTTTTTCTCCGTTGCCCATGAAGAGACTAGCGTCTGCCATTTTATAATGTTTATTTCTTCTGAACCCCTGCAACAAATTGCAAATATGAGTTCCACATCCGGTATCTAGTACCCATGTGTTAGAAGAAATAACATTAAGCTCAACATGTATCATGAAGATTATACCTGAGGTCTGCCCTGCATCCCTCTTGTTTTTCAACTCCTTGAGATAGGTTGGACAATTCCTTTTCCAATGTCCTATCTCTCCACACTCAAAGCATTGGTCGTTAGTAGCAACCTTTTGCTTCTTTTCCTTCGGTTTCGTGGGTTCCGCTTTAACCTTTCCTTTCCCTTTCTCTTTGACGTGGCCCTTTCTTTTGGCAAAACTTGCCTTGGAGTCGGGGTGGGGCCTCTTCTTGTTGCCTCCCTCAATCGTTAGAACGGGTAAAGGCTTTTTACCCATGCCTGCCTTGGCAGTTTTGAGCATTGCATGAAGTTCGCCAATGCTCTTGTTCCATCCGTTCATGTTTTAGTTCATAACAAAAGACTCAAACTTCTTTGTTAAAGAGTTGAGGATCAAATCTGTAGCCAACTCTTTAGAGACGGGACAATTGAGCCTTTCAAGGTGATCAATGTGGCTTTTCATCTTGAAGACATAAGTGAGACCGATTGGTTTCCTCCATTCGACATGCGTGAAGCGCCCGAACCGTTTCGAAGCGTTCTACCCTAGCTTGTTGAAGGAACATTTCTTTCAATTGGGTAATCATGTCGTACGCCCGTGATGTTCAAAATCTTTTAGAATCTCGGGAATCATAGTTCCCAACATGAGGCAAGAGGCTTGCATGGAGTCCTCGGTATACTTAACCCAATCGTTATAGGCTTCCACATCTTCCACGTTAGGTTCATCGGGAATAGGATCGTCCAACACATATGATATCTTTTTGTGGTCCGGATCGCGGCGGTTTCAGACGGAAGTTTGGGCGTTAGATAGCAGATTCGGCAGAACGTTATTAAAGAATGGAGTAGAAGTAGAATGCAGCAAAAGTCATACGTTTATTCATTCATACCGAAAGCGCATACGTTTCTTGTAAGGCTGGCGGAGTTCCTGGAGAGAATCCGCCAGCGCCTCCCCTCAGGGAGTTTCCAAAACTTGCAAACAAATGATCACACAACATATATATAGGGATGAGATTTTCGTACGAAAATATGGAGCATTTTTGTACAAAAATTTTCGTACGAAAATGACACATATTTCGTACGAAAATTGACCATTTCACAGATTCCCCCTTGTCCGTTACTGTCGAAGCTTTTTCTTGATCTTGAAATCTCTGAGCCGTGTTTGAATATTCTGCAGCTTTCAATCAAAGTATCTATTGACGTCGTAGAACGCGTCAACAGATTCACCCTTAATTGATCCTCCGGGTTTGCATTATCAACATTAAATTCCCCCTGAAATCTCTAGTTCAAGACTTTGTTTGCACGGTTTCCGACCTCCTCTGATTTTCTTGACGACAAATTTTCTTGGATAAACACCAACTCGAAAAACTAATCAGTGCAGCATCTCTGTTTCTTTGTTAACCACATCCGTGTTCGGTTTAGCGCATCTTTCTCATGCTTGATCCTCTGATCTTCAAGACCCAACCGGCAATTGATAGAAACTTCGAATTACCACACCAGTAAAATTCAAATCAATGAATACCCATGAAGATCTGAAATCCCGATTTCCGTAATCATATCTTAAGCACACTCCTGGAAAGATAGATCAGCAAATCGGTAATCTTTTCAACCAGCAAATCTTCATCGGAATCAAATTACCTGGTAACACATCAAATCTGAGAAACGTTCATCCATGATCAAAATCACATTCTTCCTCTACAGTCACAATAACAGATGTATAGCTATCTCCGCTGAAGCAGACGCCTTGAAACTGCAAAACATCCTCATTTCCGGATTACTCGCGAAAACAATTCATTTGTGTTGCAGAGTTAAAGATAAGCAGTCGTGTATGCATCAACCTCACATCGGAGATCAGGACCTAAATCCTACATCCCTTAAGCATCAACCTGTATCATGATCTGAAAATTCTGAACTTCCTCTGATCACGAAATCCCAAGCATAATCTATTTCATGAGCAACTGGTACACATCTTTGTTCTGAAAGATCCGATTCCATAAATCATCCTCTTTAGTCATAAAAGGGAACATCTAGCCGTGGTCGGAGCGCACGGGGCACTGAAACTACAAGACATCCCTATTTCCTGGCGGTTGGCCTGGAAAATAGTTCATATGCAATGCAGAGTTAAATTGGATACGTTGCACCACTAAGCGGTCGTGTGTGCTTCCGTGAACCTGACGACTGCCGGGCATTTAGCCGTGCTCGGAGCGCACGGGGCACTAAAACTACAAGACATCCCTATTTCCTGACGGTTAGTCCGGAAAATAGTTCATATGCAATGCAGAGTTAAAATGGGTACTCCATATCACTAAGCGGTCGTGTGTGCTTCCGCGAACTTGACGACGGCCGGGCATAAATGTGACCATTGACTATAGAATCTGATAAACAACTCCTCCACCATAACTCAGTTATGCAACCCCACTTTTAAGAAAAGTAGACATCAACCTGATCTCATAACTAATGTTTCATCAGATAATCTGCATTGAAAACCACCCGAATGCTAGAGGCACCGTCCGAATTTCTAAAAATGCCAGAATTTACAATGTTTTGACAAAAAAAATTATTCCCCCTCATTTTTAGCAAATTCTGACGTTTTGAGCATCGTCCCGCAAAACCCAAATTTTGCGAAAAATTTCCCAAATTTGCAGTTTTGATGAAATGCGGATTTGACGCTAGACCCGTTGAAAGTCACTACACCGGATGATCAGCATTCTGCGCATGTATTAGTGACTCTCCCAATATCTTCAATATTTTGTGACCATATCATCAAATCTGTACTCTGAAGCTCCAGACGGTGTCCCCGAATATCGTGTATCGGCCATGAAAATTTCGAAAATATTTCTATCACCAATTTTTTTCTGGACACTCGTCACGTCAATACGGTCAAAAAATATTTTCCAATGCCTTTTTTTGGCACCTCATTCATTTTCGCACGATTATTTGAGTTTTCGCACCAAACTAAACTGATGACGTTTTCCGATCTAGAGTCTTCGTTTCTTCGAATTTCAACAATCTTATAAGTTCAATTTTACATTTTGTTTGTCCGAGGATTGTCCGTTTATTTGATGATATACATCTAAAACCCCTCCTAAGTTCATAATTCATGAGCGTAGGTGCTTCATCAACTGTTAGATTGAATGAATTGGTAACGTAGCTCTGATACCAGTTGTGGGTCCGGATCACGGTGGTTTCAGACGGAAGTTTGGGCGTTAGATAGCAGATTCAGTAGAACGTTATTACAGAATGGAGTAGAAGTAGAATGCAGCAGAAGTCATACCTTTATTCATTCATACCGAAAGAGCATACATCTTGTCAGGCTGGCGGAGTTCCTGGAGAGAATCCGCCAGCGCCTCCCCTTAGGGAGCTTCCAAAACTTGCAAACAAATGAAAACACAACACATATATATGGGGATGAGATTTTCGTACAAAACATGGAGCATTTTCGTACGAAAATGACACATATTTTCGTACGAAAATTGAACATTTCGTACGAAACTGGCAGATTTCGTACGAAATGTATCTATTTTCTCATCCGACGTTCGTGCTCGGGTCGTGTGTTCGTATCTAATCTATACAATATTCAACACACGCTCTAACTAGTCTATTCGCATAGTGACGGACACAAAGTGCACTCACACTTTTCTTGCTTGAGAACGATTCTCAAGTTTCGATACCAGTCCATGAAGTTTTTATGGTTGAGACGATCCTTTTCAAGGATGGTTCTTAGTGATAGGTTACGGACGGTTTGCGTAATTGTGTTTGCATTGTTAGCGGCCATCTACAAAATTTTATCAAAGTCAATTTTAGTATTTTCGATATTATTAAATTTTTTATTCATTAATACCCTTTTATGTCTCATAGACAATTAATAATTAAAATCTAGAATCCAACGTTGCATTTAAATATGGGTAGGTGACCTTTATCCCATTATTTAAATTAACAAGGTAGTCAACGTTTGACAATTGCAACCCTTTGCAATTTCTAGCCATATGGGATCGGTTAAACATCTTTATGTTTAGTTGGCATGTTTAATCCCATTAACACCTTTGTACGCCATGCTTCGGTGACCCTAATCACATGGTTTCCAAATCAAATCGTCCTACTTACACACACATGTATGTTTCCACATACAATTGGTTAGGTGACCTTTATCCCACAAATATGATAAGCCTACCTCAAACACACAAGTTCCTTCAAATGTGGTTAGGTGACCTTTATCCCATAAAGAATTCCCAAGTTATTCGAATGTTGTGTAAAAGGATGGTGTTTGACTTGTTTTATAAAAGGTTAGTTTTCAAAAAATTCTAGTTTTAGAATACTTTATGTACCATACATTTGCATGCATTCAAATTCATGGTACCTTAGTGAAAACCAATTTTCAAGGTTCTTTTAGTAAAAGTCATTTTATTATAAAATCATTAACCTTTAATAAAACCTTTTATTAACCACTTTAATGATTTTTAAAGAACCAATTTTAAGCTTGTTGTTGTTTATAGTTTGTTAAGCATCCATATCCACATATCATCCAAACAACATAATAAAACAATCATAAAAGCATAACACACAAAACAATAGGTGCATAACCATAGCCAACTATTTTGACAACACTTGTTAGCCAAAACAAGTGTGCCAAAAGGTCCTTCCTAAAGGGTGAATATTGACACAAGAAATGTGTCGTTGAACTCCCACTTGAACCCGCATCCAAATGTTTCAAGTCTTCCTTTTGTGTTGTGATTTCTTCACTTTCTTTGGGCTGCCAAATGATCTTTAAATTCAGCTCCAAACTCCTTTGGGCTTCAAAAATGTGTTTTTGGTTATTGGGCTAAAATCCCATTAAGAACTATGAAGTCCTTTAGGCCTAAAATTGGCCAAAACCAAAAACGCATATTGTGTGCATCTTCTTTTACAATAAAGTATCCTAATACATTTTTTCTAGTAAAAGAAATGCAACTAATCTATTTACTTACATACCAAATGAAAATAAATAAATTACATATTTTTCAAATGGAAGAACAAAGACATAATTATTACAACCCATTGAAATAATTAAATATAATTCACAAATACAATCATTTAATATATTCAAACACAAGGTCATGGCTAGGTTATAAACACCAAAATATACATCCTACATATGTATATTTTTCAAGAACAAAAATGGTTCCCTTTTATAACCCATATTTTCGGTGAAGAATGAAAACCAAAAAGTGTGGGTTTTTGTCCAAACAAACAAATCATCCACATGATATAATTTTTCAAGATTGTTTTATGCATGTAAGAAAATAATCTTGAAAAACAAAGGGAAAACCATGTTAAAATTTCGGCCATAGGGTTTTTCCAAACCCAAAACCCGAAATTTTTAAATCCTTTGAAGCATGCATTCATATAAGCGGCTCTGATACCACTGTTGGATTTTCGACATGTTTATCAAAGCCATTTTATCCATATAAAATGAAAAACGCAGCGGAATAATTATTTAAGACAAGCTACTTTTAAGGTATAAAACCCACTTTATGTGTAAAACCAAAACCCGGATCCATATATGAATATGCATGCTATCAAAAACACAACCATAGGGTGTTATAAGAATACTACCTTCCAAGTAGCAAGAGATATGAAGAAGATGATGTTCTTGAATGGAAATCTTCAAAGGGGAAGAGCTTAAGCTTGTATACCCCAAGCTTCCAACAAACACCTTATGTTGCTAGGATTTTTCACTTGTGAATACCTCTTGATCAATCAACCTTTGGCCGAAAATTCTAGAGAGAATTTTAGTGTTCTTGCACTTGATTTTAATAATAGAAAGGGTGTGTGTGTGTTAGGATCTCTAATTCTCACCAAATCATCCATATATATAATCTCTTGTAAGATCTTTTCTTGGATTGTGTGAGATCTTGTAAGATTTGCAAGATATCCATATATCTTACATAATCTAATCTTGGATTGTGTGAGATCTTGTAAGATTTGCAAGATATCCATATATCTTACATAATCTAATCTTGGATTATGTGAGATCTTGTAAGATTTGCAAGATATCCATATATCTTACATAATCTTTTCTAATGTTATTTAACCTATTAAATAACAAAATAAAATATACTCTCAAAGAAATTATCCATCTAATTTATTAGTTTCTCAAGTGTAATTATTTAGAAAACCCATTTCTAAATATTCGAAGTGTTAATATTTATTTGTTTGATCATATCATAAAAAAATATTATAAGTGTTTGTCTAGCTTGTTATTGGGTATGACCCGACTTGGATCATAACGTACTAGCCACATCAATATAATATGTGTCTTAGGCATACCGATTCCAACAATAATATATTCATCTACATTTATGCAAAATAAATTTGGCCTATCTCGCCCCGGATCAAAAAGTTCTCGCGGTTCTCGCAACTCGTGGTGGTTTTCATTTTAACCCATCCCTATATATATATATATATATATATATATATATATATATATATATATATGTATATATATTATAATATAATATTATATATAATATATAGAAAGTGTATCGTACAATTGGCCTTAACGTACATTATGCATGTGAGTATAAATCGCATGTTATAAAAAAAGCGCGTTCATGAATCTGGGAAATCGCATGTACACAAAGAAAAAACAAAATCGCATGTTAATGAAGTTTGATGAATTCGCATGTTGTTTTTATTGTACATTTCGCATGTTGTTTTTTCAGCACAAATCGCATGTTGTATTATTCATCCATGTTTGATGGACACAAGATCGACGCTGGGATGATCGCGTACTAATGTAGATAAGGCTCTTGAATGTTAACCGACCTCTGATATATATATATATATATATATATATTTGATGGACACAGATCGTACGGCTGGGATGATCGCGTACGTAATGTAGGATAAGGGCTCTTGAATGTTAACCGACCTCTGAATATATATAATATAATATATATATAATATATATATATATATATATATATTAGGGAGAGGATTATTAGAAAACTAGATATAAATGAGAAAACTAGAAAACTAACTAAAAAAAACCAAAAAAAGCATAAAAAACATTCACTATTTTTTATAATTTTTTTATAAAAAATCACTGCATTTTATGTATAAAAAAACTTTTTTTTCAAAAAAAAAACTTGTACTGCATATGTGCACTATATGTGTACTACACATGTGCATCATATGTATATGTTGCACATGTGCATTATATGTTTTTTTTAAATTTTTTTATATAATATAGATAGCAATTTTTTATTAAAAAAATCAAAAAAATAATTATATGATTTTTTGGCTTTTTTAGTTAGTTTTTTGGTTTTCTCATTTAAACTAGTTTTTTCATGATCCATCCCCTATATATATATATATATATATATATATATATATGAGGAAGTGTAAGATACAATATGAGATTCGGAGGAATAGGCTATTCTTTTTTTTAAATTACGTTGGCCGGGAGATGTTGAAGCTGCATAGATTATTTGTATTGTGCCTACTACCATCAACCAAGGAGAAAATATAGAATCCAATTACCAGATCCACCTATCATCGCCGGCATAACCATAAAAAAGATCACTAAAAAAGCGTGAGCCGTTATTAAAACATTATAAAGTTGATGAGTTACTTCTTTTTTCCTGACCGGGTCAATAAAGTTATGCAAGATTTTGATTTATTTATCTCTTATTTTATATATAATAGATTTACCTGGACTAATACATGATTTTCTTTTAGTCTTTCTGGGATTGGGTCTTATATTAGGGGGTCTGGGAGTAGTATTACTTGCCAATCCCAATTATTCTGCCTTTTCGTTGGGATTGGTTTTTGTTTGTATATCGTTATTCTATATTCTATATAACAGTAGCCTTACACGTGTCCATGATTTAGTTTTCATACTTAAGGGTACATCAGACATTTTATTCAACCAGTGAAGGGCAGATTATACAATTCATTCAATAGCGAGGAGTTCGTTACACCACTATCCTGGTAATTATGAATCGTATCAGTTTCAAATATTCATAATTTTCAAATATCCGTATCAGTTTTCATTTATGCAAGATTAGGGTTTAATCTATTTGTTGTTTTCAATGGATCCACATAGCAGTACCGGACGAAACACAGATGCTGATTTTGTAGATGCTGAATTCTTTAGTAAGCATGTTCAATTGGGTGGTGAACAGACAGTTACGATTGAAGAAGTTAGAAATCCTAATTCTTCAAATCCAAATGTTATAATTAATGGTTCCAATAGTAAGTTTCAGATGTTTAAATGTTCTAATTTTCTATTTTATGCGTAATGAGTTGGTGTTTGACTGTAATTGTGTAGAAGCTTCGTTTTTGTTATTAGAGGGTAACTGCTATGGGAAAGGAAAATAGTGAATTCGCATATTATGAGTCAAAACAATTCGCCTGTTATTAAAGACATGACATGTTGATTTTGCATGGCAGGACACATCAAAATGCATGTAGTTTTGTTTTATATAAAACAATCTGGATTAGCAGTTCTTAACAAATGGTTTTCGTTTATTTTTTTTTTTTTGTTTTAATTTGTAGATGAAAGGCTATATATTCCGGAGGTTGAAGCATCAGTTATACCAGTGGTTGGCATGCAATTTACTTCTCTCAAACAGGCTTACGTGTTTTACCAAACATATGCGAAGTTATCAGCTTTTCTGTTCACAAAGGTGGTGAAAACATATGAAGTGGTGGTATAATTAAGACTAAATATTTTGTGTTCACAAAAGAGGGACATAAGCCATTGTTTATTGATGATGCTTATTCGAAGGCAAGAAAGGCATACAAAACAAGGAAAAGAGGAACCGTTAGATGGGGGTACAAAGCCCAACTTATAGTTGGTTCGGTGGATGGGATATCATTTACTGTTAAGAAGTTTGTTGATAGTCATAATCATACGTTTGTATGCCCTGAAGATCTTCATTTGCTACCCGCTTACAAACATTTGTTAGAAGTCCAAGAAGAGATGATATGGGAATTAGGTACTCTAAACCTTGGCCCAGTGAAAGCTTTTCATATAATGAGAAAACGTTATGGTGCTTTTGAGAAAGTTGGCGCCATTGTCGATGATTGGAAAAATTTTAGAGCTCGAATAAATAGTTATATAGGAGAATATAACGCAGACATGGAGATCAATAGGCTGACCCATAAAAAGAATACTTAGTGGATTTTTTGTTTGAATATACAACAGACGAGAACAAGCGATTAACCGGTTTGTTTTGGGCGGTTGGGTTATGTAAGCGAAACTTCATGGAGTTCGGTGATGTAATATCGTTTGATGCTACTTTCAAAACAAACAAGTAAGTGTTACCTAAATGTCCATCATATTTAATTTCGCATGTAACCTGAATTCATAAACTGGTCAAATCGAATGAGTATAGGACATGAAATTTACTAGTTCAAAATTGCATATTAACTACATTATATAATTTTTTTATGCGAAGTGTTATTTTTACATAGGTTTTTAATTTTCCCGGTGTGTAGGTATAAGATGGTGTTTGTACCATTTATTGGGATAGACAACCATTGTCGAAATGTAACCCTCGGAGTTGGGTTGTTAGCTTCGGGGTGTATTGAATCTTATAAATGGCTTCTTAATTCATTTGTTAAATAATTCGGACATCATCCAAAGGTTGTAGTGACAGACCAGGACCCCGCAATGAAACAGGCTATCGAGGGGGTTTTTACTATCAGTCGACATAGGTTGTGCATGTGGCACATAATGAAAAAAGTGGTAGACAAGGTTCAGTATGCTATATCATGTGACATTAACATTTTTTATTTACATGTGTTCATCCGTTATTGATAGCAAACCATTTTTTCGTGTAGGTTAGACATGAATTGTTGAACAACGAGGATTTTAAAAGAAGAATGTGTGATATTGTGTGGATAGATTCGATTGAGTCAGAAGTTTTTTAGAGAGAATGGAAGTTGGTAATGATTGAGTTTGGTCTTACTCAAAACAAGTGGATCGATGATATGTTTGTGATGAGATCATGTGGATTCCCGCTTTTTATCGGCATGAGCCAATGTCTCAACTTATGAGAACAACATTGAGATCAGAGAGTGAGAACAATTTTTTTGCCAGGTGTCAAACTCACAACTCACTCTTTTAGAGTTGTTGAATCATTTTGATGGGTCCATGGATGTTCAAAGGTTCAACCACAGAAAGAATGATCTATATCAAGATATGTTGAGCCTGACGATTGGACCAAATCTACTATGGAGGCAGATGCAAAAAAAGTGTACACCAGGTCTATATTCTTCTTTCAGCAGACAGAGATATACGCAACTATCGATGAGTGTTTGCCTATGGAGACAAAAATGGAGGGTGACCTATTAAGACATCGATCAAAGACTTTAAAGCTGCACGGAGAAGGGTTTTTAGAGGTAATAAACAACATGCGATTTAGATGAATAACCATGCGATTTTAAGTTGATTTAATTTTTAATGGATGTAGTTGAATAACCATGCGATTTATTATAGTACCATGATATTTTAATAATTTGTTTTGTATTTTTGTTTTATGTAGTTGTGTTTCAAGAAACTCGCAGGAGATGTGATTGCACAAAGTAGTTGTTTGCGTTTTGAACAGTATGGGCTGTTATGTCGCCATATATTTTGTGTTTTCAATATTTTTGGAGTCAAAGAAATACCAAAAAAATACGTTATGAAGAGATGGACAAAAGGTGTCGTTCCAAATGAATTAAACTCCACGCTTGATATAAAGGTTGATGCAAAGGACGATAAATACAAGGCTAAACAGATTGCTCGTGAAATCATGAATACAGGGGAGTATCTGGTTAACAATTTGATTATGGACCTTGATCAACTCGTCCTAGTTAGGGATCAAATGAAGGAGATTAAAGATAAATTGGACGAGAGTCACATAACTAAGCCGCTTGATCCAAAGTATGACCGATTCTCAAAGTTAATTGGTCCGCAACAACCATCTACTGATGCACCGCCTACTGTACGTGTCCCAACTAGTATAAGAAACAAAGGTCGTGGATCACATAAAAGGATTAAATCAAAGAAGGAACAAATGATCAGTCGAAAAGGAAAGAGAATGGGAACATGTAGTGTTTGCAAAGGAAAAAGGTCATGATATTCGCACATGTGAGGAATTGAAAGGTAATCAACAAAAGAATAAGAAGGGAGTGCAGATTGACAAAGATCCCTACCACGTTGATGAGGTTGAAGATGTTGATGACGTTGGAGATGATAATGGAGAGAATGATGAAGACGCGTATGACGATGATGATTGTGATGAAGATGAATGGGAAGCGGTTTTAGAAGATGAAGACTAAAGCATGTTAATCAACACATGATGTGATTTGTTTTTATCATATGCGATATCACATGTGGTTATTCGACATTTGTATTTTCAATATGCGATTTGATCTTTCAATACCCAGATTTGTTAAACAACATTTACTACATTTTTAGTATGCAACATTAATTATACTTGTTTGTTTATTACAAGTCTAATTTAACTTAAAAAAAACAACCATCATAGCTTTCATATGTTATTGGTTTTTTTCCCTTGCGATTTTGAAAAGTATGCTATGCGATTTATTACAAAAAATACCTTTTTTCGGTTAACCAGTAAAAAAACTAAAAACCGATAGAGATTCATATTGCAACAAAATAATATATAACAACTTGTTTCTTATAAAACAACCTAGTTCATACTTAAATCGCCAAACCATCTAAACATCCAACCTTCAAAACATCCACCACCAAAAACCATCACAGTAGGATAATAAACTTTATATACATACTAACAGATCAATACCAAAAGATCAAGTTTGCTATTTTCTTGCAAAGATCTTTTCACGTTCATTTGAGTTGTACTCCATTTTATCATTCATAGAAAGTAGAGCATCCTTCAGGAAAGAATACACCAAGTTGTTAGCTCGAGATTCTTCTTTGATTTGTTCGATGGCATTGTCCTTGAAGTTTGAAGAGGATTCATTCAGGAGTTATCCTCAAATGTGCTGATTCTTCTTTGTTGATTCAAGAACACGCCCCTGCACGTCAAGAATAAGGTGAGAAAAGTTGATACTAGTGGTTAGCTCTGTCAATGTGTGAGTTGACAGCATCTCCTTGATCGCAATGTTCTTGATTTCTTCTGACGACATTTTGTGTGTGTGAGAGAGATGATTTAATATTATGTGATTTAATAACTGATTAGTTAAGACTGTGGGATTTTAATTTTTAGCAAGTGCATGTAAATTAAACAAACTACATAACATATGTCTTATAATAATAATAAATGTATAAATATCAATACTTATCACTTCACATAGTATTTTTTGTTTTTATATTGAACTTTTTCTTTATAACTTCCCATCTCATCACCACTTGTTTCTTATCCTCACAAAAGAATGGCAGAGTTACCAACATCATCCTCTGCCTCATGTTCCTCTGGTTCAAGTATAAAAAATGCTTTGAAAAAGAGGATTCAGGAAAAAATTGAAGAGGATCGGTCATGCAAAGACTTGTTGGAAACCAATATAGTGCGGGTAAGGGAGAATATGAAGAGGAGAGAAGAAATCGTCAACTTGCTCTCACAGATACAAGAATGTAGCCTTTGAGAAATCGCAGTGATGTTCATGGTTGACCTGGGTGAGAGGGATGAGAAGCAGTTGAAAGAGATTGTGAATGCAATAACAATTTTAAGATGCTCGATGGACATGAAAATGAAGTTTCTTTCCTCTTTCGAATGAATTATTACATTGTGTAATCTAGTTGTTTTGAATGATCTGATTTGTGTTTTGTTGTGCTTGGTGTATGTCTAATTCACATCAGTAGATGTGCTCGGTGTATGTCTAATTCGCATTAGTGGATGTTTGTATTTTATTCCTGTTTTTTAGTATGTACTCGTATGGAAGAAGTGGTTGTTTTGTATGCTTGTGTAGGCTTGTTTTTACTGCAATAAACCATACAAATTGTGTTGCAATAACTAATAAAAAAAGAAGATTAAAATCCAACCAACATAAATGGAATTTTTGTTTAAAATTTACAAGTGTCGACAAAACTACTAACATAAACATTGTCAAATAGTTCAGACTGGTTTTTCAAAGCATTTATCCAACCTAGTTGCGATTTCCAGGTCCAAATTTTGCATAAATGTGTCCCTGTTCGGCCTTTATCGAATGCCTTTGACTCTCTAACTATTTTTGGCGTTGTAGATTGTAGTCGGATAAAATAATCTTACTAAGATATTTGTGTCTTAGGAGATGGAGTTGTGTCTTTTGTCCATTGTTTACTACTTCTTCGTTCACCAACCCACATGTCCACGGTGTTTTCCCCTTATATGTTTTCATATGTTGCATTGTAAATATTCCACAATCAACACCGTTATTAACAGTTCTCCACTCCATCACCTTTCTTTCTGTAGTGGATCTTCAATTTTTTTTTTATAGCTGCTGTAGTTTTTAAGTTCTGTTTTAGGTATAGAACAAGTAACCTTTTCTATAACAAATCAAATTTTCGTTAGTATTTTAAACATCATAACATGTATATGAACAAATTTTGTGTATTACCAGGGTGGTTGGAATCCCTTTGTATCTATCATCAAACTCTTGTTCCACTGCCGAGTTGTCAAGTAGTTTAACTTGGCTCGTTTTCATGTGGAAGCACATGCAATAGAAATGGTCAACTTGAAGTACTGGAATAAACAAAAGGTCAACTAATCCCAGATTTTTTACCTCATATTGCTTCAACATGTCTTCAAGATTTGAGCTAAATACGTTTAGCCGATTTTTGTCGGTGTAGTTAGGCTCGTACATGATGCTTGGCTGTTTTTTTAAGTAAATACATGTAAGTTAAATAAATGTACTACTAGGTGAGAATACATGAGAATTTTATATGGACATGCGAGGTTGTTGAACATGCCATGCAAAAATATTTTTCTACATACGAAGTTGTTCAACATGCCATGCGAAAATGTCTATCTACATGCGAATATGATGAAAACCCATGCGAAATTGTTTTAAATCATATTGGGCGACAATCAGAATCATACCAGCATTGTACTATGCAGGAAGAGCCTGTACGGTGATGATATTTTATCCCTCTTCTTCTCTTCTTGGTTGAGCATGTCCACAAATGCATTGATCCCGCCTGATGCTACATACTGATTTTGATAGAAGCTTTCGAAGACAACTTTGTTAACTCGAAACCCAGTTTTTGATTGGTAAAATAATGAGCCGTCAGGCAAACATTGTATAATTATATTTTTTTAAGAAAATATATACATGTATTTTAGGTGTTTTAATGGTTTACTTACTCCGTTTCCGCAAGCGTAGAAAATGTGTATCTAATCACACTTAATTCACAATCTAGGAGTGACTCTTGCATATTAACCACTCTGTTGCAGTAAGGGGAACAAAACGCCTCTCCAAGGTCTGAATACCTTTTCTTGTTTCGATTTTTTGCACTTTCTATTGCTTTATTAGCTAGCTCATTTAGCCCCATTGGTCGGACATTTTTTTTCCCGAGGTCCCGTTTTAGCTGCTTTTTTATTTGCAGGTGGTCATTTTTTAGCTGGACTTGAGCCCCGCTTCCCCGTAGGTGGTGGGTTCTTTCCCTTGTGTACTCTAATCGTCGTAGCCACCACTTGGGTTTGTTCGGTAGATGGAGGTGGCGCTAGATTCAAAAGTGAGTCAACAAAGTGCAATTCTTCGGCAGTTACCAGAGGGTATACCACACTTTCGATACCCGAATCCTTTTCTTGTGGCTGCTGCTGTAGTGTTTGCCAAATTAACTGCTTCCAGTTCGGTTTCAGAATTATGCTCGTCGTTGTGCCCGGATTCTGCAAGTCGTGTTCCCAACTGGTTTAGTAAAAAATATTAAAATTTTTACTATTTTTTTATTGTAATAAAATTGTCTACACCTGGAACTATTTTTCTCTTGAAGATTTTGTGTAGATTTGGTTAAATTCACTACTTCCATTTCAGTTTCACCACTGAATTACCGGGATTCAAGAGATGGAAATTGTCGATTTAACCTTCTCGGTTGTAATTACGTATTTTAATTTGATTAATTTGATTATATTAATTAGTTTCTCTGTGTTTGATGGATGTGAGATCGTACGGCCATTGTGATCACGTACTTAATGTAGGATAAGGCCTATTGTATGTTAACCGACCCTATGTATATATATACATACATATATGTGTATGTATGTGTGAGTGTGTGTTTGAAGTATAGGAAGAAAACTCAATTGAGTTGAAAAAACTCAAGAAAACCCTATGTAACATTTTTTTTTTTCTAAAAAGATCAAGGAAAGGAATATACATGTATTTGAACATTTTTATAAAAAAAATGTAGAAACCGCCGACAAGTGTTTGTTTAAAAATGTTTAAAATCTGTATGTTATATTTTTTTCGGCATCTATATTATGTAACACGGAATTTTTAACATTTTTCTAAAAAACTACCTGGCGCTTTTTTGTTTTTTGTTTTACAAAAATGCTCAAATATATGTATGTTACATTCCCTATTTTTTAGAATCAAAAAATAAAAATGTTACATAGGGTTTTTACAAGGGTTTCTTGAGTTTTTTCAACTCAGGTGGGTTTTTATTTTATCATTCTCCTATATATATATATATATATATATATATATATTTACTAGGAGGAGACCCGCGCGATGCGGCGGGTAAACAAATTTACAATATGGTACATATTTTTTGTTAATTTATCAATTGTCTAGTGAGTTCACCCACGTTTTACAGAGGGCAAACCAATCTTTAAAAAAAATAAGTAGAAACGTAAACACAATGGCACCCACAACTAAAATATTAAAAAAATGTACTTTGAACTAAAATTTTATACATGGTTAATGAAGACAAAGTATCAATATAAGAATTCATAAAACGGGCTCTTTTGGTCAAAATAGCCAAACACATGAAGATTCAAACTAAGGTCTATTGTCAATCATAGCTAAAGGAAATTAATCAGACACGTTCGAAGTAAATGCAACTTACTACTGAAATTGTGAAAAAATAAATAAAAGCTAACGAACACAAGTTTTTATTAAAAAAATTAAATGTGTAAATTATATAAGATGTAAATTTTAAAAAGTAATAAAAAATATTATAGTGAATTGTGCTAAGTATACAACCGAATAATGTTTTTATTATTAATATGATAACTAAAAATTGACGAAAATGAATATGACGTTTCGAACAAGGCTTTGATGCAAAACAATCAAAATTACGTCATTTTGATTATGATTTACTAAAAATAATTTAATTCCTTTTTTCTACCTCATTAGTCTCATATCTTTCTTTCTTCTTAGACTATCTCTAATACATACCCGTTTGCCTATACAAGATCTTACCATTGGATTAATAATGTCCTTTGGTGCCCTTAACAATGGTAGCTATAGTAACTATGTTCTTCCTTTTTCATGAATATTTAGTAACATGCTATCATATGATAATGTCAAAACACACTCAAATCAATATATTGACGGGGTAGTAGTCCTATTTAAATAAAATAAAAACCTATTAACTTGGTTCAAACTTATATAGGGGTTAATTTAGGAGAGTTTGTTTAAAGCTAATTAATCAAAATAAAATTATAGTTGAGTTAAATTAAAAGAGTTTGTTTAAAGCTAATCAATTAAAACCATGTACTTATAATGTTAACTTTACTACAACGATGTAGTTTTAAATAGTTGCATATTTAAAGTTAGATACGTAATAATAATTGTTTAGCTAAAATGAATGTTACCCCCAAAACATTTGTTAAATGCAAAAATTTTACAACCTTGACGTCAATTTTTAACTTAAAGTGTAAGTGGAGAGGACAATAACTCAATATCCCTGATGTATTTTTTTTGAACGGCAAAGATTACATAATTACTACTTCTAGTTACACCGTTATCTTCTTCCTTTTTCATAAATATTTAGTAACATGCTATCATATGATAATGTCAAAACACACTCAAATCAATATATTGACAGGGTAGGAGTCCTATTTAAATAAAATAAAATAAAAACCTATTAACTTGGTTCAAACTTATATAGGGGTTAATTTAGGAGATTTGTTTAAAGCTAATTAATCAAAATAAAATTATAGTTGAGTTAAATTAAAAGAGTTGGTTTAAAGCTAATCAATTAAAACCATGTACTTATGATGTTAACTTTACTACAACGATGTAGTTTTAAATAGTTGCATATTTAAAGTTAGATACGTAATAGTACTACATTAATTCTTCCTAATAAAAATTATATGAATAATAATTGTTTAACTAAAATGAATGTTACCCACTTTACAACCTTGACGTCAATTTTTAACTTAAAGTGTAAGTGGAGAGGACAATAACTCAATATCCCTGATGTAATTTTTTTGAACGGCGTTACATAATTCCTACTTCTAGTTACACAGAATTTACTCAATGCTAGAATTTGAACCCGGATCTTTCCTCAAAAATCACAAAGCCTCTACCACCCACCACTTACCAAAGTGGTGATGGCATATCCCTGATGTAATTAAAAATAAAAGCAAAAGTCAATTAAAAAGTAATTTTTCAGGCAAGAATGAATGATGTTAAATTTGTGTCAGGAGATTCATTCGTAAAAGAAAAAGTAAGTTGTACATTTTGGTTCATGGTGTGTACATTTGAAGAAAAAGTAAGTTATATATTTGGGTTCGTGGGGTTTACATTTGATAAAGATATGTACAACTTCTGAACCATCTGTTTTAGTCCATGCTTTATTCAATGTTTGTTCAGTAATTTGAATTAACCTTTCTTTTTAGGCAAATAGCTGGTTTTTCAAAACCAGCTTCGCATACAACAAGGTTTCAAAACCACTTATTTAGTTTTTTAATTTTTTTGTTTGGTCGGAAGAAGAGAGTTTTTCTGGTTCGCCAAAATCGAGTCTGAACCGGAATTTTTTTGGTTCTTCTATGACGATGTCATCTGGTCAAGTGTGAATGACAACTGTCAGAAGCTAATTTACCCTGTTGAAGAGGAAGTTGTGAAGATGATGATCAACATGATCGTTGAGAAAGACGACGTTTTAGCTAAGACAGGTCTACTTGTAGCCCCAATCGCTCATCATCGATATCTTCCACAACGACCCATATTGACTGAAAACGAAGAGTACCCCGGTATGATGTGAAACCGTCGGTACGATGGGGTATCAGGCTGCATATGCCTCCTGTTCCATTTAAAAACCAACGTCAACAACAACCCACCAACCGATACACCGTCAAGTCGGTTCCAAACGGTTTTAGTGACAGTGGTATTGCCCGTGTCAAGAAGGAACGTGCCGGCAGTGAAAAAAAAAAGAAGGTACATTTGTTCACCTAAATTCATTTCAGCCACTTTTGGTTTCAAATCTTAAATTAAATATTTATTCTATTATTTTGCTGTGGATTATATATATATATATATATATAGAACTAATTTTTAAACAGCACGTTCGCCTACAAAACTGTGACCTGGAGTGGCACATTTGTTAAACAAAAACATGGAGCAGATTATTGCACAACCACGGCACCAAAACGTTTTAACCGTGATGAAATCGCAGAGCTGGTAACAGAGAGATGTAACTCCGTTATGTTGGCGCAACAGCGGCCGAGCACCACCATACTAAAGTCGTGTTGCCTCAAGAACAGATGTATTGACATTTGAGTCTTTGAAAGTAAAAATAGTAGATAGAAGTTAGGTTTTAAAAGTGGTTTCTCCTTGGCTGACTTTGGTGTCATTGTTATGAGTGTGTATGAAGAAGATGAGAAAGTTTGAGTGTGTGTTTGTGAGAGAATTGTGGCTTGGGAGTTTGTTTATGTAGGTTGTTGGATGGTTTGTTAATTGGTTGGTGGTGAGTGACACGGATCTGGCTGTTTGGCCATTGATTTGAGGAGTAATTTTGACTTTTGAACGGTGGAGATTGTGTGAGGGTTTCTGAAAAAGTAAAAAGGGTTTAACCCATTTAGGTGTATAAGTGTAAAAGTTCAGTCCTCTTGAAATACACCATTTAACCCGTTTAAATAGTTATGTATTAAGAGTAGTAAAACTCTTAATTTTAAGTTCTCTTCTATATATATATATATATATATATATATAATATATATATATATATATATATATATATATATATATATATATATATAGTGTGAGAGGGTTTCTGAAAAAGTAAAAAGGGTTTAACCCATTTAGGTGTATAAGTGTAAAAGTTCAGTCCTCTTGAAATACACCATTTAACCCGTTTAAATAGTTATGTATTAAGAGTAGTAAAACTCTTAATTTTAAGTTCTCTTCTATATATATATATATATATATATATATATATATATATATATATATAGGCCGGTTAACATACAAGAGACCTTATCCTACATTACGTACGCGATCATCTCAGCCGTACGATCCGGTGCGAATTCAATTTTCAACATGCGATTTTGTCAGACAAAACAACATGCGAATTTGAATTCCATACCATGCGATTTCATCAGACAAAACAACATGCGAATTTGAATTCCATACCATGCGATTTCATCAAGCTTTTATAACATGACATACAAACTTTCCAACATGCGATTTCATCAACGCTTTTTTATAACATGCGATTTCACACGTGTACGCTCGTACGATAAACCCTATTGTACGTTACACTTTTTCTATATATATATATGTATATATATATATATATATTAATAAAATAACTAGAGATGCACATTAATGATGTTTGGTCCAAGATTCAAATAGAGCCTACTTAATTATAGAATTGAAAGCCGATATCAATAGTCAATTGTCCAATAATCTAATGTCCATTTGAGTAATTGAGTCAAAATATCAAATACTAAAAGGTGAAGCGTCAATCAATACTCAAGTGTCAACATGCCATTCAATTCAGAAGTACATAGTCCTAATTAAAACCCTGCATCGAACATCATTATTTGAATTATCCATTGCCAAGACGCTAACTCCCAAGGGTTTTGATTCAATCGGTTCATTCGATTTTGAACTTCTGATAGATAGAACAAGGGTTTGCTTCAATCGATCGACGGTTCATCTTTCCGTTCAGATGGATGATATCGATAGAACCAGTTGAGTGTTTTTTCTATTCCGTGTTATTTGTTAAATTTATTTTTGTGTTCTAATTGGACGAAACCTTAGGGACGAAAACTGCACTTTACTCTAAAAACTAACACCCCATCATCACTTTCCTATTTGTTCTGCGACGCTCGATACTTGCTCAACGTTCGGTCGAAAAATGTTCGGATCGAAAAACGCTCGTTCGACTTTGACTCGATTGAAAAAAACGCTCTGTTTGATTCGGTTTGTAAACGAACCGAGCACGAGCAAAGATCCAATCGGTTTGATTATGCTCGTGAATGGCCCTACATATTACACACTTATTTGCTAAACGCTAACCTCTGTATCATCCTACATATTGTCAAGAATATTTAATCATTTGCAAAACCAATGATCTCTGACATTTAATGTTCAAAATACCCCTGTTGTAGGTTAGTGTCATACGCATGCTGCTAAATTCATGATGAATTGGCCATGGCGTTCTTGTAACATGATTTATTAAACTCCACCTATTATATTGTTGTTTTTAATGTCAATTTTTTTTGTTTATAGTAAATTGCTCTTCGTGAATTGATATATTAGTTGTATTAACAAATTGTTTTTCAGATATAAAATATGTGAAACCTGCTAAGCAATATGCGGCAAAAAAACATAAATACCCGTGACAACACGCGGAAACTCCTACTACTAGTAGTTATAGAAATAACTGAGTCTCCCACTGAAAGGAAGATTCTGTGTATCACATATATAAAATATGATGTTTTTTTCTCATTAAAATCACATATATAAAATATGATGTTTTTTTTTTCATTAAAAGAAATAGGTACAATCTTGATTGAAGAAAAGTGGAGACTCCATTTTGTATGTCCATGCTTTTGTGGATTACTCATTAAAAGAAATTGATACAATCTTGATTGAAGAAAAGTGGAGACTCCATTTTGTATGTCCATGCTTTTGTGATTACACTTAATGAGCCAATTTATTATGCAATTGTCTTTTAAAGCTATTGTTTTAGCTATGTTTGTGTTTCTAGTGCTGAGATGTGCAATCCCACCAACTAATTGGTCTTTTTATTTTCAACCATCTTCCATGTTATTTTTTTTCTCAAAAAGTATGATCTGGAAACTATAAGCATTTACTAGAAATCCTTGTTATTCTCGTGCCGGGTATATACCTCGGACCCAACTCTTGTGTTATAGCAGCTAGAGCGATCAAAGCCGAAAAAAAAGACAAAGTAAATGTGAGCGATCAAAGCCGAAAGCAAAGACTAAAAGTAAATGTGAGCGATCAAAGCCAAAAGCAAATATTAGAGGTAAATGTTCGACCATGTGTAGTGGTTTTTTCAATAATACCTCCACCCTTGGGCGTTTTCTGCCATGTGACAGTCTAATCAGCAAGGGGGCATTATTGGACGTTTTTTACAAAAGGGGGTAGTGGAATAATGCTCAATAATGCCCCAACCAATCATTTCTCAATTATTAATTTTTTAAAATTAAAAACTAATAATACTTCACTAAATAAAAAAATTACAATACTAAAAATAAAAACCGACTAAACTAAAAAAATTTATAATAATAAAAAACCGGAAATAAAAAAAGGGGAACATTACTAAAAAAATAAAAAAGATGATAATCTAAAGGCCGTATTTTCTCGAAGTTTTTGGCGGTGCATTTACGCAACGATCAACGTGTCGGCTTGGAGGTGATGGGTCGGTTTGGACAAAAACTCGAGGAGCGTTCTCCGAAACGTCGAGCCACGCCCGAGCCAACACGTACCCTCGTCCTTCGTCCAAACAACGTAACTATGCTTACGACGAGGAGCGTTGGGGTCCTTTTTGTATGTGACATTCTACCGCGTTTAGATGTCTCGCGATCGGGTTCGGGTTTCGTCTCCGGCACCGTATCCACCTCGGGTTCGGCTTGTTCTTGGGGTGGTTGCGAACCGCCCGGTGGGGCAAAGTTGTAAGGGTTTGGAAGGAAGGGATTAGATCCGCTCAAGTAAGCCGCGTAGGAAAACACATTCGGGTCCATGTCATGAAAGTTAAAGTTTTGTTGCGGTTGGGTAGTATTTGGGTTCCCGGGTCTTGACGGAACACCAAACGGGGGTCGGAATGGATGCATAGTAAATTTTTTTTATAAAAAGCTAGAGAGAAAGGTAGAGAGAAAGTGGGGTATTTTATAAAATAAATGGGTGAAAAGTGGGGTATTTTATAGGTTTACATGGGTATTTAAATAAATAAATAAATAAAATATATTATTGATTTTTATCGTTGTCAAACGGTCGATTTTTAAAAAGTGTGCTACAATTTAGCGTGTTTCAAATCACGCGGTGGGTTTTTTTTTGCAAAATCACGCCGGTTGGTTTCGGTTGGGGTTAAAAACAGATTTCGTTACACAAACTGATTCATATGTAACTCTAGTTTCATTTACGTGTTTCACTTAACAATGTCGAACACCTGCAGGAATGTTTTGCTTTGACACTAAATTTTAGTAATAGTATCTGTTCATGTTACATTTTTTGCTAATCATAAATTGTTAAGGTAAGCTTCCAAGTAGGTTTCTATAAAGCCATCCTAAGTGTCGGATCGTGGATTACACGGGGAGCCAAATTTAGTTAGCAATAAAAAAAAAGTAGAAACTATTCACGGGTCAAAACAGGTCGGGTCAAATGAATATGATGTTCAGATTATTAGCAGCTGAAACCCCCAAATTAACCATAAATCAACAAAAACAATGTCAATATGTTGATCCAGAAGCACTAGATCGGATGGAATCAAACTAATCTTATGAACTAACCGATTTTACCAAGAACTACAGAAAACAATCAAACAAACTAATTGATTTTATGAGGATAGAACTGAAACTAATCTATGAAGAACAACTGAAATTAATCGAATAAACTAACTGATTATATCAAAAACCACTGAAATTATTCGAATAAACTAATCGATTTAACTAAGAACTGAAATCAATCTAAAAAACTAATCCCTTTTATGAACAAGTGAAATCTATTAAATAAATTAATCAATTTCATGAACAGCAACTGAAGTTAATCGAAAAACTAATAGATTTTATGAACCACTGAAATTACTCAAATAAACCACCCGAATTATGAAAGAACTGTACGCGGCGCTTACGGTATGCACATATAATGTATGTATGTGTGGGCCTTCGGGGGGCAAAAGTGAAAGTGCACTAATTTTAATGTTATTTTACTAATTTCGTGAAAATAACGTTAAAAATAGAGGAACGGTTAATCATGCATCATGTAGTGGCGTATGGCGTTGATAGCCGAATGACAAGGGAGGTACATGCACTAATCGGCTTTTGTCCCAGTTGCCGAGTGTTATGTGCCTTATGTCCAAGGCTTGATGCAAAACTACTATCGAGCCGGGTCTCACTAGAAGCAGCCTCTCTATTCCTACGAGGTAGAGGTAATGTTGACTACATCTTACCCTCCTCAGACCCTACCTTTTGCTATAGGTGGGATTTACTGAGTATGATGATGATGATGATGATGATGAATTATGAAAGAACTGCTTATATCAATAGAAAAAACTAATCGGTTTTACAAAGAACGACTGAATAATCAAGCTCATGAACGACTGAATCTAAAAGAATAAACGAATCGATTTTATACAGCTGAAACTAATAAAAAAAACTAATCTCAGTGGATAAATCTTCACACGAACAAACAAGATTTCAACAGATAGGAGAAGAATCAGCATCGGCGACAGCAAAAAGAAGTAACCGGCCTGAATTACAATCACTAAAACCCTAGAAAACGAACAAGAGGAGTTGGGCGTCGATTAATCCATATACCTGATGTTTTTTTTATTTAAACCCATGGAAATTTTACATGTTACCCAAATTGTAAAAACAGGGGCCCATAAAGACCCAAAAATTGATGTATGGACTTATTTTGCTAGGCCTAGTTTTGCGAGACCAACTTCAATCCGGACATGGTGATGACTGTGGGTGTCGGAGGAGAGATTTGAACACCGGATGACTATATTACCAGCAGGTCAGATTTAAAAACTTAAAACCATCTGGGCTTCTATAGAGCAAAAGGGTAACTAAACCAAAAAATGATTTAAACACTAATTGTCATTATTAACTTTATCTAAAAACATAAGGATACATAGTCTTCACCTGAGAACAAAGAGCACAGATGTAACAAAATGAGGTGCACATGCTGCAAGTTTATAACCAATTTCCCATATGAACCTAAGCTTAGTTCTAACAAATAACAACAAAATTCCTCATGCAAGTATGACAATCAGCAGCATAATTTTTTTTAAAGTTATTTCGTAAATGACCTGCGTCGGCTGAATGTTTGAGAAGCTTTTAAGGTCACATTCAGCCCCTCGGATGCCGCAAACCCCCGAGCGGTCATCAAGCCATGCATTCTCTCCCCATCCTGATTAAATCCACCATGTATAAGCGCATTTATAACTCGCTCGAATTCTCCCTGCGTCAACTTGTCCTTATTAGCCTCAACAACCCCTAGAGCCTGAAGGGTCTTCTTTTCTTCCCGAGCCCGAGCATACATATCACAAAGACTTATATGAACATCAAGTGAAGGCGAAACGCCTTTTTCAGTGAACTTTCCCAATAAATCTTCCGCTTCATCAATCAGCTGCAATTTCCCGAGCCAGTCAATAAGCACACCGCAAGTGGCAAGACCGTACTCAATTCCATCCTTTTCAAGCTGAAGTAAAAGTTGCAACGCTTTATCGAGCGCATTCTTAACAGCATAAGCTGCAATCATTCTAGCAATAATCTTGTCATCGGGTTTGTTTCCAAGTTTCATTATCTCATCAAAATGCTTCCTTGCGTCATCCGTATTATTGCCCGTTCGACTGTACGCCTCGACAAGATACGTGTTTGCCTCAAGACCCGCTTGATGACCCGCAAACTCCATACTGTTTAAAATCCGGGTGGCTCCAGTTGCGTCGCCATTCAGAGCATACGACCTAATTACCGCTAAAAACAGATCTTCAGACGGTTTGAACTTCTTCGTGTCCAATAATTCTCTCAGTAAAAAATCCGCTGTCTTTGGATCATTGACATTAACGTACGCCATGATCATTGAACTGTAAACTTTAATGTCGGGTTGGAACCCTTGGCTTCTCAAGCTTTCGAAAGCCTCTTTTGCGAGATTTAAATTGCCCGCCTTGCTGTACATATGAACCATTGTGGTTTTCATCGGGATGTCGGGCATTATTCCCTTTTCGGTCATCTTCTTAAGTATTCTTTCCGCATCGTCTAATTGATTATGCTTGGCATGTGCATCAACTAGTTGTGAACAATCCCTTACGTTAGTTTCGAATGATTCCTCATCGAGTACAAGTTCTGCAACCTATAAAATTTAGTGTCAAATCCAGCAATCTCACTAAAACTTTAGCCTAGTTCCAAACATGACATAAAAACAATCTGTTAAAAAAAACTATATAACAAGATTCAACGCATAAGAACATAAGATTAGTGAATTTAATTCAACACATTATTGACACTTTAGGTGTCCATAAGCAAGTCCAAAAAGTGTAAAACCCTTCTCTCCCTTGTTCGGAATAAGGTATCTATTTGCAAAAAAAAAAAAAAAAGATTGGCCTCTTTTTTCTTTTCATGAATGTAAGGTTTAATCGTTTATGTACTTTTCTATGCAAAATTTATGCGGGTTGGTGCTCAAAAAACAAAATATCCGGAAACGGGAAAGTCTGTATTTTTCCATGCAACATTTATGCGGGTTGGTGCACAAAAATAAAATATCCGGGAATGGGAAACTCGGTAGATATCTGCTTCCCGTTTAAATTTCACTAGATGTAAGCAGCAGATAAAGACACAGATTTCGGTTGCTGTTTACGAGGTCTCGAGACGTAAAGGATGTCAAAACAAGATATGCTTCCTCATTTTGTATATTCGTTTTTCATAGTGACGAACGACATTGTTCCAAAACTTATCAGAATAACAAAATGGTTAAACCCAATGGAAGAAATGGCTAAAAAGACCACGCTGGCATGATTGTACAAAGCCCAAATGCCCAATGGACCCTAAGACTGTTGTTTTGAAAAGTTTTCCTAACTGCCTCGTGAACCTCAGGCCTCAGGCGCGCCTTTTAAAACCAAATTTTAGACCTAAACTTATACAATCTATACCTTCGCAATGATTTGATAATACGCATAAGCAGTGAGTCTAACAAGAATGCTAAATATAACAAAATTCAAAAGATGATAAAAAAAAAGAAGCTAAGTACCTTCAAATACATTTGATGATTCTGCTCTTTCAATCGATCAAGCAGTGCAACCCAGTCAACCCTGCTAGGTTGAAGTAGCTCGATCCATTCCGCTATCAAAGGGGACGGGTCATCATCCACTTGCAAGGAAACTATTTTCTCCGTAACATTTTTGCATTTCCCAGAAATTGGTTTCGGTTCTTGAGGCCATATCAATCCTCCCGCTTCATGGATTTGCTCTGCAACTTCAGCCCACTTCGGTTTCGAAAGATCAAGACCGTAAATGTTATACTTAACCTTTCCACTCCTTTTCGGCAAAGAAACCACTTGATCATCACCTTCTCCTTCGGCATGATCAGAACGCTCATGACTTTGATATTCCATTTCCGGTTCTGGTTCCATCGCATCTTTTCTCATACGATCCAACGACTCATAAAACTCACTATCTTCCAACTTCTCACGAGCCCACTTAAACCTTAGCTCCCTCAACATATCCCCTCGAATCCCGATCTCACCCGCGAACCTCGTCATCTCTTTAACCTCCCCCGACTGTAAAAACCGCTTCATTTTCTCCTTCTTCTTCGCCTTCTTCATATCTTCCAAGACCACACCGCTAACCTCCCTCACCGTAGTCCACAAATCCTCGCTAAAATCCTGTTGAACCGACATGTCAATAAAACGCTTAAGACAATCCCCTTCCATTTCCGCCACAACCTTCCCGACGATTATCTGCAGCATAGCATCAATCTCTTTCTTATCCGCCTCTCTAGACACCGCACTAAGCTTCCCCCTCATTATCCACACGAATCGTGATAAAAAGTCATTCATAACAGCCTCATCCTCTGACTCTACAGAAACAAACTCCATGCCTTTTGTACCATCATTAAAAACAGTTTCCTGACTAGAGTGAATAAATCTATTCTGGTTTCTAGGGTTTGTAAAGAAACTATGAGTGTAAATGTGACGACTACTGGTGCAAATTTCTCGGTGATACGATGTCGTTCTAACACGATTAAGCTTCGATACAGGTCTGATTGTTAATCTCGATAGTAAGTGCTTAAGGTTCATTGTTCTGTGCTCTTGATCTTGCTTTTATATTAAAAAGAGAGAGAGAGAGAGAGAGAGAATGAATTAATAAGGGGAAATGTATGTATGCAGATATGAAGATGATTATTGCATATGAATGTATAGTTTCTCACCTGAAAGTAGAGAGGTTCGATTTCGCCAAGAGTTTGAGAGATCAGTGCGACATGGAGGAGATGAAGGAAGGCTTTGGGTAGGGTTTTTCTGATTTTTGATATTGTTGGTGGAAAACCCACATATTTTTTTGTTAATTTGGACACAGACATCTAAACTGGGCCTTTATTTTTAATTTAGAGGATAACTTGGACGGTTGGGCCTTCATTACGCTCATAACGGGCTCTAGACAATAAAACATTTACATTTACATTTACAATACTTACAAACAAAGGATGCCGGCGGTAATAGTGCACGAATTTGGTTGCAAAAATGGCAGCCAAACTTTCTTTCTTCCTTCTTTTTTTTGTTTTATTTTTTTACATAAAATAGTTATTTATAATTCTTGCCAAATTACGATTTTATCGCTGTTTAAAATTACGATATTTACCCCAGTTCAAAATTTAATTTATGCTTTGCCTTCTGCTTCAATTTATGATTTTCCCCTCAGTCAAGAAATACGATTTTGCCCTCAGTCAAGAAATACGATTTTGCCCACGTTAAAAAATAATTATACTTTTACCCCCAGCTATAGTCCTACCAAATTACAATTTGGTTCCCACTTTAAAACTACAATTTCGCCCCAAGTTCAAAATAAAATTTTTGTTTGCCCCTTTGCCCTCAGTAAAAAAAATTACGATTTCACCACAAATTCAAAATAAAAACATGGTTTTGTCCTCAGTTTAAAATATTATTTTACCTCCAGTTTAAATTTACGATTTTGCCCCAGCTAAAAATTGCAATCTTGCTATCGTTTTTTTGGGAAAAACTATGGTAGTGTTTTGTTTTACTTGGTTGACTCAATTTAGTTTTTATTTGTGCCAAACAGGTGCCTAGCACTCGCTAATTGGTCCTGACAAATTATTGTTTTGCCCCCAATTCTAATTACACGCTTGCCATCATTTTAGTTATTTTTTATCATAATGGTGATAGTTTTTCCTTTACTTTGTTAACTCGATGTATCTTTTTTGATATCGTGTTATAAGTAGCATGTATAACCAACCGAAATAAATGCGTACATGTTATTAAAGTAAGAAATATTCGGTTTAGCACCCCGCAACGCGGGCTGCGCATAACTCTAGTTATATATAGTTGAGGAGTTATAAATTTATATTTGAGTAAACTGTCTATTTGGTCCCTGAGGTTTGGTCGGTTTTGCCACTTTAGTCTAAATCTCAAAGGTTTTGCATCTAGGTCCCTGTGGTTTCATTTTTGTTGCCATTTTGGTCCAAAAGTGAAATCATGTCAGATTTTTAAAAGAAAAACCTGGTTTTTTGTCTTTTTCCTTAAGGGCATTTTGGTCATTTAAGCATTAATAAACCCCAAACACCCCTAAAAGGACAAAAATGCCCCTGAGGAAAAGGACAAGAATCCAGGTTTTTCTTTTAGAAATCTAACCTAATTTCACTTTTGGACCAAAATAACAATAAAAATGAAACCACATGGACCCAGATGCAAAAACTTTGAGATTTGGACTAAAATGACAAAACTGGCCCAAACCTCGGGTACTAAAATGGTAGTTTACTCTTTATATTTATGTAAAGCTTAATATGGGTAGGTTAAAATGAGGGAAACGATCCATTAAAAAGTGGATTTTGCGTAAGTAGTATAAGAAAGATTATATGATGACATGTGACACTATTTATAAGTATGAAATAAAGGCATTTTAGTAATAAAACATTTTGGTCCTTATACGTTGGAGTGTAAAAATGACATGTGGCACCCATTTTGTTTTCCAAAAAATACTAAAAAAGCCTAGTACAAAAAATTAAACATAAAAAATATAGTACAAAAAATCCAGTGTAAAAAAATATAGCACAAAAAAATCTAGTATAAAAAATATAGCAAAAAAAATTCACCACAAAAAAATCTGATACAAAAAAATATAGCACAAAAAATTCAACACAAAAAAATCTAGTACAAAAAATCTAGTACAATTCAGAAAAAAAAAATTAATACAAAAAAATTTCAATGCAAAAAATATGGCACAAAAATGTAGTACAAAAATCCAACACAAAAATACTATAGAACATAGAAATACAACACATATTTGTGGGTTTTTAGTCGTCATATTTTATATAGTATATGGTACTCAAATTAAAACAAAAATACGCTTGATTTTATTGTGAAATTTTTATGAAAAAATAATTTCGTATAAAAAAGTTATGAACGTTTAAAAAATATGGGGAATATGCATGTGCCTTGCATTGGAGATAGAAAGTCAATAAATAATATTTTACCAAGATTCCCTTAAGCATTCACATCCATTCCACCAAATTTTTTTCCTAAAACACTATATTTTCTCTCTCCTTTTCAATTAGATAATATTTATTTATACATTTATTATTACATTTTCTCTCTTTCTCACTCACAACACTTTTAAAATATATTAAAAATTATAGGGAGTGAATAGCGTCCCCTCAAACATACAGACGAACAGTAACATTTTCTCTCTCATTCACATACAACCACTTTTTATACTCTTTATATTGTAACAATGTCACTCTCACAATTTGATGGATTGGATGTGAATGGTCTTATACTTTTTTTCCTACATTTTCATTTTAACCATTGTTTTGAATAATGAATGGTTAAAGTTCTTTCTCATCCTACTTAGACAAAATAAACTTTTTATCTGATCTTACCCCTAAAATGAGAACCACCTTGAGTTGTGAGAACCATGAGAACTACGCCATCCAAAAGGTTTTTCAAAAAAAAAAATATTTCTCAACAAATCTTAAAAAAGAAATCACTTGTTTCAGCAAAAAAAAATTAATGCCGCATTCACACATTTACATGAGGTGTAAAAAATATTTATCGTCGTAACAAAATTTACATCAGCACTTAAACAAAACTTACATCAGGCAAAGCTACCAACTCGACAATTTTTTTTTGCTTTTTTTACAGACATGTTTATAATATTTTCATCTATGTTTGTGCAAAAAATTGTGGCCCAACTCGTGCGGGAAGTAAGAGTTCTCATGGTTCTCACAACTCGTGGTGGTTCTCATTTGAACCGAAGCTTGTATAATATAATATATGTGTAAACTTCTTTAATGTAAAGCTTGCAAGACCTTTGTATAATTATAAATAGAGTAAATTGCCATTTTAGTCCTTGAGGTTGAGGTTTGATCAAAATTGAAACTTTAGTCCAAATAGCTTTTTTCTTGCCATTTTAGTTCAAATAGTTTTTTTCTGCCATTTTAGTCCCTGATTTTTGTCATTTTTTGCCATTTACATCTACCACCACCAGCACCTCCCACCACCGACCCCATCACAACATTCTATTATCGCAACCAATTGCCTGCACCGTCACCACACACCCACCCACCCCACTACAATCATCACCTACCATTTCCACCACCACCGGCCACTTTTCCGCCACCCACATCATCAACCAACACCACCGCCATTATAAGTCCACTTAATCCAGGGATTTCACTCACGAACACAAACACTAGGTGTGCGGAATCCACCTAGCAATCACCACTGTAGGATAATGTATCAAGAAACAAGATTGATGAGAGAAATCAAAGAATACACAGAGATTCTTTGATGTAAAAGATGAATGACGTCACACACAAAGTAGCCGCCAGATAAACACACACTCAATGATTAGGGTTTTCCTTGGTGCACAAACTTTCCACAAAAGAACTGTCGTCTTGTCTATTTCATTAAAAGTATATATACAAGACTAATCCGGGCCCACTTGTCCGGATTACAAAACAAGGCCCAAGGCCCAAAACTAAATATAAACTCGGACTACCACAAGAGGTTAAGTCCGGACATATAATAATAAACATTAAACCCGGACTTGGGAACTACATACCCAAGTCCGGTATATACATAAACTCGGACAAACTAGTAAACTCGGAAACAAGACAAAACTCGGATTAGGTCCATAACCTAATCCGGACTTCTAAACTCGGAACACATATAGTTCAAGTTCGGACAATGATATAAGTTTACAAGATTAACACAAAGACCCCTGAACTACAAAGAGGCTGCACTTATCACACTGAAGTGCACTAACAAACCCCCTTGATCAGCGCAGGATCTTCGTGTTGATCTTGAAATCTTTAGTCTTGTTTTGAATACTCGCTTCCCGCCCAAACCCGATTATTTACACAGAATTGAACTACCTTGATAAACTGATTGGCCAACTCACGGTCTTCTTCAAGGTACTTCAATGGCAAGCGACGAAGCTTTCTCAGATGCTCTTCCTTCAAGTTAACTAGCCAAATTGGATCCAAGATCCGCACAATCTCTTCCGTCGAAACTTTCTGTGTAATCACCGCCTCTACATTTTTTCCATCTAGATACCAATAACCTATGCCATCGATTTTATCAAGATCAAACTTGCGCATAGCGATTTTACAGAGGCATCTAGCAGGAGGATAAACCATCTTCCATACTTGCTTTCCTGTGAACTTATTCACAGACTTAACGACACGGACAACAGCAGGCTTGAAGGTCTTTCTTAGCAACCAAATGAGGGATTAATCTTCTAATACTAGTAACATTTGTGTGGTTGTTGAGATCTAGTTGTGCAAGATGATGCAAGTCACGAGCAGGAAGAGTTTGTAGGAAATTGGCCCATGGCCTGAAGTACTAAACCCATTGGTACGCTTGATCATTACTAAGTTGTGTTCATCGAAATCCCAACTTCAAAGCTGTCCTGAATATTCACCTCTAGTGTTAATATATCTCTTCCTTTGTGTTTCATCTGGAAGAGCTTTAAACCACTTTTGAGACGCCATACAAACTTATTTAGGTACGCGAATGGGATTCGTGATTTCATCCGACATAGCATTACCAAACACATTGCTTCGTAGATCATCGACGTTTACCTTTAAAGAGTCATACATCCTTTTACCCTTTCCTGTTTCAATGAACTCGAACTTGCCAGCAAGATCTTCGTTAGTCTTCCAATCTTCCCCTAAACCTTCTATCACATCACCATCATATAAGACCAAATCTTCAGCATGATCTAACTCAGAATCAGACAGAACACCTGTATCAGCATCAGTGGGGCCTTTGTTTCCCCCAACAGCAGCTCCGGAAGACTCCCCCTCAACCTGAGCAGAGGTTACAGTTTCAGAAGCACGTGTGCTCCTTGGCTGCTCCCCCTGTAACGCAGCTTCGGGATCATTATCTTTGTTAAGATCATCCTGGATTTTCTTAAGCTCATCAATCTTGCACTGAGCTTGCACTAGAAAATCAGTATTCTCCCAGAGCAGCAAGGAGTGACACCGTAGAAGTTGATCGGTAGCCTGGCCAAGGTTTCGTGTCGGGCAGAAGAGTGAGCATCTCGTTTCATGAGGTTTCCCAACTGAACACCCTGATATTTAGACAAACGGAACAAATGTGTCATCTGCTGATCCCATATTGCGTCCTTCTTCATTTAGTACTCGAGCTCTCTTCGCTGACATGGAATCTATTCTTGATGATTTCATGACAGTAGCAGCATCCAGAAACTTAGTACGAACAAACTCTTAAAAGGTCTATCGTTGACCTACACCTGCTGTCCCCTAGGTCTTGGAGCACCGTTGGTCAAGAAACAGAAGGTCTAGGACCAGATGGTTGAGGAACAGTTGGTCTTGGCACACCTTGCTTCTTTTGTACAGTAGGACTACGACCGTAAGCGATCTTCAGGCAGACTTTACGAGCCTTAGATGCTCCGGTCTTAGGAGGTGGCTGCTTCGATTTCTTAGTGCTAGAAGAACTCTGAACAACCGGAGAACTCAGTCGTACAATGCTTTGAGAAGGACCGGGCGGCATACCTAAAAAGACTGAAGGCAAAGGTAGCGGAGAAGAACCTTCCGACGGGGTAAACAGATTACCCGTACCCATCGGAGAAGATAGTGAACCAAACAAAGGCATAGTGGGAACAACATAAACATTACGGGCATAGACGGTCCCACAATCGTGGTAATGCTAATGGACTCCACAGAAGGAGTAGCCGGAATCAAAGCGGTAATAGATGGAAGAGAAATTGATCTTCCCAGAATAGATAGACCGCTAGTAGCTGAAGTAATCACTGCACCCGAAATAACATCAACCGAAGTAGTTTCAGTACTTGAAATCTGAACTACTGTAACACCTTGTGTTTTTTACGTCCGATATTTTTCCGACACGTGTCCCGGTAATCCTCGTGTGCCGTGTGCCAGAACAGGAGGGACCAATGTTGTTGAATCGCTTATTTTATCCTCGTTATACCTGGAATTTAAGTTGAAGGGCCAAATATGAAAACATGTAAATGTTCAAGCTCTGAAGACCCCTTGCGGACCGCAAGGCTGTAGCCATACGGTCCGCAAAGCCATCTGGTATTGTGGGCGCCTGAGGTCCTTATGGACCGCAAGGCAAAGCCCATACAGTCCGTAAGGACCTGCCATCGACAAGAAATGTGGCAGAACTCAGTTCTGCCACCTGTGGTTATTTTGGCACCATCCTTGCATGGTTGCCATGCCTAGGGACACTTGTTAACATCCTCAAACACTTGGCAAGCTCCTAGACACTCCTTGGCCACTTATGTGTTAGATTTTTTGAAGTTGCAACCAAATTCTTCAACCTTGGTGCATCTAATTCTTGTTCAAGGAGGCTCTGATCTATTCCAAGTGTTCCATTTCGTTCCTACCACTCATTTGGACATAATGTAAGTGTTCAAATTCATAATTAGTGATTTCTTATAGCTCTTAGCTTGGAACAAAGTCTTGTTGTAATTACACCTTGACTTTGTTCTAAATCCGTGTATACTCTGTCATCACGAGTAACGGAAGTTCCTATACTATCATATTAATGTAGGTGTTAATCCCTCAAGAGGGCATCTCCAGATTTTCACGGATTCATGGCCAATTGACGAGTCAACCGAAAAGTAAAATAAAGTCAAACTGTCCAGTTTTTATAAAAATCATAACTAATGATCTAGATGTTATAAAATATGTTTTGATGCACTAACAACCTAAAAATAAGTATTAGAACATGTCTACGGATTTGGCTCGTCAAGTTTTGGTCTAGGCTCGGTTTGTAGCCGAAAGTCACAACAGTTGACTTTTGTTGACTTTTGTTCTGACCCGTTTCGAGCGACCTTTGCTACTGACTTTTGACCATTTTGAGACCATGATTATATTTATAATGACCATCTAAAGTTTTGTCACCCGATTTCTCAGAAATCTGAGTTTATTACAGTGTTCCATAAAATTATTTAAACTTTTGCAAAAAGGTCCTTTTTATGCAAATCATGGTTTTAAACACCCATACATGTAAATATAAGACACAAAATGATTTATAAACATTATTAAATTATGATTAGTGTCAAGAATCTGATTATAATATAAAGTTTTCGCCAAGGACGTGTTTATGACATTTAAATGGCCCAAATGCCCTTTTCGGCATTTCGGAAAGAATAAACAAGGTTTAATCATCAAGATGATATATTCACTGATGTAATAGGATAAGTAAAACCATTTGGGATGTTCATTCAGATTATAACCTGAATGACGGCTTAAGATTCGTTAATTGCCGATAAATGACTAAATTACCCTTTTTCGCGTAACATGACTTTAACCAAACTTTTTATAAGCAAATCTTTTACCTACTGATTAAACATGATAAATTACTTATTTTGGTTGTATAAAACAGGTCCTAACCTCCGTTTATCTTAAACAATCGAATATAATGGCATTTAGCGACTTTTACGCCTTTTCGACGCATAGTATGGTTTAAAACCATAACTATGAGCCGAGACTTGTTACCTACTGATTTATAAACTTATTTTCAAACATCTTAATAGTAAGTACAAGTCCCAAACTCAGAATACCAATTTTGGCTTCAAAGCTATGTGTGAAATTACTTAAATGTCCTTACGGGACATAGATTATTTCAAAATCCTCAAACACACATATATTTGATATCCTACTGTTATAGTGTTATAAAATAAGTATTTTTACAGAATATTAACAACCTTGACATAAGATTCATTTTAAACATCTTTTATAAACTTTAAAATGACCAAAATACCCTTGCAAGGCATAATTCGGTTTTAAATATACCTCGGGTCTATCTTTTGCAAAGCTACTGATCTTATAACATATTTTAAACATATATCCATGTGGAACTTGTATATGACTCTCTCGGTCACCCGGTTTCGCCCATGTGCGTTCGGTTAAGTTTACGTAGCTAATTTACATACTTAAACCAAAACGGGTTTAACTTTGTCCATTCTATCAAAATCTAGAATGTTATCAGTTTACCCATATTATACAAGTTTATATACTTGTCGGGTCCAATTAACATTCTACTCCGGTCACCGCTTAATCTAGCGTATCATACAGTATCATATTTTTAGCGTAAGAGTAACCGGTCCAAGTCTAGGACTTAAATTAAGACCCGTTAGCATTCTAATATTGGTTAATAATTACCATCACTCCAGACTGAACGCCTCCCGGTAAATTGCCTTATACTTGCTTTGGAACTACAGCTGATTTGGAACTTCCACATATAACAACTCAGGTAAATACTCTTAACCTATTTTCCCTATACGGGCTTGGAATACGGTAAATTATTACCGCTTGGTCGGGTATGGTGTTGGTGCATAGGTCTTTTGCTTCGTCATTACACGAGAACGAGTCTGGAATAAACGAGAGTGTCTGAAGACGGCGGAAGACAAAGTAGATATCCAAGAGGGAGTCTATTCGTGCTTAATGTCTATAGTATAGTCTTGTATCGAGTCTGTATAGAATAGAGCTGAATAGGCTAGTGGTATGGAGTATTTATGTAAGTAGTAGTCAAGTTCGCCCATAAGTTGCCTGTGTAGTCAAGTTTGGCCGAACTTGCTAAGGCAAGTTTGGGCGAACTTATACCCTCTTCCAGCGGACTTGCACTACTATAAATACCTAGCTTGCCTAATTCATTTGTAACATTGTCAAATCAGAGGCGAAGCTCTGTCGGATCCGGATCTCGAATGTATTGAACTTTAGATCAATGAAAACAACTATTAAACGAGTAATTCTTGTTATTTGGTTAACTTGTCATTAGTTTCCGCCTAATCGGACAATAGGTAACAAATTTAGGTTCCCGAGCTGTTCGTGGACGTTCCTACAAGTGGTATCAGAGCTTGGATACCTGAATTTGTTGAAATCAAGACAAGAATCTCTCTATTTCATCTCCATTCTTCTATTTTTCTTAACTTTTGAACAAAAACGAAGAATTCACGGTCAAATTTTGTCCAATTTTGAATATGTCAGGTTAAATGCATTCGTGGTAAACCCCTGAGAGTTTGAACATCAAATTCACAAGATTTGACATGAAAAAGTTGCAAAAACCATGTTCTTCAAAATCATGTTGGCCGAACTTAACCTCAAGTTCGCCCGAACTTGATTAAAAATCTTTGATTTTTATCAAGTTCGACCGAACTTGATAGGGATTTCAGTGATTATTAAGGTAAGTCCGCTCGGACTTATTGAATTTTTCTTGAGTTTCTATCAAGTTCGACTGAACTTGATATAATTCTGTTGAAAATTCAATTAAATTCGCTCGAACTTGAAGTTTTTCATAGAAATCCAAGCTAAGTTTACCCGAACATAGTGTTTCTCTTAAAAGTCAAGCTTAAGTTCGACCGAACATCTTTGTTTCTTAGTAATTTTCACAGGTTCGCTGGTGATCAAAAATTTTTGAAATTCTTTATCCAAGTTCGACCGAACTTGGGTATAAACTGAAATTTTCATCTGTCAACAACAAGTTCGACCGAACTTGTTTAAACTGAAGAATTCTCATTCTTTCACTGCAAGTTCGACCGAACTTGTAGTAGTTCTAATCATTTTCAAAGTTTTATCGTGTTTTCAGCATACGTGTCTTGATTTTCAAAATGGAAGATTTCCATAACGCGTTTGCAGCTGGAGTAGCACAAGCCTCAACGTCAAATTCGATTGCGGTTAACCTGATGAACCTCGATAACAAAATGGGTACTACTCAGAAACCGCCGAAGTTGATGAGTATGGACGAGTTCGAGGGATGGAAAGAAAAGTTTGTTAATTGGATTCAAGCGAATCAATTCAATAGCTGGGTTGCGATTGAAGATGGTTATACATGGCCCAAAGATGAACGTGATCAAGATCTTCCACTGAACAAGTTTTCAGTGATTGACAAAGAGAAATATGTTGCTGAAAAGAAGATGATCAGCTTGATACAACAATCTGTCAAAGAAGATATCTTGATATTATTACCAGAATATGATACTTCTCAAGAATTATGGAATTTTCTTTGCGAAAAATTCAAAGGAAGTGTTGAAATGATCAAGAGCAAAAAGGCCCTGATTAAGAAAGAGTTTGAGATCTTCACGATGATCAAAGGAGAGACAATGAAGCAAATGATTGATAGATATTGTCATCTCATGGTCCAGATGCGAAGACATGATATCAAGAGAACTAACGAAGAGCAGATTGAGAAGCTGGCCGATGCACTTCCAGAAGGAGAATGGACAACGTATCTGATGATTTTAAAGAATAGTCCATCTTGGAGACATTTTAAGTTATCATCTTTCATTGACAAACTTGAAGGTCATGAAATGGAATTGATAAAGATTGCAAAATCCAAAAACACTAATGTTGTTCAGGATGTCGGAGTTTATTACAAAGGTGGTGTTCCAGATACTCCGATTCAAAGTCCAAAAATCCAAACGGCATTTAGTGCAAACATGAATACATCAGGTCAGTCGTTTCAAAATCAGTATTCTCCAAACACTGGTTATTCATATGTTGGTTCAAATTCTTCTTCTCAAAGTCAATCTCATCAAACAAGCCAATCCACTGCTAATTCAAATGTTTTCCAATGCAACATAGCAGTAGATTTAAAGAATGTGTTTCCTGAAAAAGTTGCAAAACAGCACATCGCACTTCTTGCTACAGTTCTGGAATCGTATGAAAGTCTTGTTGCTGGAAAGATCAGAAATCCTAAAATGACAACTGAGGATTACGATCAAGTAGACAAGGAAGAGTTGGAACTGATGGACATCAAATGGTCCTTAGCATCAATTATCTGGAGAGTTTCAAAGTTTGTAGCACTCACTGGAAGGGATATTGGTAACTCAAGCAATAAACTTGGTTTCGACAAAACGAAAGTTACTTGTTTCAGATGTCGACAAAAAGGGCACTTCAAACGTGAATGCCCTAACCAAGAAGCTAGTGGAAACCAAAACCCTTTTGGAATCGGTAATGAATATTACAAGAAAGCGCTGCAATACAAATCATATCCGAATAGAACACAAGTTGAAGTTGAAGATAAACATGCAAAGAAAGCTGAACAAGCTCTTGTTGCCAATCATGAAGACGATGGTTTCGATTGGAACAAATACATCGGAAAGAAGACTGGTGTTGCTATGATGGCAGAGGTTGTGAATGAATCTGAGACATCATTTGTGGATGCTGCTATCGAAGATGCTATTCAAGAAGCATTAATGCAGAGAGCCGAGGAAGAAGCTGTCCTAGAGAATGCAGTTCTAGAAAGATACATGCAACAAACAGAGGAAGAAGGAATAGCTTACCTTGAGAGGCAAAAACAACAAGAGTTGAAAGCAGAAGCCGAAAAGGTAAAAGCTGAGGTAAGCATGTCTGAAAAGGAAGTTGTGAAAGTTGTGGAGGTTGAACAACCTTGCACAAAGTGCGCAAGTCCTTGTGAACCTTTTCTGGATAAAGTCAAAGTCATAAGAGAATTGACTGAACATAACGAAAACTTTCGTCATGATTACAGAACCATAAAAGAAGCTTTTGACAAAATTTCAGGTAAATATAAACATCTTGAAAGAGCTAACAGTGAACTCAATGCTAATGTCACCATGTTAAATGCCACAGTTATTGAAAAACAAAAGGCAATTAACATGTACATTAATACAATTGCTGATACAAAGCGTGAGTTTCACGAAATGAAAATTGAAACAGAAAGAGTCAGACAATTATTAAAAAGTTACACCACAAATGCATATGTCATTGATCACATTCTTCCTACGATTAAGTCAGAGGAAAATGTTGATAATTCAAAGCGTAAAGTGTACGGAAATGTTCCTCCACCATTTCTTGTAAGTTACTGCTGCAAGAAAGATAATGATATTGAAAAGGCATTTAATCTTTTACTTCTTTCAGAAAAGAAAGATAAATTGCCTAAGAACATTGACGTAGACTTTACAAAATCAAACGATGACAATGAATCGGTGGTAAAATATGTGCTAAAGAATGTTTTGGGAAATGATTCTGATAACGACAGCTTTAAAAGTGCCAACTCGAGTTCAAACAGTTTTGGTTCACAATCTGAAAGTGAGGATACATCATCAGAAAATGATCTAAGTGATGATCCTAACGTTGTCATGTACGAGGTTAAGGAATCTGATAGATTATATTTCAATGATAGCTTTCCGATTCAGAATGTGAAAGAAGATCAAATTGATAAATTGTTTAAACTTGTGGAAGTTTCATCAGATGATCTCGAGAAAAATGAAAAGAAGTTTTATTCTAAACCGAAACGGAATTTTAACAATTACCGTAGAAACGGTGGTGATTTTCCTGAGAACAGGAGAGCAGGTTTAGGTTTGGAAGAAGTTGAAGATGAACCGAAGAAGAATCAGAAGTCAACGTTCCAGGAATACAAAGGTAAGAACATCAAGTTTGTGTACGGAACGAGCACGGTTCAGGAAGAAAGCTTGATAGGTAAGAAGTCAAACGATGAATTCAAGAAAGAAAAGGAACTTCGGGACAAGGCTAAGACCAAGTCTACAAGTGGAGTAAAACCCACTAGTGGAAATGTCCATGATACTCGGACTTGCTTCAAATGCAATGAAGTTGGTCACATCGCTCGCAAGTGTCCGAAGTTTAAGCCTGTGTTTCCCCGAAGAAAAGAAGTTTCAAGAGAGGTAAAACAAAAGCAATCTGAAAATGATCAAATCAGGATTGTTAAAAGAAACATTGACATCAAAGGAATGAAACGTAATGTTGAATCCAATCTTGAAATAAAACCTAAAAATGAAACTAATTTTGAAAATTCAATTTTTCAAAAAGGAGAGACTTCAAAGTCAAACAACAATTCTAGGTTTTATATCAAGAAAGCTAGAGTTAATTCTCAAGCTTGGATTGTTAAAAAGAAATCACCTGAAAAAGTGAATGTTTGTGATAAAACCGAAAATGTCAAATCAATTAAGAAAGATAAAAGTAAAGTTGATTGTGAGTTTGAAGTCTGTGATGTTGAATATGCTTATCAAAGAGCATATGAAAGTGATTACGAAGAGGTGTATGAGGAGTTATATCCAAAACCTAAGACCAAGAAGGCTTGGGTTGAACTTTTTAACTAAATCTTTTCATGTGCAGGAGTTCCAAGATCCATCTTATCAAAGTTGATTCGGGATTGATGAGCTTCATATCATTTTAACTTATCCAGAAATGTCATATCTTTGTCATTTTGAAATTACAAGTGGTTGTTAAAAGGATAAATTTTGAAAAGTCAAAATTTATGAAAATCCACACTGTTGAACAGAAAAACTGATTTCAAAAGTTCTTACAAGTTCAAAATGCTTTTATAAGTGGTAAATGAGTTTAATGATTGTTTGTTAACAATTGCAGATACAGGATTGAGAAAAGGATCGGACGACGAGGGTAACGGGATCCACATTGGTTTTTTACATTTTTAGAAGAATTTCTTTAAATCTAAAATCCAAAAATATGTTTTTGATTTTAGGGGGAGTAAGAAAATTTAAAAAAATTGTTGAAAAATAAAAAAAATATGAAAAAGTTGAAAAATAAAAAAACATTGAAAAAATTCAAAAAGTACAAAAACATTAAAAAATTCAAAAAGAATTTTGTTGTCAAAAAGGAAATGATAGTACATCAGTGGACTATCACTGTATGCTAAAGAATTGTAAAGTTTAAATGTGATAAACAAGTCTTACTGTGGATGTTTTGATAGGCTTTACACGTTCAGTAAATTGTTTCCAGAATATAAACTAAATTTTACAACTGCTTAATCTTATGGTTTAACACATCTTGGATATATGGACTTAGTACTCCGAAATTTCGATTGAAGGGTTGCCTGATTCTGAGATACGAGGTCTTTATAGATGATTGATATCTGGGGTATTATACAAGTTCTTCTGATTTTCCGGAAGCAATAGCCTAGAACTTCTATAATGCTTTTGCTAAAAACCCCAAATAGCATGCAAAACTTGAAAAGAATCAAAAGATCTAATTATTTGTAATGCTTAAAAGATTCCTTAAGTGGAACACACCTGAAAGACGACCCTTCATCTCTTTGTCGGTACTGTAGTACTAACCTGAGCTCTCAAGGCCTCGCACAACCCAGATACAGATATCAATTACGTTATATTCACCTGTAAGATGAAATCTAGGGAATCTGGATTCGGGAGTATATGCAAGAGGTGGGAACCATAGTTAAGTCAAGTTTCATAATTCTTACCTAACATATCTTGGAACAATTGAGAAACGTGATGAAGTTTAAGTGGATAAACGAGTTTAAAACTTAAAGTCACCAGAAGGTCAACGGTACTAGTGATATGTCTCAAACAACTGATATGATCCTTAGACACGAATTCACAAACATATGTCTTTAAATATATTTTACTTTACTTGTTAAAAGTTCTGTAAATATTTTACTTGCTTTTTAAATCCAAAAAGATTTTCAACGAGCCAATGTTGGAGAACAGATCATCGAAATCTGGTAAGAAAAAGTTCATTAATTTGAATCTTTAAAATTGAAGATAATATAAGTTGTTCACAACTGGTTTAGCCAAGGTCATTAACTTGGACTTGGTAAACAAAATTAGTTAATCAAGGCCATTAACTTGGACTTGATCAACTAAGTGGATTTTATTTCAATAATTGAAAAATTAAATGAATTGAAAAGGTGCTGAATGTTAAATGTTTCAAGGTTATTAATTTGAACTTGAAATAACTGAAAAATGAAGATTAAAATTTCAAGTACAAGTTTTGTACAAGTGGTATGTAATACATGTGGTACAAAATTTCAAAGTTAGAATCTGAAATGTTTATTTGAATTCCCAAGTTCTTTGAAACAGGAAGTAAAGTTTTAGGGGGAGCAGGATGAAACGTGATTGAAGATAAAGCTCAAAGCTAGGGGGAGCATAGCTCACAGCAAGGGGGAGCTTGGAGATTAAAGTTTTATCAAGTTAAATTGAAGAAAAGAGAACGTTTGAAGACTATAAAGTTTAATGCTTATTCAAGGATAAAGATAAAGACTCAGGAACTTATTTGAAGTCTGATGATTACAAGGCGGTCAAAGAAGACTATGACACTTGAAAACTGACTAGGATGATTATTGTCAAAGATGTCTTTGAAAGGAGATGACTGCGGCAACATCCAAGGGGGAGTCTGTTGGTGCATATGTTTGTTGCCTTCGTCATTACACGAGAACGAGTCTGGAATAAACGAGAGAGTTTGAAGACCGAGCAAGACAAAGTAGATATCCAAGAGGGAGTCTATTGGTGCTTAATGTCTATAGTATAGTCTTGTATCGAGTCTGTATAGAATAGAGCTGAATAGGCTAGTGGTATGGAGTATTTATGTAAGTAGTAGTCATGTTCGCCCATAAGTTGCCTGTGTAGTCAAGTTTGGCCGAACTTGCTAAGGCAAGTTTGGGCGAACTTATACCCTCTTCCAGCGGACTTGCACTACTACAAATACCTAGCTTTCCTAATTCATTTGTAAATTGTCAAATCAGAGGCAAAGCTCTGTCGGATCCGGATCTCGAATGTATTGAACTTTAGATCAATGAAAACAACTATTAAACGAGTAATTCTTGTTATTTGGTTAACTTGTCATTAGTTTCCGCCTAATCGGACGATAGATAACAAATTAGGTTCCCGAGCTGTTCGTGGACGTTCCTACATATGGAAATTATGATTTATCCAGTTGTGATATTTAACTAAAATTGCATTGTCACACCCCGACCCACAGCGGAATAAGAGTCGGGGCATAATTGGGTTATCACCAAGCTCATGACATTTACTAATATGTTTCATATTTAATAAAGTCAAAGTTACATTTCCAAAAATCCAAACATGTTCATTCAATACAAAGAAAATAAACCAAACATAACAATCCCAACTCTAAATCGTTTTATTCTTCTAGTCCAAGTCCTATGTGTTCCTAGCTGCTGCTGGTTCACCTGTATCATGTGTAAAATGGTGGTTTTTGGGTCAACATAAGTTGGCGAGTGAACCTTATTAGATAAACATTTATTAATGATTTACTTGTTAGTTTATCAATGGAAAATTGTGCATAATCATAGATGAGCAAATATAAATAATCAAGCAATGGCAAATAGCAGTCACAACTATAACATACAATAACATATGACAGCATACATGAACATACCAACATCATATTGTAAATAACATAAATGATACTGTGCGATCAAGGCTCAATCAAACGGAGCCGATTGTATTGCATGTACTGAAAATGAAAATGTCTGTGCGATCAAGGCTCAATCAAACGGAGCCGATCGTATGTGGGCACGCCAGGTTCAACCTCATAATGAAATGGGGAACATGCTCAACGCTCATAATGTAATGGGGAGCGGCGGCCTATGAAATTGCATGTACTGAAAATAATAAACTTGCATCCAACAATAACTACACAACAAAAACAAACTGAATACACTAGTTCATGACATGATGTATGCACAATGGTTTAAGTATAATATATATATCAAGACCATGATACACCCCAAAACGTGATTAAAACGGGGAATTTGTAAAGATTCACTCACATTGGGTGCGTTGGATTAGAGATGGTGAGATGCGCACGAATTAGATGAGCGGAACAACGAGAAATACTAACCTAAATAATAACGGAAAAATATATTAAATGAGTGGATTTTATTAAGGATTTTAATGAAATTTTTAGATATATTTTTGTGAGTTTAAGGCTATTTTCTATCTTTAAACATGTTATTTTTAAGTATTTTTAATTGATTTTAAATTAAATTAAATAAATAAAATATAAAAAAAATTGTTTATTTTGCGTTGACCATTGACCGTTGACCGTTGACCGTTGACCTGTTGACTTGTTGACCGGTTCGGTCAGGGACATGGTTTGCGCTGGGTGAGGCTCGAACCCGAGACCTCCCGTACGCGTGCACGCAGCTCTACCAACTGAGCTACGTGTCTAACCCGAAATAATCTTGTTTTTAATTATATTTATACACTTATTCAGTTTAACCGAAATTCTTTTAAATTTCAAAAACATTTTAATTCAACGGACCGGTGCTAGTGACGGGTTTCGAACGCGCGACGTATGGCTTAATGTTGCACACAGTCCACCGCTGGACTGTGTGTCTAACCTGGTTATTATCTCGGTTTTTATTATACTTAACAACTAACTGAGTTAACCCGGTTTAGTTTTTAAACAAAAAGGCATTTTATTATATAAGGAGTGCGTATAGCAGGAATCAAACTCAGGACATGCGTATGTATTTTGCACACAGTCCACCGCTGGACTGTGTGTCTAACCCGTTCATTTTACTAGTTTTAAATATACTTATAACTTAATTAGCTTCGTCTTCTCCATTCAAATTACAGTCAACTGATTTACTAATCCGTTCCTTGTTTTTACGATTTACAAACATTATTAAAGCTTAAATGAAATGGCAGAGACGGTAATTAGAGGTGAACATACCGATGAACGGTTTATTTCAGATTTCCGGCAATGTGTCGGTCATTGTTTTTATGCTCTTCAACTGAACAAGATAATTAATTGTTTTGATTAGTCGATTGTGGAATTGAAGTGATAAACAAACGTTATTGATGTGTTTGAAGGTCCTTACCGTTTCACAGACGGAATTAAAGATTTTCAGGGGAGTTCCGGCGAACTGGAATTAGTTGAATACAGCGCCTGAATTCGATTTCAATTGAGAGGTTTAAGTTAGAAATAGTCTAATAATTGTTGAACTACAACGAATATTGAAAGATTTACCGTTTGAGGATGATTACGGTTTTCCGGCGACTTTTGCAGGAAATTCCGGCGAGTTGTTTTAAGCGTTCTGATGGTCTGAAAATGTGACGAAAGTGAAATGGAGTATTGTTATGACGTTTCTGAGTCGCGAGAGAGGTCTGGAATTGAAGTAATTGTGACTTGATTCATTTCGGTTATAAAAACCGATTAATAAAGAAATTGATGTTCAATCACTTCTGAATTGATTACAATCATCGGTTCATCGGTTATAAAATGTGAATGAACGATTAATCAAACGATTAGACGATTGATTTGCCGATTTCAGTTTCTCAGTTGGCGCAACCGGTTTTAACCGACTTTGTGTATAAATCTCATTTGTTTCCTAGAGATAACAGAAAACACAAAGCGGCGGAGTGGTGATGTGAGTGTGTGTGTTAAGGCGTTGGAGTTGTTCTTGGCTGACCCGGGTTCGAGTCCCGGCAGCAACATAATTTTTTTATTTATTTTGTTTTAACTTTTTATCAAATATAATTTTTATAGTTTAGTTTATTTATTAATTATGTATCGTTTTAAATCAAAATAATCATAAATATTCAACGTAACTTCTATAACTTGATATTCGATTACAAAACGGAGCGGGTTTTGAAAACCCGATTTTTACATATGTTACAGTATCCCCTACTTTTAGGAATTTCATCCCGAAATTTAAGTAGTTGAAGTAGTAGGAAAAAGATGCGGGTATTTTTCACGCATTGAGTCTTCACGTTCTCAAGTAAACTCAGGTCCCCGTTTCGACTCCCAGCGTACCCTAACAATTGGGATGCGACTTCGTCGTAGACGTTTCTCTCCGTAGTCCATGATCCCCACTGGTCTTTCAATAAAATGCATAGATTCATCAATCTGAATATCTTCCAGCGGAATGTGGAGGTTCTCATCAGCGAGGCACTTCTTCAAGTTCGACACGTGGAATGTGGGATGAATTCTGTTGAGTTCTTCTGGTAGGTCAAGCTTGTATGCTACAGGACCTACTCTTTCGAGTATCTTGAAAGGTCCTACGTAACGAGGTGCTAGCTTGCCCTTTTGACCAAAACGAACTACTCCCTTCCACGGTGATACTTTTAAAAGCACATGATCACCAATGTTAAACTCTAAGGGCTTCCGTCGTTTATCTGCATAACTCTTTTGACGACTTTGAGCCGCTAGAAGATTGTTTCGAATTTGATGGATCTTGTCTGTGGTTTCTTGGATCAATTCTGGACCAGTAATTTTGCTTCCCCAATTTCGTGCCAATATACAGGAGATCGGCACTTACGACCATATAAGGCTTCAAAAGGTGCCATGCCGATGCTCGAATAATAGCTGTTGTTGTACGAAAATTCAACTAATGGTAGGTGGGCGTCCCAATTTCCCTTGAAGTCTATGACAAATGCTCTAAGCATATCTTCAAGAGTTTGAATGGTGCGCTCAGACTGTCCATCAGTTTGAGGATGATAGGCGGTACTGAGATCCAATCGCGTGCCCATAGCGGATTGTACTGCTTGCCATGTTCGTGAGGTGAAACGACCATCACGATCAGAAATAATGCTTAACGGTACCCCATGTCGGCTTACGATTTCGTTGATATAAATACGTGCAAGCTTTTCGTTCTTGAAATCTTTGCGGATAGGAATAAAGTGAGCTGATTTTGTAAGTCGGTCTATAATTACCCATATAGTGTCATACCCACCAGAAGTGCGAGGTAACCCGGTAATGAAATCCATGGTTATATTTTCCCACTTCCATACAGGTATTTCCGGTTGGACTAGAAGTCCTGAGGGTCTTTGGTGTTCAGCCTTCACCTTGGAACATGTGAGGCACTTGGAAACAAAAACGGCAATATCCTTCTTAATTCCAGGCCACCAATAGGTGTATCGTAGGTCTTGATACATCTTATCGGCTCCTGGGTGTATAGAATATCGCGTTTTGTGAGCTTCATTCATAAGAGTTTCACGAAGATTGTTGTGGTTAGGAATCCAGATACGATCTAGATAATACAGAATACCGTCTGATTTAGTTTCAATTTTTAGCTCGGCTCCACAGGACATCTCCTTTCGCACATCTTCTTCTGTTATTGAAACGTGTTGGGCTTCTCGAATTTGATCTTTAATGTCGGTTATAATTTGCGAACATAGAAGATGAATGGAGTTCGCATAACCCTTTCGACTAAGTGCATCAGCCACCACATTTGCTTTACCAGGGTGGTATCTAATTTCACAGTCGTAATCTTTTAGAAGTTCGACCCATCTTTGTTGCCTCATGTTTAACTCTTTTTGATTGAAGATATGTTGAAGACTCTTGTGGTCAGTGTATATTTCACACTTAGTACCATAGAGATAATGTCTCCATATCTTAAGAGTGAACACAACGGCTCCAAGTTCTAGGTCATGAGTGGTGTAGTTCTTTTCATGTGTCTTGAGTTGTCTCGAAGCATAAGCTATGACTTTTCCTCTTTGCATAAGAACACAGCCTAATCCTTGCCCTGACGCGTCGCAATAGACTACAAAATCATCACAACCTTCAGGAAGAGTGAGGATTGGTGCATCACAAAGTTTTTGTTTAAGAGTTTGAAAGGCTTCTTCTTGCTTGGGTCCCCATATGAAAGGTTTTCCCTTATGAGTTAAAGCCGTGAGTGGTACAGCAATGCGAGAGAAGTTTGAAATGAACCGACGATAATAGCCAGCTAGTCCAAGAAAAGATCTTACTTCATTTGGTGTACGTGGAGCTTGCCATTCTTAAACCGCTTTGATCTTTGAAGGGTCAACATGTATTCCCTTGTCATTGACTACATGCCCGAGGAATTGCACCTCTTTTAACCAGAATTCACATTTGGAGAATTTGGCATAAAGCTTTTCCTTTTCTAGAAGTGCAAGAACGAGTCGAAGATGACGCTCATGATTAGATTTAGATTTTGAATAAATAAGAATATCGTCGATGAACACTATAACAAATCGATCAAGATAAGGTTTGCAGACTCTGTTCATTAGGTCCATGAAGACAGCTGGTGCGTTGGTTAAACCAAATGGCATAACCATGAATTCATAGTGGCCATAACGAGTTCGAAAAGCAGTCTTAGGGACGTCTTCTTCATGCACTCTAAGTTGATGATAGCTAGATCGAAGGTCGATTTTTGAAAAGCAGCTGGCACCTTGTAGTTGGTCAAGAAGATCATCAATGCGAGGTAGAGGATAGCGATTCTTGATTGTTAACTTGTTGAGCTCCCTGTAGTCGATGCACATACGAAACGATCCATCTTTCTTCTTTACAAAAAGAACAGGTGCACCCCAAGGCGACGAGCTAGGACGTATGAATCCCTTGTCAGTCAACTCTTGTAATTGACTGGCTAGCTCTTGCATTTCAAAGGGGGCTAACCTATAAGGAGACTTTGCAACTGGTGTAGCACCAGGTATAAGATCAATACGGAATTCAACGTCTCTAACTGGAGGAAGTCCTGAAATGTCGTCAGGAAAAACTTGCGGGAAGTCTTTTACTACAGGAATGTCTTCAAGTTTCTTCTCCATGGTTCTGTTTTTGATGATATGAGCTAAAAACGCGACATAATTCTTGCGAAGATATTTTTGAGCTTGAAGACAAGACATTAAGCTGAGCCCTTTCGACGAGGTTTCTCCAATGATTCGAAGAGTCTGACCGTTTGAAAGAGGAATACGAATAAATTTTTCACGACATACAACTTCCGCCTGATGTTGACTGAGCCAATCCATACCGATTATGATGTCAAAACTTCCCAGCTTCATAGGAATAAGGTCGACTGAGAAATCATGGTCGTTTAAGGTGAGTGTACAGTTGCGTAAAATAGAGTCTAATGAAACTGGTTTCCCGTCCTCAACTTCTACCGTTATGGATTCCGTGAGCTTATCCCGATTTTTGTTTAAGATAGGTTCAAATTCTAAAGACACAAAACTTCTATCCGCACCAGTATCAAATAACATAGATGCATATCTACCATTTATAAGGAACGTACCGTTAACCACATTGCCGTCAGCTCTGGCCTGGTTAGCGTTGATATTGAAAGCTCTCCCTCTTGCAGGTGGAGGAGCTTGGTTTGCTTGATTCACCGGGTTGGCTTGGGCCTGAGCATGAATAATATTAACCAACCTTGGACAAGTGTTTCGGAAATGGCTTGGTTCGCCGCAATTGTAGCAAGCCCGCATTGGTTGACCCATAGGATAATTGGGCTGGTAATATGTTTGGGCTAAATGTTGGGTGGGTGGTAGTAGTAGGGGTTGTTGGGCTTGGCCCATTATTTGTTGGTGGGTTTGGGTTAAAGGTTGGTGGCGGTTCGTTCGTTGAGGCATGCGGCAAGTTTGAACAGTATGACCTGTGCGACCGCAGCCGGTGCAATATTGGCAAGGATGATCAGGGGAATGGTGATATTGGCAACGGTTACATTTTGGTAACGGGCCAGTGTAGGGTCTTCTGTATGGTGCGGGTGAAAGAGTGACTTGAGTAATGGGTGCAGCAGGAATAGGGGAGTTGGTTTGAGTAACTGCAAAATTTCTGGTGTTGCGCTTCCTCTTGTTAGCAAACTTAGAGGAAGGAATGGGGTGGTTTGGAGTTTGTCCCTCAACAGGGGCTTTCTTCTTCTCTTCTTTGAACTTCCCGTTGCGAATTCGGTTTTCGGTCAGTTCAGTTGCTAACTCCATAGCAGCTTCAAGTGTTACTGGTGAAACGCTGAGAACTGAATCTTGGATTTTCGAGGGAAGTCCTCGAATATAATGCTCGATCAGACGATAGGTTGGGGTGAACAAATTTGGAACCATTTGGTTCAACTCCAAGAACCTCTTGTTATAGGTAGTGTGATCACCCTCCTTTTGCTTTAGAGAATGAAATTCGTCCTCCAGCTTTTTAATTTCACTTCTAGGACAGAAACGCCTAGTCATGATTTCCCTTAACTCCTCCCAAGTTAAGGCCATCGCATCTTCAGTTCCCCTCTTCCCTTTCTCAGTATTCCACCAAGTGAGAGCTACCCCAAATAGTCTCCCGGTGGCGTATCGAACCTTGTGATCCTCAGGACAATCGCAGTTTAGAAAGTTGTTTTCCATCTCCTCGAACCAATGTAGGAGAGCAGGTGACACCTTCGGTCCCTTCAAATTTAGGAGGATCACAAGACTTAAAATGTTTGTAAGAGCACTTGCTGGTAGGAGGGTTGTCGATGTTCTGGTCCTGTTGTTGGGGAGGGTTAGTAGGATTTGTAGCAAGGGCTTGTTGTACTTGGACCACAATGTCAGGCAGTATCGTGGCCATTTGTTTCGTGATCTGTGTGGCCAAACGTTCCTGAGACCTTCCTGATCTTTTACCCCTTCGTTGCTGTCTAGACGACATCTACAGGATCATACAATGAGAAGATTGTGAGTTTATGGTGTCTTTTTAGGTGTCATGTGTCTTTAAGAAAATAAAATAACATAAATATCAATAATGCAACTACATCCATAGGATGTCTTGGGTTCGCTCATGTTGGGCCTCAAATGTCCCCCATACCTTCACCTACATAGTCATGTGGGCCCCCATGGCTATTGGCTTGGTAGGATTCACATTAGTATTGGCAATTTAACACTCGCATCCCCCGAATGCAAACTACAAAATATGTTCATGAGATGTTTGGTCGGAACGTGTCCAGGTGTAGACACAATGACAACTCAAAGTGGGGTTAGCTCACACGACGTTTGGTATAGCATGCTTTGGCCTAATAGGTACTTCGTACTCTCATCGTTAGTCCCCAGGTAGGCAAACTGGTACTTTATTTTGGATTTATACGAATGCCAGCCTAGACAGGGACGTTCCGACTACCGGTACTGGTACCCTTCCAGTTACTACATGCCCGTCATGCGAACTCACTTTGATGAGATTTGAAAACACAAAAAAAATCATTGTAAAAGCAATCATGATGTGGTGTGTGCTTTCATGGATGTGATATGTTATGAATATATGTTTCATGATAGGCATTATATGATAATACATACTTATGAACATGCTTGCACAATATTAAATGTAACATTTAACATAAAACATATAAACATCATGAAATTTGGCATGTAACACACAAAAATCTTATAAGTTTCTAATCGACTATAGTATAGGCTTTAAGGGTCTAATAACCTATCCTATATCCCTATAGTCTGGCTCTGATACCAATCTGTCACACCCTGACCCGCAGCGGAATAAGAGTCGGGGCATAATTGGGTTATCACCAAAGCTCATGACATTTACTAATATGTTTCATATTTAATAAAGTCAAAGTTACATTTCCAAAAATCCAAACATGTTCATTCAATACAAAGAAAATAAACCAAACATAACAATCCCAACTCTAAATCGTTTTATTCTTCTAGTCCAAGTCCTATGTGTTCCTAGCTGCTGCTGGTTCACCTGTATCATGTGTAAAATGGGGGTTTTTGGGTCAACATAAGTTGGCGAGTGAACCTTATTAGATAAACATTTATTAATGATTTACTTGTTAGTTTATCAATGGAAAATTGTGCATAATCATAGATGAGCAAATGTAAATAATCAAGCAATGGCAAATAGCAGTCACAACTATAACATACAATAACTATTGACAGCATACATGAACATACCAACATCATACTGTAAATAACATAAATGAAACTGTGCGATCAAGGCTCAATCAAACGGAGCCGATCGTATTGCATGTACTGAAAATGAAAATGTCTGTGCGATCAAGGCTCAATCAAACGGAGCCGATCGTATGTGGGCACGCCAGGTTCAACCTCATAATGAAATGGGGAACATGCTCAACGCTCATAATGTAATGGGGAGCGGCGGCCTATGAAATTGCATGTACTGAAAATAATAAACTTGCATCCAACAATAACTACACAACAGAAACAAACTGAATACACTAGTTCATGATATGATGTATGCACAATGGTTTAAGTATAATATATATATCAAGACACATGATACACCCCAAAACGTGATTAAAACGGGGAATTTGTAAAGATTCACTCACATTGGGTGCGTTGGATTAGAGATGGTGAGATGCGCACGAATTAGATGAGCGGAACAACGAGAAGTACTAACCTAAATAATAACGGAAAAATATATTAAATGAGTGGATTTTATTAAGGATTTTAATGAAATTTTTAGATATATTTTTGTGAGTTTAAGGCTATTTTCTATCTTTAAACATGTTATTTTTAAGTATTTTTAATTGATTTTTAAATTAAATTAAATAAATAAAAATATAAAAAAATGTTTATTTTGCATTGACCGTTGACCGTTGACCGTTGACCTGTGGACTTGTTGACCGGTTCGGTCAGGGACATGGTTTGCGCTAGGTGAGGCTCGAACCCGAGACCTCCCGTACGCGTGCACGCAGCTCTACCAACTGAGCTACGTGTCTAACCCGAAATAATCTTGTTTTTAATTATATTTATACACTTATTCAGTTTAACCGAAATTCTTTTAAATTTCAAAAACATTTTAATTCAACGGACCGGTGCTAGTGACGGGTTTCGAACGCGCGACGTATGGCTTAATGTTGCACACCGCTGGACTGTGTGTCTAACCTGGTTATTATCTCGGTTTTTATTATACTTAACAACTAACTGAGTTAACCGGTTTAGTTTTTAAACAAAAAGGCATTTTATTATATAAGGAGTGCGTATAGCAGGAATCGAACTCGGGACCTGCGTATGTATTTTGCACACAGTCCACCGCTGGACTGTGTGTCTAACCCGTTCATTTTACTAGTTTTAAATATACTTATAACTTAATTAGCTTCGTCTTCTCCATTCAAATTACAGTCAACTGATTTACTAATCCGTTCCTTGTTTTTACGATTTACAAACATTATTAAAGCTTAAATGAAATGGCAGAGACGGTAATTAGAGGTGAACATACCGATGAACGGTTTATTTCAGATTTCCGGCAATGTGTCGGTCCTTGTTTTTATGCTCTTCAACTGAACAAGATAATTAATTGTTTTGATTAGTCGATTGTGGAATTGAAGTGATAAACAAACGTTAACGATGTGTTTGAAGGTCCTTACCGTTTCACAGACGGAAATAAAGATTTTCAGGGGAGTTCCGGCGAACTGGAATTAGTTGAATACAGCGCCTGAATTCGATTTCAATTGAGAGGTTTAAGTTAGAAATAGTCTAATAATTGTTGAACTACAACGAATATTGAAATATTTACCATTTGAGGATGAATACGGTTTTCCGGCGACTTTTGCAGGAAATTCCGGTGAGTTGTTTTAAGCGTTCTGATGGTCTGAAAATGTGACGAAAGTAAAATGGAGTATTGTTATGACGTTTCTGAGTCGCGAGAGAGGTCTGGAATTGAAGTAATTGTGACTTGATTCATTTCGGTTATAAAAACCGATTAATAAAGAAAATTGATGTTCAATCACTTCTGAATTGATTACAATCATCGGTTCATCGGTTATAAAATGTGAATGAACGATTAATCAAACGATTAGACGATTGATTTGCCGATTTCAGTTTCTCAGTTGGCGCAACCGGTTTTAACCGAGTTTGTGTATAAATCTCATTTGTTTCCTAGAGATAACAGAAAACACAAAGCGGCGGAGTGGTGATGTGAGTGTGTGTTAAGGCGTTGGAGTTGTTCTTGGCTGACCCGGGTTCGAGTCCTGGCAGCAACATAATTTTTTTATTTATTTTGTTTTAACTTTTTATCAAATATAATTTTTATAGTTTAGTTTATTTATTAAATATGTATCGTTTTAAATCAAAATAATCATAAATATTCAACGTAACTTTTATAACTTGATATTCAATTACAAAACGGAGCGGGTTTTGAAAACCCGATTTTTACAAATGTTACATGCATAACCCGGTTTTGATCTGTTTTGTCTGAAACTCAAACATTGGGGGTGGGCTTGACCATGTTTGGGATATCCTTGGCTTACTAAATTGATAGTGGCCACGACAATATAGCATGGCGCGTAGGCATACACTGGGTAATTGCTCTCTGCTTTCTGTGTGAATGTTCAGAGTGGTGTGTCAGTCGATCATGTCTCGGTTCTGTACTGAGCCCCATATGTAAAAGCCAGCATGTAAATCTGTATACAAGGTCATTTGTACTGTCCCAAGTTATTTACGAAAATGTGCCATGTGCGCCTAAAACCATTTCGAAAAGGTTTTTCAAAATGAGTCGGTCGAGCGTATTTACCAGTGTAAACTGACGTATTTTCAAAGTTTAAGTTACAGGTGCAAGTACGTAATAGGCCGGGAGCTGCGAGGCGAACACCGAGGAGTTGCGCCCTTAGGATTTGCCTGTTTATAGTCTGTTATCATTTGTATGTTATTTTGTGATCCGCCTGTGGATCCTATTACAAGCCTTGTCTGTGTATACTTTATTTTGAACTTTGGACACTATCGGTTTGTAATAGTTTATGTATCCAATGCCTTCCGCTGTGTTATCTTATAATTGGTTATGATGATATCAATTGTACGTCATGATACTCCCCATCGGGCCCACTGGAATACAAGTGGAAATCGGGGTGTGACAGTTGGTATCAGAGCTAACGTTTGAGGTAATTCAACACTTGTCTTTAGTGTTTGATCTCAAACGACATGGTAACACATTCCTTAGACTCCTGAGTCTAGGCTACGACCTAGGATTGTTCATTTCGTTATTTTATTATATTGCTTTGTTTTGTGTTTTAACTTATTTTGAAGCCGGAATCATGCCGCCTAAATTTTCGAGAGGAGCAAAAGGAAGGGGCTGATGAGGAGTGGATCCTCAAAACAAGGGCCTTCTAACGCTCCCGTGTACAACCCCTATGAAGGTTCAGACGATTCCTCGTCACCATGGGAGCCATACCCGAACTTACCTCATGAATACTTACCACCGTCAGACTCCCATCATTCGCAACATTCGCACCATACCCACCAACCCCAACACTCCCATTCACCTCAAGAATACTATAACACCGACATACGCCTTCGTTCCCTTTCGGTAACTACTCCAGAAGATTCTCCGGAACCAATAGAGGAAGATTCTGACCTAGAAATGCCAGCAACAGGATCAATGGGTCACCCCATCAACATATCCAGCGGTTCTAACTCGTACAATGGAACCCCTCATCGCTACACTGATAGCTACAAGGAAAGGTGGGGACAATATGTATTCTACAATACCCCTTCGATCCATAATACCCCATCCTACCACGACACACCTTCATACCACACTCCATCACAAGAACCACCAGTGGAGCAGCCACTACCACTTCCACCTCCAAGAAGACGTGGGGCGCGCATGTCAGTGCACCTAGGACCGAGAGTAGGGTCACTCTCACCTAACCCTTACCCTATTATTCCCGAGGACCCATAAATGGGTGGGCCCTCTCATACCTCACCGTTTGTGGAACATTTACGACAACTAACTGTTGAGCCTGAGGCTCAGCCACCATTTCCTATAAGTGAGCCACCACCACTACCACCATCAGGTTTTGATAACCCTGTTCCTTCTTATTCAAACCTGCCTGGATATAACCCATTCGAACCCTCTACTTGGCCAGAGCATAGCCACAGTCATAATGTACCTCTTCATGACCCGTATCTAGAAATGGCCATAAATGCTCACTATCCTAACCCCTATCCCTATCAACCAGGTGGATATCCTTATTATAATTATCAACATCCGGTTGCACCATCTCAACCCCAATCTCAAGCGCAACCGTAGCAACCACCGCCAACAATGGAAGTTCTTACTGAAGCAATAGAAAAGGTCAAGGAACTTCAGGAACAAACAACTAAAGACAACAAGAAGAATAACAAGCTGTTGAAAAGGCTAGTAAAGAAGCTAAGAGGGAAAAAGGATTAAATTCATAATTATCTTTGTATTTGTTATTTTAAATTAAGTCCCTGCATGGACAAGTCTTATAAAGTCCCTGCATGGACATTTTAATTATTTCAAGTACAGTCCCTGCAAGGACAATTTTCCTTTACTTATGTCCTATTCATGGACTCTATTGTATCACATTATTATTATTAATGAAATTTTGGAAATTTTAAATTATGTATGCCTTTCATCAAGTTGTTCAAGCGATCGTCTCGACTTTATTTTGGAATTTATGATCTGTGAGATATTTCCAAAAGATCCTCTTGATGATTTACACCCGCCAAGTGATTAGGTCACATGAATTGGCAAAATGGTAGTTATATGGTTTTCTACCATGATAGTTAAGGTTGAGATTTCCCTTCTATCCAGGGGTGGTGAAGTACGTTCTAAACCTCCCTAGTCTGCCTGATCTAGACTAGTTATTTAAATCATTTTAAGAGCTTATTCTAAAAACTTAATATATTCAAAATATTAACCTCCTGGTAAGTGTGACTTGAGGAACCACACGAACCATCTAGGTAATGGACTACGTCCAAACCTACGTAATCTATTTTGATTATGATTAATCATCAGTGCGATGATTATTTTACCTAACACCCATTGGTGGTGTGATGCTTCCATGCTATATTTATGTCCATTAATGACAAATGACAAATGACAGATGTAGTCTATGACTCCCTGTCTCGAGGTAGTAAAACTACGTTCGAACGAAGCTTTGCGATACTTTAGTGATCTTAGCGTTTTGAAATTTAAGTCTTTTTGACTAAACCTTTGGCGTCATTCTTTTATCCTTAGTGACAGGCCTTCGTGCCATACTTAACACCCCCATAAAATCGACAAGTTTGCATAGCTTTATTATGCTATGCCATACTTCGCAAGTCATCAAGGATGTATGACTAATTTTATATTATCAATATTATAGTTCATCAAGCAAGATGGCGGATTCTAACGAAGTGAACAGTCGGAGAAAAGATGATGACGCGAACGAGAACATTGTTATAACCAAAGGAGATCTTCAAGCACTCATTGCCACGGAAGTTGAAAAGGCAATAAAGGATCGTGCCGATAAGCCAATAGAATCAAGTGCTTCACATTCTAAACACTCGTCCAAGCACTCCTCCAAGCATACCACCAAACAACACTCGAAACCTTCTTCAGAAAAGAAGGAATACTCGGAGCACTCTTCAAATGTAAGGAGAGAAAGAGAGAATTATCAGAAAAGACCAAGTTTTCAAAGGATGGTTGTTCGTACAAGTACTTTGTATCTTGCAAGCCGCGAGACTTTCCTGGTGAGAGAGAAGCAGTGGAAACTCTGAGATGGTTAGATGAGATTGAGACGGTTGTAGAAATCAGTGGATGCGTGGAAAAGGATGTGGTGAAGTACGTTGCTCAATCATTTAAAGGTGATGCTTTGATATGGTGGAAATCAATGATTCAATCATCTGGGAAAGTTTATTTGTATAATCCGAGTTGGGAAAAGTTTGTGGAGTTGATAAAGGAAACTTACTGCCCACCTCACAAGGTGGAAAAGATTGAAACATATTTTATAAGTTTACAGATGAAGAACTTGGATTGCAGAAAGTATTTGTCTGATTACAACTCCTTATCAAGATTCGTACCTTACCTGATTACCTCTGAATCCTAACGCATCGCGCATTTTATTGGTGGATTAGAACCAGAGATCAAAGGGAATATCAGGGCTTCAAGGCCCGAAACTTTCAGATCTGCAGCAGAGTTAGCTTTGACACTGACTCAAGATTTGAAAAGGCAGAGATCCATCAAATCTGAAACAGAGGGAAAGAGAAAGAGAGAGGATGATCGAAGTCAACGGTCAAACAAGAAACGAAGGTTTGGATTTAGCAGGAATCAGCAGAGGTCGGATGACAGGCCTAAGTGTAGAAAGTGCAACCGACGACACTTTGGATCGTGTCGGGATGACTCTCAATATAAACCTTGTGGGATTTGCAAGAAGTCAGGGCACAAGGCCCTAGATTGTAAGGATCTTAAGGACGCCGTATGCTACAACTGTGGTGAGAAAGGGCACATTAAAACCAACTACCCCAAGTACAAGAAGGACGACACTGCTAAGGATGATGGAGCGAAGAAAGGAAAGGCTCGTGCTTTCCAAATGAAAGCAAAGGAAGCTGTGAACGACGGCAATGTGATAACAGGTACGTTCCTTATAAATGATGTTTATGCGAGAGTTCTTTTTGATTCAGAAGCCGATAAATCATTTGTAGACCATAAGTTTAGTGCCTTATTAAACTTGCCTGTAAGAACTCTAGACGTAACCTATGACGTAGAACTCCCTGATGGAACGATTGAGAGCGCTTCAACGATTCTAGATGGATGTTCCATATCTATCAAGAATCATTCCATTTCTGTTTCACTTCTGCCCGTGAAATTGGCAGGATTCGATGTAGTTCTTGGTATGGATTGGTTGTCTAGTAACCAGGCCCATATAGCCTGTAACAAGAAACTCATCAAGATCAAAACCCCAACTGGAGATGCATCGCTATACAAGGAGACCGATATTATGGAATATCAGAAAAAGCATCGTTACTCAAAGCATCGAAGTGTTTAAAGAAAGGCTGTGTCATTTATATGGCACAAGTGACCATTGACGAGCCAAAGCCAAAGATTGAAGACTTTCCCGTTATCTCTGACTTTACAAATGTTTTCCCCAAAGACTTGCCTGGTCTGCCTCCAGACAGACAACTGGAGTTCAGAATCAATATCATACCGGGAGCCGCCCCTGTTGCGAAAGCCCCATACGGATTGGCACCCACAGAGATGAAGGAATTGTGAACTCAGCTGGACGAATTACTAGAAAAGGGTTTTATTCAACCTAGTTCCTCACCTTGGGGAGCTCCAATCCTGTTTGTAAAGAAGAAGGATGGATCGATACGGATGTGCATTGACTATTGTGTGCTAAATAAGTTAACAATCAAGAACCGCTATCCATTACCTCGAATCGATGATTTATTTAATCAACTTCAGGGAGCAAGATACTTTTCAAAGATTAATTTGAGATATGGATATCATCAACTCAAGGTTCGAACAGAAGATGTTCCGAAAACGACATTCAGAACAAGGTATGGGCACTACGAATTTTTGGTAATGCCCTTAGGGCTTACGAATGCACCTACAACATTGATGGATTTAATGAATAGAGTTTGCAAACCGTACTTGGATAAGTTTATCATTGTCTTCATAGACGACATTCTTATCTATTCTCGTAGTCAGGCTGACCATGAGAAACATTTGAGATGTATACTAGAGTTGTTAAGACAAGAAAAAACTCTACGCAAAATTTTCAAAGTGTGAATTTTGGTTACGTAAAGTTCAGTTTTTGGGTCACATTGTAAGTGAGCGTGGAATACAAGTCGACCCTGCCAAGGTGGAAGCAGTGATGAACTGGAAAGCCCCCAAGACACCATCCGAAATTCGTAGCTTTCTGGGTTTAGCCGGTTATTACAAAAGATTTATCGAGAACTTCTCTAGAATAGCTACCCCATTAACTACATTGACTCGTAAGGATGTGAAATTCGTTTGGGGTCCGAAACAGCAGGAAGCTTTCGATGTATTGAAGCAGAAACTGAGTAATGCTCCTGTATTGACTCTACCCGGAGGTATTGAAGATTTTGTGGTCTACTGTGACGCTTCACATACTGGTATAGGATGTGTACTCATGCAATTGGGAAAAGTGATCGCTTATACTTCAAGGCAATTAAAGATACACGAAAGAAATTACACCACGCATGACTTGGAACTAGGTGCTGTGGTGTTTGCGCTGAAGCTATGGAGACATTACTTATATGGAACCAAGTGTATTATATACACCGATCACAAGAGCCTTCAGCACTTGCTCAACCAAAGGATCTGAATATGCGACAGCGCCGGTGGATGGAAACGCTAAACGATTATGATTGTGAAATTCGTTATCACCCAGGCAAGGCAAATGTGGTTACCGATGCCTTGAGCCGTAAAGAAAAGGTTAAGCCTATTCGGGTTAATACCAAAAGCATTGAAGTAAGAATAATGTGAAAGATAGAATCTTGGAAGCCCAAAAGCAAGCGTTATTAGAAGCAAATCTTCCCAATGAAGAATTGGGAAAAATTGTGGAGCAACTGATTCCAGGAAGTGACGGAATTCTTAGATTCTGTGGGCGAATTTGGATTCCTGTCTTTGGAGGACTTAGGGATTTGATCCTCCAAGAAGCACACAGTTCTAGATACTCGATTCACCCGGGTGGTGATAAAATGTGTAAGGATTTGAGACCCAATTATTGGTGGTCCGGATTGAAGAAATCGATAGCTACTTATGTAGCTAAATGCTTGACGTGTTCACAAGTTAAGGCCGAGCATCAGAAACCATTAGGGTTACTGCAACCATTGGAAATTCCTATGTGGAAATGGGAATGTGTAACCATGGATTTTATTAGTAAATTACCAAAGACGAAGCGAGGAAATGATACAATATGGGTAATTGTTGACAGATTGACTAAGTCGGCTCATTTCCTACCTATTAATGAGACTTATAGCTCAGACAAACTAGCAAAGCTTTTTGTGGATGAAATTGTATCCTGCACGGCGTACCAATATCTATTGTGTCGGATAGGGACACAAGGTACACTTCTCATTTTTGGAAAAGTTTCCAGCAAGCCCTGGGCACCCGACTAAATTTTAGTACGGCATATCACCCGTAGACTGATGGGCAAAGCGAACGTACTATTCAAACACTGGAAGATATGTTGCGTGCATGCATTATCGACCTAGGTGGAAGTTGGGATAACCATTTACCACTTATAGAGTTTTCCTGTAACAATAGCTACCATGCAAGTATTCAAGCCGCCCCGTTTGAAGCTTTATACGGGAGAAAGTGTAGGACGCCCGTTTGTTTGGCAGAAGTTGAGGAAGCTCAATTGACAGGACCAGAGATAGTTCTGGAGACGACAGATAAGATCTTGTAAATTTGGGATCGTCTCAAGGCTGCCGGGATAGGCAGAAAAGTTACACAGACCGAAGGCGTAAACCTCTCGAGTTCCAGATAGGGGACAAGGTCTTGCTAAAGGTATCGCCTTGGAAGGGCGTCATGCGCTTTGGAAAGAAGGGCAAATTAAGTCCTAGGTACGCTGGACCATTTGAAATCATTGAACGGATTGGAGCTGTTACTTACAAGATGAAATTGCCAGAGAAGTTCAGTGGAATCAATGATGTGTTCCACATTTCCAATCTGAAGAAATGCTTGGCCGACGAATCATTGGCAATGCTTCACGAAGATGAGCAGATTGATAAAAACCTACGTTTCACTGATAAACCGGTTGCGATAGAAGATAGACAAATCAAGAAGCTTCGTAGAAAGCATGTGCCAATCGTGAAAGTCAAGTGGGATGCTCTTCGAGGTCCTGAATACACTTGGGAAGTTGAGTCCGTTATGCGACAGAGGTACCTATACTTGTTTGATTGAAATCTCGGGGTCGAGATTTATTTTAAGGGGGTGAGGATGTAACACCTCGTGTTTTTACGTCCGATATTTTTCCGACACGTGTCCCGGTAATCCTCGTGTGCTGTGTGCCAGAACAGGAGGGACCAATGTTGTTGAATCGCTTATTTTATCCTCGTTATACCTGGAATTTAAGTTGAAGGGCCAAATATGAAAACATGTAAATTTTCAAGCTCTGAAGACCCCTTGCGCACCGCAAGGCTGTAGCCATACGGTCTGCAAGGCCATCTGATACTGTTGGCGCCTGAGGTCCTTACGAGCCGCAAGGCAAAGCCCATACGGTCCGTAAGGACCTGCCAGCGACAAGAAATGTGGCAGAACTTAGTTCTGCCACCTGTGGTTATTTGGTACCATCCTTGCATGGTTGCCATGCCTAGGGACACTTGTTAACGTCCTCAAACACTTGGCAAGCTCCTGGACACTCCTTGGCGACTTATGTGTTAGATTTTTTGAAGTTGCAACCAAGTTCTTCAACCTTGGTTCATCTAATTCTTGTTCAAGGAGGCTTTGATCTATTCCAAGTGTTCCATTTCGTTCCTACCACTCATTTGGACATAATGTAAGTGTTCAAATTCATAATTAGTGATTTCTTATAGCTCTTAGCTTGGAACAAAGTCTCGTCGTAGTTACACCTTGACTTTGTTCTAAATCCGTGTATACTCTGTCATTACGAGTAATGAAGTTCCTATACGATCATATTAATGAAGGTGTTAATCCCTCAAGAGGGCATCTCCAGATTTTCACGGATTCATGGCCAATTGACGAGTCAACCTAAAAGTCAAATAAAGTCAAACTGTCCAGTTTTTATAAAAATCATAACTAATGATCTAGATGTTATATAATATGTTTTGATAGCACTAACAACCTAAAAATAAGTATTAGAACATATGTCTATGGATTCGGCTCGTCAAGTTTTGGTCTAGGCTGGGTTTGCAGCCAAAAGTCACAACAGTTGACTTTTGGTTTTGAAATGTTTCGAGCCGCCTTTGCTACTGACTTTTGACCATTTTGAGACCATGATTATATTTAGAATGACCATCTAAAGTTTCGTCATCCGATTCCTCAGAAATCTAAGTTTATTACAAAGCTCCATAAAATTATTTAAACTTTTGCAAAAAGGTCCTTTTATGCAAATCATGGTGTTAAACACCCATGCATGTAAATGTAAGACATAAAATGATTTATAAACATTATTAAGTTATGATTGGTGTCAAGAATCTGATTATAATATAAAGTTTTCGCAAAGTACGTGTTTATGACATTTAAATGGCCAAACTGCCCTTTTCGGCATTTCGGAAAGAACAAACAAGGTTTAATCATCAAGATGATATATTCACTGATGTAATAGGATAAGTAAAACCGTTTGGGATGTTCATTCATATTATAACCTGAATGAGGGCTTAAGATTCATTAATTGTCGATAAATGACTAAATTACCCTTTTTGTAACATGACTTTAACCAAACTTTTTATAACCAAATCTTTTACCCACTGATTAAACATGATAATTAACTTATTTTGGTTATATAAAATAGGTCCTAACCTCAGTTTATCTTAAACAATCGAATATAATGGCATTTAATGACTTTTACGCCTTTCCGGCGCATAGTATAGTTTAAAACCATAACTATGAGCCAAGACTTGTTACCTAGTGATTTATAAACTTATTTTCAAACATCTTAATAGTAAGTACAAGTCCCAAACTCAGAATCCCAATTTTGGCTTCAAAGCTATGTGTGAAATTACTAAAATGTTCCTACGGGACATAGATTATTTCAAAATCGTCAAACACACATATATTTGATATCCTACTATTACAGTGTTATAAAATAAGTATTTTTACAGAATATTAATAACCTTGACATCATATTCATTTTAAACATCTTTTATAAACTTTAAAATGACCAAAATGCCCCTGTAAGGAATAATTCGGTTTTAAATATACCTCGGGTCTATCTTTTGCAAAGCTACTAATCTTGTTACTGATTTTAAACATATATCCATATGGAACTTGTATATGACTCTCTCGGTGTAGGTCCGTTATACGGATCGTTTGGGCACTAATCTGACAAACTTAAGGTAAACGTGCGGAATCTGTTTGCTTAGGCAACGTTGGATACACTCATGTGTTCCTATTTATTCACCGTTTCATTAATATTCAATGTTACAGATCCTGGAAACACTTTGATAGAGCTTCGCCTCTGTCGTGACAAAATCTCTGAAGTTACAAATGAAACATCAAAGCTCCTATTTATACTAACACAGTTCGCTGGTGGGAGTGCAAGTTCGGGCGAACTTGCTTAGTCAAGTTCGGGCGAACTTGCTTAGTCAAGTTCGGCCGAACTTGACTACAACACTACCATTTCAAGCGAACTTGTCCCTAAATATACATAAACTTCGACATTTCGCTCCTAAATACTGACTCGATATTATACGATGACGTAGGCAACAGACATATGCATCAACAGACTCCCCCTTGGATGTTGCCGTAGTCATCATTCTTCAATTAAGTTCATGAGTCTTTAATGTTCTTTTGATCTTTTCTTGAATAACTTTAACATCCATGCTCCCCCTTGCTTTGAGCTTTCTAGTATCTTTAATCAACGTGTTTATCTAGCTCCCCCTCAAATGATGCTCTGAATCTCTAAGATTTGACAATTAAGAACAATCACACGTATCCACACACAAACAGTTTCTTAACAGTCTCATTGGTCCCGCTCACATTCAACATTATCAGGTTACCATGGAAGATTTTGAATCAAAATCTTTTTGTATTTTTAATATTGAACGCAGAAATGTAAACAACTAAAATGTAATATTTACAGTTATATTTTTGTGAGAAAACGGGCTAGAGGATCATATCAGTTTTTGAGACATACCACCTGTACCGTTGACCTTTTAACGACTTTAAGTTTTAAACTTGTTTACCTAGATTTTCGATATGTTTATTCACCTAAACTTTAACACATTTCTCAATTGTTCCAAGTTATGTTAGGGTAAGAATTATGAAACTTGACTTATCTATGGTTCCTACTTCTTGAATATACTCCCGTATCCAGATTTCCTAGATTTCATCTTACAGGTGAATATAGCGTAATTGATATATGTATCTGGGTTGTGCGAGACCTTAGAGCTCAGGTTAGTACTACCGTACAGACAAAGAGATGAAGGCTCGTCTTTATGGTGTGTTCCACTTAAGGAATCTTTTTAGCACTACAAATGATTAGATCTTTCGATTTTTTTCAATATTGCATGCAGTTTGGAGGTTTATAGCGAAAGTATTATAGAAGTTCTAGGCCATTGCTTCCGCAAAATCAGAAGAACTTGTATAATACCCCAGATATCAACTATCTATAAAGACCTCGTATCTCAGAATCAGGCAATCTTTCAAACGAAATTTCGGAGTACTAAGTCCATATATCCAAGATGTGTTAATCCACAAGATTATGCAGTTGTAAAATTTAGTTTATATCCCTGAAACAATTTATTAAACGTGTAAAGCCTATCGACACATCCACAGTAAGACTTGTTTATAACTTTTTAAACTTTACAAATATTTAGCGTACTGTGATAGTCCACGATGTACTATCATTTCCTTTTTGCTCACAAGTAATCTCATTTTTCATTTTTCAATGTTTTTTATATTTTAAGAATTTCTATTGTTTTTGGCTTTTTCAATCATTTTATCTATCTAAAATGATTTTGAAACGATGTTTTTCAATTTTACAAGAATTTTTTACAATTTTTAAAATTTTTTCTCCCCCTAAAATTGAAAACATCTTATTAAAATCGAAAATAAGAATCTTCCATTTTAACCATTTAACGACTTTTTACGAATGTGAACGCGAGACTACCATTTTGTTTGTGTGGAATATCACTCCTGTCTCTCTGCATGAACAACCACTGCTTCTCAAATGACGTTTGGCTTGAATCTTGGTTATCCTGCACATTCAAACAAACTTTAATCAGTTTTGAATTGGAACCCAATCCATTCTGGATTTAGGTTTTCCAAAATCATTAACATCTGAAGTAAACAAACGTTCACACTCTTTTTGATATTCAAACAGTTTGATAGAAACTTTATTTGAAAATTTTACTTTCTTTGATTTTTTAACTGTTTGAATTATCAAAATTTTCTCCACTGCTCTCTCTTTTGTCCTTAGATTTGTATCTGATGAATTCGTTTTACTTGACTGTGAGTAAAATGATTCATTAGAATTTTTTTCTGATTTTTTAGACGTATCCGAGGACAAAATCTTTTCCAAATACTTTTTTCCTCTTTTTTCTCAATCTGTCTTCTTGCCCTTGTGATAACTTGACTTTTTGTTCTTTGGGCTTCTCTACAGTTTTCTCATTTTTCTTCTCTGTTTTCTTCTCCTCTGGTTTTTTCTCCCCCTGAGATTTAACCAATCTTATTTTCAGATTAGTCGGACAATCCCTGGAAATATGACCTTTAATTTGACATTTATAGCATCTTCTCGCATCAAATCTCTTTTTCAGGCAGTTAACAGCAATGTGTCCACTAATCCACAGTTGTAACACACTCTATTATCGTACCAATCTCTCCATTCAGACCAAACACCCAAATCAGCACATTGATTTGACGTGTAGTAGTCATCTTTTTTGCTTCTTCTGTAAAATTGATTTGACTTTGAAGCACTATGGTCCAACCTGCACCACTTATTCTCAAATTTTTGTGAGTTTTTATAATGATTGGATGACCTACCGATGAGCTTTTATTTTTGTTTTGAAAATTTAAAGAATTTTGTTTTTCATGTTGTTTTTGTTCTCCATTCTGCTTAGAAGGTTTTTGCTTGAGCATTCACCTTTTACAGCAGATTGTAGAACAGTTTCTTGAAATTTTTCTTTTTGTTTCAAAAATATTTCCTTTTTATCATTTTTATCATCGGTATATAACATCACAATCCTCAATTATGACATCGTCATAATTTGTGACATTGTCACTTATTGGAATTTCCTTTTTATTCTTATTGAACGGTATAGGACATATCCGATCTAACATTACAGATGAAGTCACAAAACCTTTCAATTGTTTTTCTAAATCATCAATTTTATTTTTTGCAATCTCAATATCTTGTTCAAGTTTTCTATTTTTCAAGATGCGAGTTTATTATATTTTGTTTTTCAATAACATTTTTATTCAAAACAAATTTATCATTTTTTAAAATTAATATTATTTTGAAAGTATTTCACATTTTGTAATTTTTTATTTCTAAAATTTTTATTTGATTTTCAAAATTCTTTTCATTTTCTTTTAACTTTTTATTTTCTAATGACAAACATTCCAAATCTTTCAAAAATTTGACATTAATAGATTTGATTTTTTGACAATTTAAGCACACAGATTCAGTACACTTTGTTCAAGGTTTTTCAACCTCCACAATTTGTACCTTTACCACTTCTTTATCAACAATTTTTTCCTTTGACTTTACCTTCTTGCTTTTAATCATCTCAGCATGCTCCAGATATATTTATCATGTAGAGCATTCCATAGCTTTTGTGCCGTATCACATTCTGGTAGCAGATTCAAGATATTTTCTTTCACCGACTGCTGTATCAGATTAATCATTTTCTTTTCAGCAAAATAATCATCTTTTTGTTGAGTAGAATATTTGCACTTCTCCAGAATTTGCTGATTTTCATCTCAAGAAATGACATAACCTGTCTCAATCACGACCCAACTACGGAAATGCATAGCTTTGACCCAGCTCTCAAATTTTCCTTTCCAAACATCATATTCATCTATATTCATCAACATAGGAGGCTTCATGGACTCCATTTCGTTTTCCAAACTAATCTGTCGTTCAAAACACTTGAAAAATGATTAGCAAACAGACAATTTTTAGAAAAAAATGACTTTTTAACCGACAATATCAACGTATCGGTTTGCTAAAAACGTTTAAAACTTTTTGGAAAACTGTTTTTACCAGATAGAGCTTTAAACTCGTCTCGTCAATACGAATCTAACGATATATAATGTCCGAGACGTTTTTCGGGATTTTAATGCCTTTTTTTATTTTTTTATTTTTAGAAACCTTGGACAAGTTCGGTCGAACTTGTCACAGCGTGTGAAACTCAGCTATTTAACCAGTTCGGGCGAACTTGTATAAGTTTCAAGAGAACAAACAAGTTCGGGCGAACTTAAATAAGTTTGAAGAGAAACAAGCAAGTTCGGGCGAACTTGTACTAGATTTTAATCAAGTTCGGGTGAACTTGATAAAATCTGATTGAAAAGTAAGCAAGTTCGAGCGAACTTAACCTAAAATCCTTGAAAAATAAATCAAGGTCGGGCGAACTTGATGAAAAATGTGAATTTTTCAGTCAAGTTCGAGCGAACTTGATGTTAAGTTCGAGCGAACATGAGTTATTCGACATGGTTTTTTGCAATTTTTGACATGAATTCGTTTGTTTTAAGCTCTGATCTTTTCAAGGGTTTATCTATTATGGATTTTACGTATTGTACTTGAAAATCAGTCCATTTGTCCGTGAATTGTCCAAGAAAAGTTAAAAATGAAAGAAATGAATAGAAGATGAGATGATTTCAGTCCAATGTCTTCAAATTAGGCCAATCCTGCTCTGATACCACTTGTAGGACCGATCCTCGATGCTTAGGAATCTAAATTTGATATCTAACGTCCATAATAGCGGAAATATTACGTCATGTTACCAATAGACAAGATTTAATCAGTTAAACGTCAGTTTTATAGATCAAACGTTCTGGTTACAAACTGATAGAGCTTCGCCTCTGAAATACCAAAGTTACAAATGAAGTAAGCTAGCTAGGTATTTATAGATGCACAAGTTCGCCCGAACTTGCCTATGCAAGTTCGGCCGAACATGCTTATACATGCACATTATGGGCGAACTTGGCTACAACATACATAAATACTTCGTATACCTAGCCTATTTAGCTCTATACAATACAGACTCGATATAATACTAAGACACAGACAATATGCACCAACACTCGGTCACCCGGTTTCGCCTTTGTGCGTTCGGTTAAGTTTACGTAGCTAATTTACATACTTCAACCGAAATGGGTTTAACTTTGTCCATTCCTTATCAAAATCTAGAATGCTATCGGTTTACCCATATTATACAAGTTTATATACTTGTTGGGTCCAATTACAATTCTACTCCGGTCACCGCTTAATCTAGCGTATCGTACCGTATCATATTTTTAGCGTCAGACTAACCGGTCCAAGTCTAGCACTTAAATTAAGGACCCGTTAGCATTCTAATATTGGTTAATAATTACCATCACTCCAGACTGAACGCCTCCCGGTAATATTCCTTGTACTTGCTTTGGAACTATAGCTGAGTTTGGAACTTCCACATATAACAACTCAGTTAAATACTCTTAACCTATTTTCCCTATACGGCTTGGGATACGGTCAATTATTACCGCTTGGTCGGGTATGGAAATTCTGATTTATCCACTTGTGATATTTAACTAAAATTGCATAACCCAGTTTTAATCTGTTTTGTCTGAAACTCAAACATTGGGGGTGGGCTTGACCATGTCCGGGATATCCTTGGCTCACTAAATTGATAGTGGCCACGATAATATAGCATGGCGTGTAGGCATACACTGGGTAATTGCTATCTGCTTTCTGTGTGAAAGTTCAGAGTGGTGTGTCAGTCGATCATGTCTCGGTTTCTATACTGGGCCCCATATGTAAAAGCCAACATGTAATTCTGTATACAAGGTCATTTGTACTATCCCAAGTTATTTACGAAAATGTACCATGTGCGCCTAAAACCATTTTCGAAAAGGTTTTTCAAAATGAGTCGGTCGAGCGTATTTACCAGTGTAAACTGACGTATTTTCAAAGTTTAAGTTACAGGTGCAAGCACGTAATAGGACGGGAGCTGCGAGGCGAATACCGAGGAGTTGCGCCCTTAGGATTTTCCTGTTTATAGTCTGTTATCATTTGTATGTTATTTTGCGATCCGCATGTGGATCCTATTACAAGCCTTGTCTGTGTATATTTTATTTTGAACTTTGGACATTATCGGTTTGTAATAGTTTATGTATCCAATACCTTCCGCTGTGTTATCTTATAATTGGTTATGATGATATCAACTTTACGTCACGATACTCCCCACCGGGCCCACCGGAATACACGTGGAAATCGGGGTGTGACAACTACCAACGACCCGTCGTCATTTGTACGTCCTGATTGGAGGTGTAATACGAACATCACCCGAATCAGGAGGACGGTGGTCTTCATCATAATCACCATCCTGATGAAGAACTATACGCAATCGAATCCAAATCATTTAACTTGATATTCCAAGTTGCTAAACGTAAACCCATTCGGAAGAGGGACACCGAAAGAAGTAACTTTGGCGCGAAATACATCAAGTTATTCCCTCTCAGCAGGTTAAATCTGCTTTTGCAGATCCTTTTGCACTAACTGAAGATATTTCTTTTCGGTTAACATATCATCATCTGACTCATCGATAATTTTCTTCCCTTTGTCTACAGTTTGAGAAGACAGACCAGCTTCCAGAGCAACATCAAGCTCTAAAATCAGTGGAGCAGTCTCTACGGCAACATTCGATGTCGAAGAAGAAATAACAGGTTCATCAACAACAACATTTTCTGCAACTGGAATCTCAATAACTGGTTCTGCCAAGTTCAAGCACAAGTTCATTAACCGGTGGTTGTTGAAGATCAACCGGAGGTTGAACAACCACAAGTTCCTCATTAACTAGAGCATCTTCATTTTCACCAACTCCTAATATCTCTGCAACACCATTTCAGATATTTAACCAAGTCTGATCATTATTAGAATTGTAGTCATTTGAACAATTGCCCCAAGTAAAGGATGAGGTATAGGAAGGACATTTGCATGCTTTGTCACTTTAGCGTTTGCACAATCTTTGAAGATACGTGGATGCATGGCGGTCTGAGTGTAAGACGATAACTGAGCATCAAATGGAAGGTTTGGTAATAGGTGACGGAAAATAAGCATAAGAAATCTTGGATAAAGAATCATCAAACGTTTGTTGTCCTCTTTCAGCGCTAAATGAGTTTCGAACGCCTGAAGAATCATGAGAGAGAAATCGTTGATTGATGAAAGTTAACCCGATCATAGCCGATAGAAGTTCTGGTCCCATACCTTCCATGCCAGATTTTCGAGGAGCCATACACTGCATTATCACATGATAAAAATACCTCTATTGCCCAATGAGCATGACTTTGAAAATTTGCTTCTTACTAAAAGAACCCACATATCCAAACGAACGAGCACCTCGTTCACAAATCTCCTTTATATAACAAGTGCTTCCATGATCCAAATCTCTAAATCGTAAAGCTGCACGAATAACAGCTTCGGTAATGACAATTTGATTTCCGTCAATAGTTGCTTCAATAGTGTTGTCCACAGTTCGAGCCGTACGCCAAAAGTCTTGAATGTACACTCTAACTTGGTGAGCATTTTTCGGAAATTGCAAAACTTATTCTTGAATTTCGTAGAAACCATATAATTTGAGCATAATCGGCAGCACCACGAATATTTTCATTCAATAGGGCTATCTGATTGTGATGGTCGAAAAACTCCCGAATGGGACCAGGTGGAGCAGCTACCGCTGCAGGTTGTGCTCCCTGTTGACCTCCCTGTTGCTGATCAACTAGTTAGTCTGCCATAACTGTAACATATACGACCATAATAGAAACAAGCGCATCAGATATGTTAATAGTTTGAACAAACAAAGGCTTCAGTCACACAAAAAACTTCCACTCAGAACGAAATTATGCAAATATATCCAGGTTGATAGTAAAAAATATAAGTCTCGGAAAAACAGATTATCATTTGCAAAAATCCGGAAAACGTTTAAGTGAAGAGAGTTAAAACCATATAACCCGGAACCACAAAAAACAAACAGAAACCAAGGAACCCGAAAGTCCTTTATTTTGATGTAAACCCGGAACCATTTTGTTCTATGTAAAAGAGCACTTGGAAAAGATAAACGTTAAACCCGGAATACAGATAAGCTCTTTTAAATCCGGATATCACTTCAACCTTTTAAAAATCCCTAACCGGAGCCCAATATTCAATATCTGAAACCCGAAAAGAATTCTCGCTTAACCAAACCCGGACCTTTAAAAACATATTAAACTCGGAAATCAGTTTAAGAAAAGTCAAAGACTAAGTAAACCTCTTAAACCCGGAACCCTTTTGTCGCAAACCCGGAGAAGCTTACTCATCAAACCCGAAGATATTTTTGTAAACTAAACCCGGAGAACACTAGACTAAATCCGGAGATGTTAATACCCGGAGTTGATCAGTTTCAATAAAATCCGGAATAGTTTTCTCAGAAAACTGTTTAAATCCGGATTAAACCTAGTTTGTATTTCATCATCAAAACTGAGGAATCACTTCTCCGAACTTACAGAGACCAAACCCAGTTTCTCTGAGTACAAACAACAAATTTTTTACAAAACCTTTTCAAGATCAAAAAGCAACTTTTTCAAAATCTCTGTCTTCCTCAAGAAGATTGTATCGAAAACTCCCGCCAAGAACACTAGCAAAAACCCAAGTTAAAAATATCAACAACTAAGCATTTAAGCAAATAATGACAAGTAAGACAACATCCAAGAACATACCAAAATCATTTCAAAAACATTCATAACCCTTCTAAATCAGACCTCGTTATCAAGAACACCAAGTTTTTGAAGATGTGACAAAACCCCCAAATTTTATATCAAAACCCTAACTTAGTTCAATCAAAGTAAACAAAACATCTAAGCGACGGTTACTTTCAAACATATAAACACTAATTCAACAAGCATTGCTATATAACCAGAACTATGCAAGTCGTAAGAACACCAAGTTCACTGCAAACCCTAGAAAACTTACTGATTTTGTAATCCTTGAGAAGATGAACAAGGTTATGAATGAAAACACATAACTGAGATGTTTAGGTGCTAAGGTAAACAAAGATTGAACTTCACACATAGATTTATTAAGAGCAGAGGTTTTATGTAACTGGGTTTTGAGGGAGAGTGAAAAGACAGAGAGATGAGGATGAGAATGAGAGATAACCGTTTGAGACCTTTTATAATCAAACAAATCGAAACAACCCTAGGTAGTCCGGACAGAAATGAGAACCCCGGAGGTGAAAAAAAGTCAGAGGAGACGAATCCAAAATTGCTTATCTTTTGCTCAAAACCCGGAAATCAGTTTCGCATAGAAAAACAAGAAACAGTTGATGAACATTTGTAAAACCCGGAGATGATAAAACACATCAAAACCCGGAACCTTCTAAATCCCTTAACTTACTAAAACTTTCAGCCTTTACCCCTTAAATTTTGAATTATTACCCAACACTTCATCAGTTTTACCAAACATCCATTTTGACAAGAAATATTTCACACTTAGATAAATCTGCACGACCGATTTTCAATGAAAAAGACTTATTTTATAGTTACCTGACCTGATGTTTAACACCTTATTAAAAGAATACTCACAACCCCACGAAGTATTTTAGATGATAAACTCGCACATAAAAACATGAAAGCAAGATCTTTTTGTCATTTTTCATTTTTTGACAAATAAAGTAAACTAAAATTTATGATAATATTTACACTAACTATATTTTTGTGAAATCGAAGAAAGGAGATCATATCGGTTTTTCGTATCAATAACCGATACAAAATTATAGGATTCAGATGAGGCACTTAGAATGATATTAATAGTTCAAAACGTTCAACGGTATTGTGATCCACTTAAGCTTTAGCACACTGCTTTTGAGATATGCGATTAAGTGTATTAATTACTAATTGTAACTATGTTTACCCACCTCAGAATATATTCTGGTATCAAAACTACCAAACATTGCATCTTACAGGTGAGTATATCTAAAAACCCTCTATATCCGGCTAAATGCGATACCTTGAGAGCTCATGTTAGTGCCACCGCACTGACAGAGAGATGAAGGCTCGACTTAAAGGTGGTGTACCATCTTTTGGTATCTTTTTCTGCAGAATTTTTGGCAGTTTATACTATGTACCCGGTGGTAGCATAGAGTTGCAATTTGTAAATTTGACAATTTTAGAATAGATCATCCGGTGATTATTGTTTGGCATAAAGAAATCCACCAAGGGGTTTGCGCACAAACGAAGCGCTTAGCAAAGCAATATACGAGGTCTAGGCCATTGCTCACCCAAAATCAGAAGACCAAGTATAATACCCTAGATATTTAACAAACATAAAGACATAGTATCTCAGAAGGTTGGTAATTTATCAAACAAAATTACGGTACCAAGACCATATATCCGAGAGATGTATCACACGAATTACGCAATACATTATGTTTATGTACCAAAGGCATGTTCTTATTTTCGTGTAAAACCTACCGGAGCAATGTCTAATGAATCTGTTACAGTTAGCATTTAGTATTTTTATATTACCACAATCCTGCATCAGATGACAAACCGATGTACTATCATTTCTCCTATTTCTCAACACAACTTCATTTTTACAATTTTTCAGATGTTTTTTGGATTAAAAAACCTTACTGGTTTTTTAATTTTAAAAAACAGTAAGGAACTGTACACAAAACATAAAATAAAGTTTCTATGCGAGTTTCTAAAAGCGTTTTACTCGGGGTTGATCATGTCGATCAGGACCAGATCCTCAAATCTAGCCCGATCGAATGTCTTAGTAAACATGTCGGCAAGATTATCCAAAGTGTCTACCCTAAACCCCTCGATTAAACCCTTTTCAGCACAATCACGAATGAAGTGATGCCTAACATCTATGTGTTTAGTGCGTGAATGATTAACCGGATTATTAGTTATGGAAATAGCTGGAGTTATTGTCATCAAGAAGAGTTATTGTCAACAAGAATTTGAGTTCGAGTAAAATTCAAACCGTAGTATCTCATTTGTTGTTGAATCCACAACACCTGAGCACAATAGCTCGAAGCTGCAATGTACTCGGCCTCGCACGTGGATAAAGACACAACAACTTTCTTTTTGCATTGGCAAGACACTAGATGATTTCCAAGCAGTTGTGTGCCGCCAGATGTTGACTTTCTGTTGATTGGGCACCCTTTCAAATCTGCATCAGTGTATGCAATCAAATCCAGACCTCCTTCAGCTGGATACCAGAAACCAAGCTTAGGTTTCCCTTTCTAGTATTTGAAGTTGCGTTTGATAGCAGCCATATTAGATTCCTTCGGAGTTGATTGGTACCTGGCACATAAACAAACAGAAACATAATATCTGGACGTGGCGCTGTAAGATACATGAGTGAACCTATCATCGCCTGATACAGAGTTGGATCCACTTTAGGATTATTTCTCCTTATCAGTCGTTAGTTTGTGATTTGTCGGCAAAGGTTTGTCGAAAGGCGAGCTGTCTTCCAAACTGAATCTCTTAAGATTCTCATAGACATATTTAGTTTGATGCACGCACGTCCCTTCTTCTCCTGACTGACTTGAAGACCAAGAAAGAATGACAACTCTCCCATCGCACTCATTTGAAATTTTGACGGCATCACTTTCTCAAACTCGCGACACAATTCTTCATTTGAAGAACCAAAAATTATGTCATCAACGTAAATTTGCACAATCAAAAATCTCCCCCTTTCTTCAAAATGAACAATGTGGAGTCGATCGCACCACGCGTGACCCATGCTCCAAAAGATGTTTTGATAACGTCTCGTACCAGGCACGAGGAGCCTGATGAAGACCATACAAAGCCTTGTCTAACAAGTAGACTTTATTGTCAGACTCTGGAGCTGCAAACCCTGGTGGCTGAGATATATACTGTCACACCCCGTGGAATCGATCACATCAGAGCCGGGCATGAACTGACTGGTATCTTCATTGTACAGCGCAATAAATATTTGCTAAGACTTCTAGAAAGTTGAACGCCTGCTAAGTACTCGAGTCTCAAAGGGTTTCCTATTCCACCCGGGCCTTAGTATGACTTTTGAAACCTGAGAAAGTAACATGCGAAAATCAACATAAAATTGGGGAGTTCATTGTTTATTTGTTTTGTTTCAAATGAATCTTAAAACATTTGAATATTATGTATTTGAAAACCGGTTTGTGAGATCATGATATCTTAAGGCGTTTGAAATGTCATAACTGTATCGGTAATGAAATGTTTTCCATTATGTTTGTAAACCAATGCATGTAACTGTTGTGTTTGTAAACTAGTAATGAAAATGTTTTCGTATCCTTGAACCGATATTAAAATGTTATCTGATGTCTTTGAAAACCAGTATTGAAATCATAGTATGTAGGATACCTATGGAATCTAATGATCATCAGTGTGTAGCTAATACACTAGCCTATGTGCCGTAAGTAAATAACCAACCGAGACAACTTTTGGCATCAATTGAGCTCACAAAAGCACTCTAGGGTATACCAACCAGGAGTGGAGCGTGTCTCAAGCTCTATAGATGTACACCTTTTGCACCTTGGTCACTAAGTGATTAATGGTTATTATTGCCATCATTGTCATCATCCTACTTACGCACATTAATCTGTTATGCTCTTATCCCATAGCTACATACCGAGCCCATGTTATATTGTCATTTGTGTCATTAGGCCTAGCCCATATTATCTTGTCATCCTGTTATTGGGCCTAGCCCATGTTATATTGTCATCAATAGATTTTTGGTCGCGCCCCTAGTCATAAAACTCATGTATGTTTTGAAAAAACACGTGTGTTCTTGTAAAAAACCGGTATGTTTGACATAAACTTTTCATAAACCATTTGTGTTATCTGGAATCCGTTTATAATATGGTTTAGAAATATATGATTTGCGTTTATCGAAAATAATGTATGCTTTCCAAAACTTTCATGTCTTTCCACCCCGAAAACATTTATAAAAATGTAAAACGGTAAAAAAGAGGGGGGTTATGAACTCACCTTGTTATCCTTGTGCAAAGCTAGCTAAATGTGGTTTCGTAATATCATTCCGAGACATGAACTCGCTAGCGTGTAACTATAGCATTCCTATCAAGGAATCAGGTTATTATGATTCTAATAAGACAACGTAGTTAAATTATGTGTTTGAGCTCTACCGAATCGTTAACAACGATCCTAAAAGGGTGTTATTGTCTTGACTTAAAACAACCAGTCTATGGCATTTGATCTCATTTATTGTCGGCAATAGTTGCTAAGGCTTGGAAACACTTAGTTTCCAAAAAGATTTAGAATATATATATGTGTATATATATATATATATATTTATATATTCAATATAAATATACTTTCGAATATATTTAATGTAAATATACTTTCGAAGTCGTGTTAGTTGTCATCAATAGAAATACGAGGATAAATAATGGTATGACTCGCGTAGTCTTCATAGACGTAAGTATATAAGTATATATGCAAAACGTTACGTGTCCGAGATAAGCGTCTTGCGTCTCGTTTATAATTAATAAAAATTATATAGTTGACGCTTGTTATATTCTTACAATAAAGTGTCGTTCTTTGTTTAGAAACCGGAAATAAATACAAATAATTATATTTATTTTATGAAATCTCCGACTCGTTGGCGTTTGAAAAAATATAAAATATTATGTTTATATAACTCAAGTATTCGAATCGTCGATATCTGAATACATGTAAAATATTATATTTGTTTTATAAAATAATCCGAATTCTAGACGATGGAAATAAATATAAATAATTATGTTATTTTGTAAGATCTCCGAATACTAAACATTTGAAATATGAATTCTGAATCGTTGACGTTTGGAATAATTATAAAACATTATGTTTAATTTGGTAAAAATGTTTGGAAGTGTCATTGTTTGAAATAAATATAGACATCATATTTATTTGTAAAAATGTTCGGGATTATCAAGGTTCGAAATAAATATAAATAATTATATTTATTTTAAATAAGTATTGGATTTCGTTAACTTATAACGTCGTTGAATGAATGTATTTATATTATTTCATAAGAGAAACTTGGATTCGATAAGTGTCGTTTTTAGGATATAAATATGTTTTCGTATCTCAAGTTTTTACGAAAAACGGGCAGAGTTTCCTCTGTTTTCGGACGATCCCGACAACTAAAGTGTCGATAAATATTTTCAAAACGCATCAATAATTTATCAACAATATACGTATATCCTTTGTCAAGTATGCAAGTGTAGGACTGATCCTGATAGCATAGGAACCTAGATTTGATATCTAATGTCCATAATAGCGGAAATATTACGACATGATTACCAAACAACAAGAATTAGTCAATTAATCGTTAATTTTATTGATATAATGTCAAGTCTCCAAATTGACAGAGCTCCGCCTCAAAGATGCCAAAGTTACAAATGAATGAGACATCCAAGCTATTTATAGGGCAACAAGTTTGTTGGAGGGTGTTGAAGTTCGGGCGAACTTGATATAGTCAAGTTCGGCCGAATTTGACTTCACAAAGCCTTCACCAGCGAACTTGTCCCATATACATAAATACTTCGTTTCGCTAGCCTATTCAACTCTAATCTATACAGACTCGATATAAGACTAAGACATAGACATTCTGCACCAACAGACTCCCCCTTGGATATCGTCTTCGTCTTGTATCAGTCTTCAAAACTCTGTTTCAAATAAACATTAACGAACACGACCAAAGAAGTTCTTGTAAGGCTTCTTTCGTCGTTCTTGCTTCGGATCTGGCGTCTGATCTGTAGGAGGCACTTTGTTCATGTACTGAAACCTTCTAAGCTTTTCGGCCATACCTTTCTCGTGTATTTCCTCAAGACACTTCTCTTCCTTTAAGAATTCAACTCGTTCTAGCTCCCTCCAGCTTGTTTTCCACATCTTTCCTGAATTCACTTCACGAGCATCACAACCCTTTGATACTGCATGGCTTATTCTTTCTCACGTTCTTCGAATACAATCTTGCTGTAGAACAAGCATTTGATATCTTCTCTCGAACAATTCACTAGCCACATCAGGTCTAGTATCCTGATCGTCCTCCATAGCCCTCTCATATCCAGAAACCCAAGTATCTCAACCCTTTCCTTTGTGATATCCAGATGTTCCTCAAATCGTAATACTATAAGAGCTTCGCATGTAGTAGGATCAATCTGCCACCACTTAAACACCGGATAGAAATTCTGTTCGATTGGCATTAAGGGCATGTTCCTCATCTCTCTCGGTCGTTTCATAATCAACGTTATATCTTTTTCTCCTGTCTTTTTGTTTGTCTTAATGCGACGGCCTGGAATAAACGGATTCCAATATCTAAATCCCTTTGTCGCTTCAAATTTGATCATCTTCCATAGTAACTGATCGATATACTTCATATGATAAGTGACATTCACGATTTGAACAAGCTCCTCCACATCCCAATATGGTAGTGTCTTGAAATCTGCTAAGTATTTGAAGTATTGCACTCCACACTCACGTTTAATAGCATACACATTCAACTCCTTGAACCACCCCCAACTTAGGATATCCCCCAACGACACATCTTTATCTCTGCTAAAGAATGCTAGAGGACGTCGAAGCTTACGTTCGCGCGACATTTCTTTAAACCAGGATTTCTTCGCTTGCAAGATCTCTTCTTTTGTCATCGGTTTTGGAACTTTGCCTTCACATATCGATTCTTCGATTTTCTCTTTCAACATATCTTCATTTAATTGCTTGTACATCTCCTCGAAAGTAGGAAAATTATCAGTGTTAGGACCAACGTACTTCGCACTTTCATCTCTTTCATCATCAGAAGACTAGTCTTCAACTATCACCCTGTTATATTCATCAGCCTCGAATCTTCGTATGTACTGATAATCATTTGGCTCAAATGTGTTAACATTCAACACTTGCTCTTCAAAATCAAAATCAAGTACTTCAACATCTACTTCGATCAACTTAGCCAAATCTTCTTTAGTGTAGTTGTGCACGTACTCACCTTCCTCTACGTTATGTTCAAGCATCAATAACATAGGCTTTGTCGGAACGACAACAACAGGCTTTGCAGATCTATCAACATCAATCATGTCTATATACCTTTTTGCCCTGACTCCCCCTCAATTTGATCATTCATCTTGTTTGATTCGTCGTCCATCAAAGAAGAGAAATCAAAGTCATCAGAGACTTTTGCTTCACTAATTTTCATACCAACTCCTCCCTGATCATCATCATCATCATCAGCATTATTCCAATCTTCATAATCAGAGTCGTCTTTATTATCGTCAGCATCTTTATCCTCATCTTCTGCTTCTTTATCGTCCTTTTCTTCAGAAGAAATTACAGGATAAGAAGGCTTGACAGATTCGTCAACCTTAGCAATATCAGACTCAGAAGCTTTTTCAACATTCTCTTCAACAAACTTTTCTGTAGCTTCAGAATTTTTAGGTGTTTCACCTTCAACACCTTTGCCTTTTCCGCTTTCTGCATGTTCTTTCTCAGATCTTTCTTTCGCCTCTTGCCTATCCACACGATCATACTCAGAAATGAAATCAATACCCAGAGTATTAGATAATACTTTCTGCATCCTTGTAAACCTTCGATCATTTAGCGCTTGAATCATCTTTAGCTCAGCAATCTCTGTCTGCAGCTTTTCATTCGAATATTGTAGACTTTCAATTAAATCCTTGAAGAATTCTCTTTCACTCTCTAACACCTTTATCTTGTCATCCATCATCTCTTTTCCACTGAGCTTTGATTCACTTTCTTTATAAGCTCTGCTTTCTCCTCTTCATTCTTTGCAACTCTATCTTCCAATTCTTTGACACGTTTGTCAAGAACATCAATATCTGTGTCTGGGAAGAACTCATCTAAATCCTGAAGATCCACTGGTTCATTTGGAATATCACCAAATAGATTTGATTGTGAAGCTTTCGGTGTTGATTTAGGAGTAGCTTTCCTTGGAGTTGATCTCTTTGGAGTTGATTTCGATGTAGAGCCTTCAAGTTGAGCTGCTTTTGGATCTAAAGATTGTATCACTGGAACTTTAAGTAAATTAGACTCAGGAGGTTCTTGTGTTGCTCCTAGCCTTTCTGCCTCTGATGAAATGATAACAGGAGGTTCTTGTGTGACTCTTGGACGTTCAACTTCAGATGAAATAACAACAGGCGGTTCTTGTGTAACTCCTTTCTCCTGTGCGCCAGAAGGTTCTTGTGTAACTTCTGCGCTTTTAAGCTTTCCCTTGTATTGTCGACTAGCTGGTTTCTGGGCTTTCTTTGTTTTCTTGCCCTTAGTCTGTGGAGAACCTGTAGTTTTTGCTGTAGAAACCACTGCAGACTTTGCACATTTCGTTCTTTTCTTAGGTCTTTCCTCGTCAGACTCTTTTTCAAGATTAGGATCAAAATCAGCATCAGTCTCTTTGATCTTTTCAGCTTCAGTCTCTGCTATTGTCTTCTTTGTAATCTTCTCGAGAGAATCATCAAAATCATCGTCTTCTCAGAAGTAGCTGAAATAACATCATCTTCTTGAGTAGTCTTCATAGTTTCCTGACTCTCAATAACAACCGCAATACTCGATCCAGCTTCTGTTTGAACATTTTCTGGCTCATCTTCATCTATAAGCATTGTATCTACTTTCTTTGATGCTCGCTTCTCTTTAGGCTTTTCAACTTCAATTTTTAGGAACCATTCACTACGAGCTTTAGGCTTGAAAGCTTTAAACCATTCCTTCTCTACGTTTAACTCTTTCTAGTCACCACTTCCATCTTTCCTCCACTTGTTATCGGGTGGTGCAACTTAATTCTAATCTTTTATCGCCCCAAATACTGGTTTTGCAACAGGTGCTGAATCTTGTTTCTGGAATTTGATCAACTTCTTTACTGTTGTATCATCGAGGTGACTGAGATATAGAACATCGTTTGGATCTCGTGCAATGTCTGTAAACTTTTCATCAATAAGCATCTGCAAAACCTCGGATATAAGCATAATCTCGAGTCTTCCATATTCTTTGACTTATGTGTAAATACAAGCTTAGAATAGTTGAACGGCTTCTTCAGAATTAACGCCGTTGACATACATGCCATATAATCTTGAACGTCATCTAGGCCCGCCTTTCTGTGGCTAAAAGTGTGTATAATCACGTGCATAAGAAGCTTGTAGGGGTTAGGTACTTCCCCTTTCTTCAACGTTGGTTTATTCACACTACCCTTGTAACCCATCGTATAGAAACATCCTCGGACCATCTTCTCGTCTAAGAATATCGGATCATCCTTATCGTCATTGAATTGTAGAATCCTGCGAATATCATCCTCTGTAACAGTAATCGCTTTGTCCTCATTTCCGACTTGAACATATGATGTAATCGTCTTCTTATCAGCACTGAGTGAAGCACTCATCCAGAAATGATATGTATGCGAACGATAAGACACTGTGCGCTCTGTAATGGCTCTGTGAATCGGACAATCCTTTAGAAATTTCAATATGCTCTCGTATTCATTTAGCGACGGACATATCGCCTTATCGAGTGTTATACATGTGTTATGGAATTTAGAAAAATCCATAGAAATCACCCGCGCTGGTACTTGAGCCTGAAAAACGACGCAAACTGCTTAGCATGCATTACGAGAAAAAGTTAAAAAAAATTTCAACACTTTTCATCAAGTTCGGGCGAACTTGATGTGTAGATAATAAACAAATCTTGGTCAAGTCCGCCCGAACATATCCATCATATGTTCAATAACTTTTTGTAAGTTCGGGCGAACTTACAGTAAACAACTTTCAAACTTCCAACAACTAAGTTCGGGTGAACTTCTCAGATAATATTCAATTTCAACTTTTATCAGAAATTCGGCCGAACTTGAGTTCTAATAAACTTTTATTCATTGTTTGGTTAGCAAGTTCGGTCGAACTTGATAACAAGTTCGGCCGAACTTGTTATCTTCTTCAACCAAAAACCTGCTCAACTCATTATAAACCATTTTAATAAAATCCAAGTTTAATATACGGTCGATTTATGTTGATTATGATCTTTCAAAGTTCAATTTGTCTCAACATTCCCTAGATCTATCATTTTTATTAATTTTAGATCTGAGTTCATCAAATTCGTTCAATTAATCGGTTCAAATGACAAAGTCTCACCTCAGCCATTGCAATAAGTGTGCCAATCACTTAATGCAACACAAATTTTGGCAGAGTAACGGTGCTAAAATGACAATTTCGATCGATCGCTTTTATTATGTTAAGTTCGCTCAGAGAGTTGTGTTTTGTAGATAATGAGTTCGGCCGAACTTGCAAGGTATTTATATCTTGGAAAGTTTGGGCGAACTTGAAGGCCCAATAAGTAAGAGCCCAACTCAAGTCCGGTCGGACTTACCTCTTAACAACCAACTATCAAATCAAGTTCGGTCGAACTTACTTTAAATAGAAAACTTTGAACTTTTAAGCAAGTTCGGCCGAACTTGCCTAAAACCCATTTTAAATTTTCAAATTTTTTTGCAATTAAGTCCCTGAACTTTTCAACTTTTACCAGTTTTTATAATCCCCTTAGTTGACCAACTCGAAGTTAATGACCTTGGTTAACCGATTTGTCCGTCGAGTCCAAGTTAATGACCCCGATTTGACCCGTTACAAACAAACTGTTGATATTTCAAAAACAAAGTTTCAAATTAATGAACTTTTCATCGTTTTGGCTTATCAGATTTATAGATTAGCTCCCAGCCCATTGTCAATAAGATTCCCACCAGTTTAGCACCTTACCAGACTTTAAAGATCCGTTCTCCAACATTGGTTTGCTGAAAACAGTGTAGAAACAAAAACTTTTTGTATTTTTGTAAGTTTATGCTAAAACACACTGAAAATCTTTTTGGATTTAATTTTTAATGTATGAAACTATGTACAAAACAATGTAAACTATGTACAAACATATTTACAGACATATTTTTGTGAATTCGTGTCTAAGGATCATATCAGTTAATTGAGACATATCACCAGTACCGTTGACCTTTAGATGACTTTATGTTTTAAACTCGTTTACCTAGACTGTCGATATGTTTGTCCACTTAAACTTTACCACGTTTCTCAACTGTTCCAAGATATGTTAAGGTATGATTTATGAAACTTGACTTATCTGCGGTTCCCACTTCTTGAATATACTCCCGTATCAAGATTCACTAGATTTCATCTTACAGGTGAATATAGCATAATTGATATCTGTATCTGGGTTAATGCGAGACCTCGAGAGCTCAGGTTAGTACTACCGTACAGACAAAGAGATGAAGGCTCGACTTTAAGGTGTGTTCCATTTAAGGAATCTTTTCAATATTGCATGCAGTTTAGGGGTTTATTGCGAAAGTATTATATGAGTTCTAGGCTATTGCTTCCGCAAAATCAGAAGAACTTGTATAATACCCCAGATATCAACTATCTATAAAGACTTCGTATCTCAGAATCATGCAATCTCTCAAACGAATTTCGGAGTACTAAGTCCATATATCCAAGATGTGTTAATCCACAAGATTAAGCAGTTGTAAAATTTAGTTTATATGTCGAAAACAGTTTACTGAAACGTGTTAAGCCTATGACACATCCACAGTAAGACTTGTTTATCTTCTTTTAAACTTTACATTTCTTTAGCATACTGTGATAGTCCACTGATGTACTATCATTTCCTTTTTGTGACACCGAATTCTTTTTGTCTTTTTCATTGTTCTTGTACATTTTTTGAAATTTTTCATATGTTTTTGTATTTTCTCAAATTTTCTCCCCCTAAAATCAAAAACATATTTTTTTTTTGGATTTTAGATTTTTAAGAAATACTAATCTAGAAGAGATATATACAAACCAATGTGGATCACGTGAACTCGTCGTCCGATCCGTATTCAACCTCAGCTTCCGCACCTGTCAGCAAAGTTTTAATACCGTTAAGCCTCATTAGATATTTAAATATTGTTAAAGGAAATGCTTTGGTATAAAAATCAGCCTTTTGTTCGTCGGTGTGGATTTTTTCTATTCGCACCAACTTCTTTTCTAGTAGTCATGAATGAAGTGATAATGAATTTCAATATGTTTAGTACGTGAGTGATGAACCGGATTTTTGGTTATATCGATGGCTGCTTTTGTTATCTACGAATAAAGGCGTATCAAGAAACTGCAGACCATAATCCCTCATCTGTTGTTGAATCAAGAGGATTTGAGAACAACAGCTGGAAGCATAAATGTATTCTACCTCACAGGTAGAGAGAAAGACCGTGGTCTGTTTCTTACACCGCCACGTTACCAAACGTGTTCCAAAGAACTAGCATCCTGCCGTTGTAGATTTTGAGTTCAGCTTGTCAACCCAGAACTCTGAGTCAGGATATCCCGTTAGGTCGAAATTGTCGTTCTTTGGATACCACAAGCCGGTGCTTAGACATCCCTTTAAGTAACGGAAGATTTGCTTGACTATCTGCATGTGTGACACTCGAGGACTAGACTGATATCTCGCACATAAGGAGGTAGGATACATGATGTCTGGGCGAGATGCCATCAGATACATCAGAGATCCTATCATCGATCGATAGAGTGTGTCATCAACTTTGGTTCCCGTCTCAACTATGCAAATGCCATGGTTCAGTGCCAGCGGAGTCAAAAGCGGCTTCGAGCTATCCATTTCAAACTTCTTGAGAATGTCGTGAACATACTTTGTCTGGTGAATGACTATGCCGTCTGGTAACTGATCGACCTGTAATCCGAGGAAGAATTTCATTTCACCCATGGAGGACATCTCGAATTTCTTCTTCATGATCTTTTCGAACTCTTTGCAAAGACTGTCATCCGTAGAACCAAAAATGATATCATCGACATAGATTTGTACAATGATTAGATGAGATCTGACTTCTCTGGTAAACAATGTACTATCCACTGAGCCTCTTGTAAAGCCATTTCCAACGAGATGTTGCGATAACGTCTCGTACCAAGCTCTCGGGGCTTATGTAATCCGTATAAGTCTTTGTCTAGGAGATACGCTTTGTTCTTGTTCAGCGGATCGACGAACCCCAGTGGTTGGCCGACATACACTTGTTCTCGAAGTTTACGATAGAGAAATGCAGATTTTACATCCAACTGGTACACCTTAAATCCTTTCCAAGCTGCGAACATGAGGAAAATGCAGATAGACTCTAATCGTGCAACCGGTGCATATAATTCTGTGTAGTCAATACCCTCTTGCTAGTGGAAACCTTTGATAACCAACCGAGCATTGTTTCTGACTATCACACCCCGATCGTCTCTTTTACACTTGAAGACCCACTTTGTATCTATAGCTTTCTACTTCGGTGGCAAGTCTACAAGTTTCCAAACACCCAACTTCTCGAACTGTAACAGTTCCTCTTGCATTGCTATCACCCAATTCTCGTCACCCAGAGCTTCATTAACAGTTTTTGGCTTTATTTGAGAAATGAAACATGAGTAGTAGCAGTAGTTTTGAGTTGGAGCAACTCGGGTGTAGAAACAACTAAATGCTTTTTTGATTTGTCTTCGTGTACGCACACCAGTTTTTAATTCACCAATGATATTCGTTGAAGGATGGTAAGAATATGATCGCGACATTTCTTCTGTAGGAACATCAACTGAGCTTTGCTGATTTGAAATGTTCTGTTCAACGGTCACTTCAACATTAGGAACACTAGATGATGGTTCGTTCTGATTTCTCGGACTAGCAGATTGATTCACCATATTAGATATCTACTCAAGTTCTTCATCTGATGAGAATTCTCCATCAGCATCAAATGTTGGTGCTTCATCTGAGTCAGAATTCTGATTCTGAGGCGAACTTGGCACTGTTGTTTCATTTCCTGGTTCGGAAGACTCATTTGATGGAGTAATAGCAGGTGTTACTTCTGCTTCAGAAATATTTTCAACTTGAACACTGCTATTGCTAGGACCTGCTCCGGAAGACGAAAGATCCAACGTGGGTTGATTAACCACAATTGGTCATATGATTTGTTCCTGATTCACCGACTGTTGAAGATAATATAACGCTGTGATTTCTTCTTCAGAAGGTTCTTCCGGTAAGTCGAATGACATCCAAAGGTCTTGATAGTTAAACAGCCATGCGTCGCCTCTTCTTTGAATAGGATCCGTATAGTTGAAACAATCAACATGCTGTGCCTCAATTACCTTTCTCAATGAAGGAATATACACTCTTCGTAGCGGACTCGCATACCCGATAAAGAAACCTTCAAGTGATTTGGCTCCGAATTTACCATCTTGATCTATTACAGTACATGGCGCACCAAATGGTTCCAAGAATTTTAAGTTTGGCTTCCGTCGGTTAATCATTATAAAATAGGTCTTCTTCGTTGGTTTGACAGTTAGAACTCTGTTTAGTGTGTAGCAAGCCGCTGCATCTGCTTCACTCCAGAAGCTGACTGGAAGCTTTGAGTCTGCAAGCATGGTTCTAGCAGTTTCGATTAAAGTTTTGTTCTTCCTTTCAGCGACACCTTTATGCTGCGTAGTGTAGGGTGCACTAAATTCATGCAAAATACCCTTGGCGTTGCAAAATTCCTTCATCTTATTATTCTTAAACTCTGTGCCATTGTCACTGCGAATGCGTCGTACAGGAAGATGATAAAGGTTTTCTAGCTTCTTGAAAAGAATCACCAAGTTTTTGAATGTTTCATCTTTTGATTTTTGGAAGAATACTCATGAATAATGCGAATAGTCATCTATTACGACCAAGCAGTATAAGTCTCCTGAAATACTTCGAACGTTGACAGGACCAAATAAATCCATGTGGAGACGCTCAAGCGGCAACTTGATTGAGTTCAGAATTTTCTTCGGATGTGATTTCTTGATCTGCTTTCCCTTTTTACATTCTAAGCAGTGATCAGACATATTAAAGCCGAAGATTTACTCCCTCTACCAGATCATTATGAACCAAGAAATTCATTTTTCGCAAATGAATGTACCCCATCTTATGATGCCAAAGAATAGAATCTTTCTCAGTAGCCTTTGTTACAAAACATTACGCTGATTTTGATGAAGTGGTAGCGACGCCCATATCTAAGACATATAAGTCCTTCTCGCGCGGAGCTCGCATCAAAATCCACTCATCAGGTATTTTGAAACCCGACTCTAAGATAATACATTCTTTGTCGTTGAAATGGACCGTGAACTGTTTGTCACAAATCTGTGATATGCTCAGAAGATTATTCTCCAGTTCTGCAATATAGTTAACGCGATCGAATGAAACAATGCCGTTGGAGAGTTTTCCCTCGGCGACTATCCTTCCACCCTGATTACCAACAAATCCAACATATCCGCCATTGATAGCTTTTATATCGAACATCAAAGCTTTCATTCTCATCATATGCCTGGACGCTCCACTATCCAAATCCACTTTGAAAGAACGGATCTTTGGAGCCCCTGGACATGTTAAAATCTAGTTAAAGAGCGTGACCCAAGCCTTGGGTTTTGGATAGAAAGCTTGGTAATCATCTTCATAATCTCCATCTGAGCCTCCACTGTCATCTACATTTTCAAAACTTACTTTCTTTTTATCTTTTGAATTATTACCACTTGTAGATTTGACAGTTTCGGATTTGGTCTCAGATTTTGATTCTTTCTTGTTATCAGTCTTAACAAGCTCAGACTTGATAACCTCAGATGCTGTTGTCTTTTTCTTAACAATCCAGGCTTGTGATTTAATGTTTGCCTTTTTGATGTAAAACTTGTTTTTGTTTGCCCTAGAAGTTTCACCTTTTTCGAAAATTGAGTTTTCAAATTTCTTTCAGTTTTAGGTTTAACTTCTGGCTTGTTTTCAAAAATTATTTCATTTCCTTTTTGTCAACGTTTCTTTTCAAAAATCTTATTTGTCCAAACTCTGGTTGCTTAAATTTTTCAACATCTAAACTTTCTTTCCTTCGAAGATAAGCCGGCTTAGACTTTGGACACTTCCGTGCAATATGACCGACTTCGTTGCACTTGAAGCAAATCCGATTATCATGGGAATGTCCACTAGTGGATTTTACACCACTTGTGGCTTTTGCCTTATCTCGAAGTTCTTTTTGTTTGTTAAACTCGTCGGTTGATTGCTTCCCAATCAAACTCTCCTCATGAACCGTGTTTGTCCCATAAACGAATTTCATGTTTTTATCTTTGTACTCGTGAAATGGTGACATTTTCTTAACCGGTTATTCTACCTCATCTAGACCTAACCCAGCTCTCCGGTTTTCTGGATGATCACCACCTTTTCTCTGGTAGTTATTGTAATTTCTTTGGGGTTTAGAATAGAATTTCTTTTCATTTTTCTCCAAGTCCTCTGATGAAACTTCAACCAATTTGAACAGTTTATCCAATTGATCTTCTTTGACATTCCGAATCGGAAAACTGTCATCAAAGTATAATCTATCAGATCCTTAACCTTGTACATGACAACGTTAGGATCATCACATAGATCATCTTTCGATGATGTATCGTCATCTTCAGAATTTGTGTCAGGACTGTTCAAACTCGAGGTGGCGCTCTCAAAGCTGCCATCATCAGAATCATTCAGAACATTTTCAACCACCTTTTCACTACCACATTGTCATCATCTGATTTAGTATAGACTACATCAACGTTCTCTGGCATCTCATTTTTCTTTTCAGATAACAACTAAATGTTGAGTGCCTTTTCCATCCCATCAACCGTTTTGCGACAATACTTCTCGCATAGGGGAGGAGGATCATTGTTGTATTCTTTACCAATTTTCTTTTTAGGTTTTTCTTCTGATGAAATTGTGGGAAGAATGTGATCAATGCCATATGCGTTAGTTGTGTAACTTCTTAAAAGTTATTGAACACGTTCTGTTTCAATTTTCATGTCCTGGAGTTGTTGTTTGGTCTCAGCAATGGTGTTAATATAGATGTTTATTGCTTTTTGTTTATCCATTACTGTACCTTTCAATATCCTTACAGTATCATGTTGTTTGATATTATTTCTATTGAGCCTGTCATAATCATCTTTCATTTTGTCATACGCTTCCTTCATTATACGATAATCGTATTTGAAATGTTCATTATGTACATTGAGTTCAGCGATGATTTGTGATTTTTCGGCACATTTAGCACATGGCTCGGTGCATTTTGTACAAGGTTTTACAACCTCTACAACTTGCACTTTGACAACTTCCTTTACCTCTGGACCTACCTTAGTTAGATTCGCCATCATAGCTTTATCGGCAAAGTCCTTAAGGTTTTCAGTAGTAACTTCTTCATTCGATTTCTCCTCGACCACTTGCTCTTGAGAACTTCCGTCAAAGTTACCTGCAAAACTAGAAGACGAATTAGAAGTTAAAATACCCTGTGTTTTCATGTGACGATACATCTCTTCTTCTTCTTCATGTTGTTGCAGATACTGTTCCAGTAGAGCATTTTCAATCGCTGCTGCTTCTTCGGCTGAAGTATCTTCAACTATCTCAGCCATTAATGCAACTCCGGTCTTCTTACCGATATAAGAGTTCCAATCAAAACCATCATCTTCGTTGGTAGCAACCATTGCCTTATCAGTGTTACTGCTGTTTGGTTTTTTCTGGATCTCAACTTGTGTCTTCTTTGGGAAAGGCTTGTATTGAAGAGATTTATTGTAATACTCGTTGCCTCCACCAAAAGGACTCTGATTTCCCATTGCTTCAGGGTTTTTGCATTCTCTCTTAAAATGCCCTTTCTGTCGGCATCTGAAACAAGTGACCTTGGTTTTGTCGAATCCTAGCTTGTTGCTTGAATTTATGATATCTCGGCCTGTGAGAGCAACAAACTTTGTGACCCTTCAAATGATAGAAGCTAGTGACCACTTCATGTCCATCAGTTCAAGCTCTTCTTCGTCCACCTGATCGTAGTCTTCGGTGGTCATTTCGGGAATGCCAATTTTCCCTGCTACAAGACTTTCATATGATTCTAGAACAATGGAAAGAAGTGACATGTGTTGCTTTGCAACTTGCCCTGAAACAACATTGTTTAGATTGACAGCAATGTTACACTTGTACACATTCGGATCAGAATTTGTTTGTTGATTATGATTTGCTTGACTCTGATATGATGAATTTGAACTTGCACTTGAAAACGAAGAACTCTGTGGACTTTGATCATATTGTGGATATGATTGATTCTGATTTTGTGACGAAGAGTTCATATTTGCACTGAATGTTGTCTGAATTTTCGGACTTGAAATGTTGTCTTGCATTCCGTTCTTGTAATACAGACCAACATCTTGAACAGTGTTAGCATTCTTTGACTTTGCGATCTTTAGAAGTTCCATCTCATGACCTTCAAGTTTGTCGATGAATGTAGACAGCTTGAAGAATTCCCAATTCGAACTTTCTTTCAGAACCATCAGGTAAGTAGTCCACTTTCCGTCAGGTAAAGCATCTGCAAGCTTATCGATGTACTCTTGTTCTGTCTTCTCGAGACCGTGTCTTCTAATTTGGACTTTCAGATGACAAAAACGCTCAATCATCTGTTTCATTGTCTCGCCTTTCAACATGTTAAAGATATCGAACTCCTTCATGATGAGAGCTTTTTTACTCTTGATCATCTCTGCGCTTCCTTGGTATTTCTTTTGTAGTGATAGCCAGAGATCTCTTGCAGTCATGTATTCAGGCAACAAGACCAGAATATCCACTTTAACAGATTGTTGAATGAGGCTAATCATCTTTTTCTCAGTAATGTACTCATCTCTATGTATTGTGGAGTACTTGTACTTCTCTAGAACTTGTTGATGTTCGTCTAACGGAACAGTATAACCTCTCTCAATCGACACCCAGCCTTGGAAATACATGGCCTGAACCCAATAAGTGAATTTCTCCTTCCATCCTTCGTACTCATCCATACTCATTAACTTCGGCGGTTTAACGGACGTGCCCATTTCGTTGGCTTGATTAACTTGCTGTATGACATTGGCATTGGATGTACCGACTCCTGACATAAACACTCTTTGAATATCATCCATCGTGAATATCGAGACACGTACGCTGAAAATACGTTCAAACTTTTGAAAAAATTAGATTTACTACAAGTTCGGTCGAACTTGTAGTTTGAATGAAACATTTCAGGCTTTACACTTAAGTTCGGTCGAACTTAAGTATTGTGATTTAAATAATATCTCTGAGCAACCTCGAGCGAACTTACAGTTTGAATTTTATAAGAGGCTTGCAAGTAAGGGCGAACTTATCTTAAGTTTTCTTGATATTTATCAAGTTCGGTCGAACATGATATAAATTCAATGAATACTTAGTATGTTCGAGCGAACTTGGCTAAAATTCTCTCAAAAAATACCTCAAGTTCGAGCAAACTTGGTAAAAACTCACTTAAAAAGTGACTTTTTAAAGCAAGTTCGGCCGAACTTAGGTAACAAGTTCGATCATGATGTGTTTTGAAAACATGGTTTTTGCAACAATTTGACATCGGTTCATTTGATTTTAGTCTCCAAACTCTTAGGGGTTTATCTATGATGTATTTAACATGTCATATTCAAAATTGGACAGAATTTGCCGTGAATTCTTCATTTTTGTGTAAAAGTTAAGAAAAATAGAAGAATAGAGTAGAATTAGAAGTGTTCTTGTCTTGATATCAATCAAATCAGGTTATTCTAGCTCTGATACCACTTGTAGGACCGATCCTGATAGCATAGGAACCTAGATTTGATATCTAATGTCCATAATAGCGGAAATATTACGACATGATTACCAAACAACAAGAATTAGTCATTAATCGTCAATTTTATTGATTAAGTCTCCAAATTGACAGAGCTCCGCCTCAAAGATGCTAAAGTTACAAATGAATGAGACATGCTAGCTATTTATAGGGCAACAAGTTCGTTGGAGGGTTTTGAAGTTCGGGCAAACTTGATATAGTCAAGTTCGGCCGAACTTGACTTCACAAAGCCTTCACCAGCGAACTTGTCCCATATTTACTTAAATACTTTGTTTCGCTAGCATATTCAACTCTAATCTATAAAGACTCGATATAAGACTAAGACATAGACATTCTGCACCAACACAAATACGTAAACAATTCATTTAATCTACTAGTCCACTCATACAATATTTGTCGTTTTCAATAATCGGTTCAATTTAGAGCTCCGGTCCCGTATCTAAAACAAACGGTTAAATAATAGGTTAATAAAACATTAAGTTAATATTATTTTACCACGATTCGCGTTGATCTGGTTTGCCTCTAACCCAAATCTACCCGTTGACCAGTTGTCCGGGGTTTGACTTTCATTGATCGAAGGTTGATCATTTGACTTTTGTTGACTGTTTGACCGTAGTTGACCACGGTTGACCGAAACTGACCCGAACCGAAATGAGACACCCAAACCCAATTCTGAACTGTGCCGAGTCGAACCAAACCACAACTGACCCGCAAATGATGTTGACTGGCGCTGACTGATTGACTCGGTTTGACCGAATTGACTCAGTTTTACCGAGTCAAACCGAGTCGACCCGAGACCCGAATCCAAAACTGAAACGAGTGAACCCTAAAAATCTGATATTGGCAACCGTTAACCCGAACCGAGTCTGAGTTGACTAAACCCGAGCCGAGTTGACTCAGACCAAACTGAGTCAAACCAAGTTGAACCATTTGAACCGAGTCGCCTAAGTTGACTCGAACCCGAACCTTACATCTGACCCGAACTAAGCTTGGCCCAAACCGACCCGAAAATAAACCCAAACCGAACCGCCGTCGCCACCGTGGTTCCGGCGGCCACAGTGCAGTCGGCTTCCACCGCCGTTAACATCACAACCTCCATCAACATCATAACCTCCATCAACATCACCCGAACCACTACCACTGCGCCGTCATTAGGCCTGAATCACCACCACCATTACATGAAACACCATGCACGAGCTGGAGAAGAATGGATCTAGAAGGATCTAACTGAAAATGAGGGGATCTAGGACTTACCAACGATTCACCCAAAATCGAGACTGCCGGTGCTGTGACTGTCATCTCCCTTGCTCGGATGAGAAAATAAGGATTTAGGGGGGTATGTCGTTGAACCGCTGTGAAAACTCGCCAGAAAGTCACCATCGCCGCCGTCTTCACTGTCGCCGGACCACCGTGGACGATGGCCGGCCTCCGTGCCTCGCCGGATTTCGTCACCGGTTCCGGCATTTAGAGAGAGAGAGTTGAGAGAGAAAAGGGTGGGTTAGAGAGAGAAATTTGTGTGTGATTATGGTGTTTGGAATGTGTGAAGGCCCTTATATAGCTAGGGTTTTCAAGTGTGTTGGGCCCAAGGCCCACAAGCCCGTTTCTAGCGTTTTCGAGCAGCCCGATCGTGTTTCTGAAGCCTGTTTTCACACCCGAACGTCGTATAATGTCGTATATTTGAGTTTTAGTGTCAAAACTATGTAAAATAGCGTCGGTAGTCATCATTTGACGTGTTTGTTTGTCGGTTGCGTAAAAATCGTGAAATCTGTTTCGGAGGTCATTTCTAATCCGTTTTTCGATCCGATTTCGACTGCGTATAATAAAATTCGATTACGAAGCTAAATTTGTCACAATATTTCAGTTTTGAATGGGAATCACGTGTCTAGTGCCTCTGTTTCGTTGCGGGTGCGCTCCTACAGTCGCGTTTTTCGTACAAGTAGGCGTTTGGTGCCAATCGAAGCACCATAATCTCGCAAAACCAAGTTTATATGCATAAATTATATGTATAGAATTTGTTTTTGTCGGCCTTGTCTGTATTTTGTCCGATGACAGTTCGTTGCCGCTTATCGTTCAGCAGTCTTGTCGCAAATCAACATTCGCGCGTTGGAAGGACGGATAGACGTTCCTAGGCACTCCAAAGGTATAATTAAGTTAATTTAAGTCTAATTACGCCACGTGTTAATGTCTTAATGCCTGTTATTCACGTAATTAAGGATCGGAAAGTACTGGCTGTAAAAAATACACAGTTGTTAGATAATTTTCCATAAAGGAACACACTTTTAACATCTAATTGATAGACTTTAAAGCGCATATGAGCAGCAAAGGCAAGAAATGAACGAATGGCTTCCAGTCTTGCCACAGGTGCATAAACTTCTGTGTAATCAATCCTTCCTCTTGATTGAATCTTTGAACAACCAATCGTGCTTTATTTCTGAAAACAACACCCTTATCGTCCTTTTTGCACTTAAAGACCCACTTCATGTGGATTGTGTGTTGACCCTTCGGAAGATCGACCAAATTCCACACTTTTAACTTGTCTAACTGAGTTAACTTTTCTTGCATCGCCTCACACCACGAATTATCCTTCAAAGCAATTTGATAATCCTTCGGCTCAACCTGAGAGATAAAACATTCATGTAGGCTAAGATTGTATATCTCCTATTGCTTAACTTTTATAAACAAACACTGCATCTCTGACAGACTTCTTTGCATTTGCACTCCAACATTTGGATTCCCTATAATATTATCAACAAGATGATAGATATTTGTTCTAGGAACTGGGATTACCGGAGCTGGGAGATTGTTTCCCAAATTTGATTGAATCTCCCCCTCAGTACTTGCACTGCTACTACTTCCAAATTACTAGGACCAACTTCATTGGGGGAACTAAACAATGACAACATTGTTTAATAACGAAGACTCAACGACTGGTCCTCCTGATATGGCATTCCGAGTCACGTTTGTAGGACTACTTGCTTTCCTGCTAGAATCCACTTAATCCTTATCAACAACATGCGTGTAGACAACATCCGAATCTTCTTCTGAAACATCAGGAAGATCAAATGAATCAAATAATTTCTCATAATCATGCCCATTTTTAGGAACAAATTCGGACGATGGTGGATCACAACTCAAAGGAGTTTGTAGGACCGTTTAATCCCTTAGCAAAGGTGCCTAAGATGTATCTAATCCATGTATGCGGAAATTATGTGAATTAGTGACAATATACACAGGATATTCAGTTTAAACGTTAGTTTATTAATGTTCAAAGTTGTACATCGAGAATCCAAACTGACAGAGCTCCGCTGTCTCTAATGCAAAAGTTAACAAATGAAAGAACCTAGAAAGCTATTTGTAGACTTCCTAGTTCGCACCAAAACCACCAAGTGTCTAGTTTGTACGAAGTACTACTTCGTACTAACTAGTACATTACATTACATAATTCGTGCGAACTAGTCCTATTATAAACATAAATTTAACATTAAACATCAAAACCCTATACATTTAGACTAGATCCAAGACATAGACAATATGCATCGTGCACTAACAGACTCCCCCTTGAATGTTGTCGTCGTCTTGATCAGTCTTCAAAACTTCATCCACGTCCAAAAAGGTTCTTGTAAGGCTTCCTTCGTCTTTATTGCGATGGAATGGGCGTTTGATCTGTAGGAGGTGCCCATTTCATAAACTGAAATCTTCTAAGACGTGCCTCTATTCCTTTCTCGTGTATCTCTTCTAAACGCTTTTCTTCTTTTAGAAATTCTTCACGTTCAAGCTCACGCCACTTAGACTCCCACATATGACCATAATTAATACCATGTGCGTAGCATACGTTGATCACACCTTGGTATTGCTTCGCTTGAGTCTCTTCGCGTTTGTCATAACATAACTTGTTAAAGAATAGACATTTAACATCTTCTTTCGAGCAATTCACTAGCCACATCGGGTCTAGTATTCTTATCGTCCTCCATAAACCCCAAATCCTTCGTCTTTCAATCAATTCTGGAGTTACTTCTTTAGTGACATTCCAATTACCATCAGCTCTAAGCACAATCACGGCTTCACATGTTTCAGGATCTGTCTGCCACCACAAGAAGTAAGGATAAAAATCTTGCTCGATTGGTTTAAGAGGCATATTCTTCATAAATTTAGGCCTCTTCATAACCAATGTAACATCCTTTTCTTTCGTTGCTTTGTTGATCTTCACTCTACGTTTAGGAATAAATGGTTTCCAGTGATTGAAACCATGCATCGCTTAAAACTTTATCACTTTTCATAAACATTGATCGTTAAACTTCATCTGATAACTGATATTCCTAGTCTGCACCAGTTCGTCTACATCCTAGAATGGCAAACTCTTCAAATCATTTAGATATCGGATGTATAGAACACCAAATTCCATCTTTATAGCATAAACATTCAGCTCACTGATCCATCCCCAGCTTAGAATATCTGCAAGTGATTTGTCTTTATCCCATGTAAAGAATGCCAACGGACGTTTAAACTTTTTCTTTTGGCATCTCTTTAAACCAATACTTTTTCGCTTCAGCTATCTCTTCTTTTGATAAACGTTTTGGAATGGTTCCATCTTTAACAACTTCGTCAATCTTTCTATTTTACAGCTCTAGATCAACTTCTTTCATGATTTCATCGAACGTTGGAAAACTATCAGTGTTAGCTCCAGAATATTTCTCAACCTCATCATCAGAAGCGTCTTCAATAATAACACGATTATAATATTCACCAACTCTTCTTCGAAATCGAAATCAATTGATTCTTCATCAACCTCTAGTAGCTTAGCAAGTTCTTCCTTCGAATAGTTATGCACAAACTCACCTTCTTCAACATTGTATTCCAACATTAGCATCATTAGTTTGTAGCTATCAGGAACAACCGTAATAGGATTAGCTTTGAAGATTCTGTCATTGTTGGCCCTGATTGCTCCCCCTGAGTTTGAGCATCTTCAACATTCATTTCGTCGAACCCTCCTTTGTGATGGCTAAACGCATGAATCAAACCATGTAAGAAAAACTTGTACGGTAGACCAAGACCTCCCTTCTTGAAAGATGTAGCGTTAACGTATCCTCGATACCCCATTTGGTAAAAGCATCCTTTAACCATACCTTCAGGAAAACCAGTAGGATCTGATGAATTGTCATTGAATTCCAACACCCTGTGAATGTCTGCTTCTGGGACTTTTATCTCCTTATCATCATTCCCAATCTTTACTGCAGAAGTAATCGTTTTGTCTGTCTCACTATACGATGCCGCATTCCAAAAATACGAAACATGTCAACGATACGTAGTATGCTGATATGTTAAGGCCTTTGTCACCGACAGACGTCCCATAAACTCTAAAATCTCAGAAAATGGTTCTAATCCAGGAAACACCTTCTTGTCCAGAACAAAGCAAGTGTTGTGAAACTTTGAATATCCCAACTGCATCATCACGACAAAAGCACAAACACTTAGTAAATTTTACCAACCTGTAATTCATATGAAGTGTGACATAAACATTCTCAAATCAGACACACAAACTTCTAATTCGTATGAACTGAACAACTTAATGAATATTTTGAGTTTTAAGTGTACTACTTCGTACAATCAAGCCAAAAATAAATTTGATTTCAATTCTTTCCCTAGTTCGTACGAACTGGAATTAACATAGATTTGAAATTTTTGACACCGTAGTTCGTACGAACTACGTCATCGTCCCCAAATCAACCTGCTATAACATCCGCCAAAAAACGGGTCCTAAAAAAATCCTACTTGTTTTGTAAACCGGACCCTGAATGAATTAAAAATAATAATAATAACTTTATTTATGGGATTGCACGTTTTAAGTTGGGACGATGAAATTTTGTAAAAGGACTAGTGTTGTAACACCCCGATTTTTTAGAAACCTATAATATAATAATATATAATAATAATAATAATAATAAAAATAATAATAATAATAATAAAAGTAAATATAGTGATAATAATTACAATAACTACTTGAAAGGAAAACAATATACACATTATTCGATTAAGTTGAAGTTGCTTAATGTTTTTCTTAGAAAAATAAAGAGTAAAACTCTTTTCTTTCCATGAAAGCCTTTACCAAAAAGCCACTAGTTTCCTTCTTCATATATAACCCTCGCGAATAAATTTAGGATCTTTGAATCACCTTTGAAACGGCTAAATAATTCTCTATATTTTAATGGGTTCATTTATTTTAAATTATGGAGCATCTTTAATTACTTCTATGTTTGTTTCGCAACACCGGGTAAATCTTTACAAGCAACCAACGAGTTTGGCAATCATAGAAAGTGTTATCATTTGCTCTCTCTTTTTAAAACCCTTTACAACCTGAATCACTTCAAACCTTCTCCAACTTGAACCAACACTCTGGTTGAGCGAATCAGAAAACCGACAGCAACAAACTAAATCCTAACCTCCAATACACATCATAGCTTGAACCGATTCCTAATTCAGAGTTGGAACTCTTTCGACCACCGCCCGCTATTCAACTTGCCAATCGCCTAGTATTTTCCTCCATTGATCAGCACCAAAAACTAAGGTAATAACTTAATTGTAATTTTCATAAGTTGCCTGTTATGCATAGTTAAAAAGGAATTGAAATAATGATGATCGTACGTTGGTCACCTACAAATATTACAAGTTTAGAAGATGACATGTATTGTGGGTTTCTTTTAAGAAATAATAGTTGGTATATAATCTATTGAAAGAGTAACCATACTAGACATCAAGTATTCATGGTTTTGTTTTAAAACCTTCTGTCCAATAAGTTTATTGATGTAACTAAAATAAACAGAAAGATATTTCCATACATATTGTAGGACCGATCATCGATGCTAAGGAACCTAAATTTGATATCTAACGTCCATAATAGCGGAAATATTACGTCGTGTTTACCAATAGACAAGAATTAATCAGTTTAACATCAGTTTTATCGATTAAACATCAAGAGTACAAACTGACAGAGCTTCGCCTCCAAAATGCCAAAGTTACAAATGAGAGAGGCAAGCTAGCTATATCAAGTTCGCTAGAGAAGGAGCATGAGTTCGCGCGAAGTTGCCTTAGCAAGTTCGGCCGAACTTGACTTTATAATGTTCTCATGAGCGAACTTGACTCATCATTACATAAATACTTGGTATCGCTAGCCTATTCAACTCTATTCTATACAGACTCGATATAAGACTAAGACATATACATTATGCACCAACAGACTCCCCCTTGGATATCGTCTTCGTCTTGTATCCATCTTCAAAACTTTGTCTTCATAATAAACATTAAGGCACACGACCGAAGAAGTTCTTGAATGACTTCTTTCGTCTTTCTTGTTTCGGATCCGGCGTCTGGTCTGTAGGAGGCACTTTGTTCATATACTGAAATCTTCTAATACTTGCCTTTCTAGTTTTCTCATGAATGGCCTCGAGACGCTTCTCCTCTTTTAGAAATTCAACTCTCTCTAGATCCCTCCACTTTGTCTGCCATATCTTTCCTGAATTTACTTCTCTTGCATCACAAACATTCACAACTTTCTGATACTGCATAGCTTGTACCTTCTCACGTTCTTCAAACACAATCTTGCTATAGAACAAGGTTTTGATATCTTCTCTGGAACAGTTAACAAGCCACATCGGATCCAGAATCTTGATAGTTCTCCATAATCCCCTCATGCCTTGAAATCCCAATACCTCAACTCTTTCCTTCAAAATATCCAAGTGTTCTTCGAATCGTAACACAATAACAGCTTCACAAGTAGTTGGATCTATCTGCCACCACTTGAACAATGGATAAAAGTGTTGCTTAATCAGCATCAACGGCATGTTTCTCATGGCTCTAGGTCGCTTCATTATCAACGTTATGTCTTTCTCCCCTGTTTTCTTGTTTGTTTTGATTCGGCGACCTGGAATAAACGGTTTCCAATAGTTAAATCCTTTTACCGCTTCATACTTGATCATCTTCCATAACAACTGTTCAATGTACTTCATCTGATATGTAACATTTACAGTCTGAACCAGCTCTTCAACATCCCAATATGCTAAAGTCTTGAAATCAGCAAGATATTTGAAGTATTGCACTCCAAATTCCCTTTTGATTGCATATACATTAAGTTCCTTGAACCGGCTTTGGTACTTTACCTTCTTGAACTGAATCTTTTTTTTCAACATGTCTTCGTCAAGTTGCTTGTACATCTCCTCAAATGTAGGAAAATTATCAGTATTAAGACCGACGTACTTCGCAGTTTGATCTGTTTCATCATCAGAAGACCAATCTTCAACAATCACTCTGTTGTACTCATCAACTTCAAATCTTCTAACGTACTGATAATCATTCGGCTCAAATGTGTTAACATTCAACACATCCTCTTCAAAATCAAACTCTAGATTTTCAGCATCAACCTCAATTAACTTGGCCAGATCTTCCTTTGTATAGTTATGCACGTACTCGCCTTCCTCTACATTATGTTCAAGCATCAACATTAAAGGCTTTGTCGCAGTAACAGGCCTTGCAAATCTATCAACATTTGCCATATCAACATCATCTGATGGCCCTGTCTGCCCTGACTCCCCCTGAGTCTGATAATCCATCTTATTCGATTCATCATCCATTAAAGAAGAAAAATCAACATCATCAGAAACTTTTCTTTCACTGATTCTAATACCAACTCCTCCCTGATCATCATCATCGTCATCATCAGCAACATTACTCAGAATCATCTTTCTGTTCATCATCCTCTTTATCCTCTTTCTCTGCTTCTTCATCGTCCTTATCTTCAGAAGCAATGATAGGATCAGATGGCTTGACAGATTCGTCAACCTTTGGTATATCGGACTAAGAAGCTTTAGTAACATCATCAACAGACTTCTCTGTAGCTTCAGAAGAAGTAGGTACTTCACCTTCAACATTCTTTCCTTTGCCACTCGTTGCTAGCTCTTTCTCAGATCTTTCCTTAGCCTCTTGACGATCCAGACGATCGTATTCAGAGATGAAATCAATCCCAAGTGTATTAGATAACACTTTATGCATTCTTGTGAACCTACGATCATTTAGAGCTTGGATTGACTTAAGATCAACAATTTCTGTCTGCAGCTTCTCATTTGCATCTTGCAGACTTTCGATTAGGGATTTGAAATATTCACGCTCATTTTCTAATACCTTTACTTTATCGTCCATCATTCTTTCTCAACTGTACTTTGATTTATTTTCTTTATCAAGTCTACTTTCTCAACGTCATTTTGTTAAACTTTTTCTTCTAATACCTTCACACGCTTTTCAAGAAGTTCAACATTCGTTTCTGGAAAGAAATCATTCAGATCTTGAAGACTAATTGGATCATTATGCATATCACCAAACATATTTGCCTTTGGAGTAGATTTTGGAGTAGCAGTCTGTGGTGTAGTCTTCTTTGGAGTAGAATGTGAAGTCGTTGGCCCAACAGGAGATTGAATAATAGGCACTTCCAATAATCCAGACACAGGAGGTTCTTGTGTAGCTCCTTGCCTTTCAGCTTCACTTGTAACAACTACAGGAGGTTCTTGTGTAACTCCTCTCTCCTGTGCGCCAGAAGGTTCTTGGTAACTTCTGCGCCTTTTAGCTTACTCTTGTATCTTTTACTAACTGGCTTTTGGGCTTTCTTTTTCTTCTTGCCCTTTGTTTGTGGAGATCCTGTTGTCTTTGTCGATGACACGGTAGCCGACTTCACACTAGCCTTTTTCTTTGGCCTTTCTTCATTAGACTCTTTCTCGAGATTTGGATCAAAATCAGCATCCATTTCTTTCTCCTTTTCTGCTCTAATTTCAGCCTCTGATTTTTCTGGCTCTTTCACTGGAGTTTCTTCGGAATCATCATCGTTCTCTCAAGTAGCTGAAATAACATCCTCTTATGTTGACTTTTCAACCTCTTGACTTTCAACAACTATTGCTGCACTTGAACCTGTTTCAGCTTGAATATTTTCTGGTTCTTCTTCATCTATTAAGCATTGTATTGACTTTCTTTGCTGCTCATTTCTTTTTCGGCTTTTCAACTTCAGCCTTTAAGAACCAATCGCTTCGAGATTTTGGTTTGAATCTTTGAACCATTCTTTTTCAGCGTTTAACTCCTTTTCATCATCGCTTCCGTCTTTTCTGCATTTATTGTCTGAAGGCGCAATGTAATTTGAATCTTTGATGGCTCCAAATATTGGTTTAGCAACCGGTGCTGATGCTTGCTTTTGAAACTTTAACAGCTTCTTCACCGTTGTATCATCAAGGTGACTTAGATATAGCACATCATTCGGATCTCGTGTGATGTTTGTGAATTTCTCATCTATCAGCATTTGCACAAACCTCGGATATAGACATAACCTTGAATCATCCATGTTTTTCGACATAAGAGTGAAAACAAGCTTTGAGTAGTTAAACGACTTCTTTAGAATTAGTGCCGTTGCTGTACATGCCATATAATCTTGCATGTCAAGGCCTCCCTTTTGGTGACTTAAAGTATGGATAATTGCATGCATCAAGAGCTTGTAGGGGTTAGGCACTTCCCCTTTCTTCAGTGTCGACTTGTTCACGCTTCCCTTGTAACCCATTCAAAACAAACAGCCTCTAACCATCTTCTCATCAAGAAATATCGGATCGTCTTTGTCATCATTGAATTGTAGAACTCTGCGAATATCATATTCTGTAACAGAAATTGGTTTGACTTTGTTTTCAACTTGCGTGGAGGAAATAATAGACTTCTTATCTTCACTGAGACTCGCGTTCGTCCAGAAATGGTACGTGTGTGATCTATACGACACTGTTCGCTTCGTGATTGCTCGATGAATAGAACTTTCCTTTAAAAACTTCAAGATACTGTCGTAATCCTTCAGCGATGGACAGATCATTTTGTCGAGCGTGATACAAGTGTTATAGAATTTTGAAAAATCCATAGAGATTACCCTTGCTAGTTCTTGAGCCTGAAAAACGACGCAAAAACAATTAGCACACAATACGAGAAAAAGTTACAAAATTTTCAAACACTTTTCATCAAGTTCGGGCGAACTTGATAAATGTTATAACATTGTGATTTAGCTAAGTTCGCCCAAACATGTCTTACACAACATGTTCAACAATTAAGTATAAGTCCGGGCGAACTTATGTCAAAATAATTTTCAGATTTTAATACCACAAGTTCGGGCGAACTTCCATATAATCTATCAAAGTTCAATTAACGGTTCAAACATCAAATCTATACCTCAGCCATTGAAGTTGGTGTGCTAATCACCAAAATCAAATCAGATTCGGGCAGAGTAACAGTATGATTTTGCCAATTTCACTTAAATCGCTCAAACTCTCAAGTTCGCTCAGAGTTTTCTGATAGCTGATGAATGAATTCGACCGAACTTGCTTGGTACTTATACCCTGGCAAGTTCGGGCGAACTTGCAGGCCCAAAGTGTGAAGCCCATTCATGTCCGAGCGAACTTATACTTTAACAAACAACCATCAATTAGCAAGTTCGGTCGAACTTGCTTTAAATACAAAACTTGATTCAGTTTAGCAAGTTCGGCCGAACTTGCCAAACTCAAATTCAATTTTTTTCAAATTTTGCAATTTTAACCCCTGAACTTTCCAACTTTTACCAGTTATAAAAATCCACTCAATTGACCAAGTCCAAGCTAATGACATTGGTGAACCGATTTGTCTGCCGAGTCCAAGTTAATGACCCCGGTTTGACCCGTTACGAACAAACTGTTGATATTTTCAAATTCAAAGTTTCAAATTAATAAACTTTTTATTGTTTTGGCTTTTCAGTTTTACGGATTAGCTCCCAGCCCGTTGTCAAAGAGATTCCTACCAGTTCTAGCATCTTACCAGACTTCGAACACCGGTTCTCCAACATTGGTTTGCTGAAAACAATGTGGAAACAAAATCTTTTTGTATTTTTGTAAGTTTATGCTAAAACACACTAAAATCTTTTTGGTTTTAATCTGTAAAGTTGATAAACTATTTACATACAATATAAACTATGTATAAACATTTTTATAGACATATTTTTGTGAATTTGTGTCTAAAGGATCATATCAGTTGTATGAGACATATCACCAGTACCGTTGACCTTTAGATGACTTTTAAGTTTTAAACTCGTTTACCTAGATTGTCAATATGTTTGTCCACTTAAACTTTACCATGTTTCTCAACTATTTCAAGATTTGTTAAGGTATGATTTATGAAACTTGACTTATCTGCGGTTCCCACTTCTTGAATATACTCCCGTATCAAGATTCCCTTGATTTCATCTTACAAGTGAATATAGCGTAATTGATATCTGTAACTCGGTTTTGCGAGACCTTGAGAGATCAGGTTAGTACTACCGTATAGACAAAGAGATGAAGGCTCGACTTTAAGGTGTGTTCCACTTAAGGAATCTTTTTAGCAATGCAAATGATTAGATCTTTCGATACTTTTCAAGATTGCATGTAGTTTAGGGTTTTATAGCAAAAGTATTATAGAAGTTCTAGGCTATTGCTTCCGCAAAATCAGAAGAACTTGTATAATACCTCAGATATCAACTAACTATAAAGACCTCGTATATCAGAATTAGGCAATCTCTCGAACGAACTTTTGGAGTACTAAGTCCATATATCCAAGAAATATTAATCCACAAGATTAAGCAGTTGTAAAATTTAGTTTATATCTCGAAAACAGTTTACTGAACGTGTTAAGCCTATCGACACATCCACAGTAAGACTTATTTATCACTTTTAAACTTTCCATTTCTTTAGCATACTGTGATAGTCCACTGATGTACTATCATTTCCTTTTTGTGACACTGAATTCTTTTTGTCTTTTTTCAATGTTTTTGTACTTTTTGCATTTTTCAAATGTTTTTGAATTTTAAATTTTCAAATGTTTTTGTATTTTCTCTAACATTTCTCCCCTAAAATCCAAAACATATTTTTGTATTTTAGTTTTTAATAAAATTCTAAACTAGAAAGATATAGACAAACCAATGTGGATCACGCGAACTCGTCGTCTGATCCGTATTCAACCTCAGTGTCCGCACCTGTCAGCAAATTTTTCATACCGTTAATTCTTAACAAGTATTTAAACCATGATAAAAAAATGGTTTGGTATAAAAATCCGTCTTTTGTTCGCCGGTGTGGATTTTTTCTATTCCCACCAACTTCTTTTCGTAGCAATGACGAATGAAGTGATAACGAATTTCAATGTGTTTTGTGCGTGAGTGATGAACCGGATTTTTAATTATATCAATGGCTGCCTTATCTGTTGGAGGCCGAGATATACTCAGTTTCACAGGTAGAGAGAGCGACCGTAGTCTGTTTCTTACACTGCCAGGTTACCATTCTTGTTCTGAAGAAGTGGCATCCCGCTGTAGTCGATTTTGAATTCAACTTATCCACACCAAAATCAGAATCAGCGTATCCTGCAAGATCGAAATTATCATTCTTCGGGTACCACAAGCCGGTGCTTGGGCATCCCTTCAAGTATCTGAAGATTCGCTTCACGATCTGCATGTGTGAAATTCTCGGGCTTGACTGATATCTGGCGCATAGGCAGGTAGGATACATGATATCTGGGCGCGATGTCGTCAGATACATCAACTATCCTATCGTTGATATGTAGAGCGTCTCATCAACTTTGGCTCTAGTTTCGTAAATGCAAATCCCATGATTAAGAGCAAGAGGAGTAGATAACGGCTTCGAGCTTTCCATATCAAACTTCTTCAAGATGTTGCGCGCATACTTGGTCTGATGAATGAAAATACCGTCCGGAAGTTGATCTACTTGCTATCCGAGGAAAACTTCATTTCGCCCATCAAAGACATTTCGAATTTCTTCTTCATGATGCCCTCAAACTCCTTGCAAAGACTATCATTCGTTGATCCAAAGATGATGTCGTCCACATAGATTTGAACGATAATTAGATGATTACCAACTTCTCTGATGAAGAGAGTACTATCCACAGTTCCTCTAACAAAGCCATTTCCCACGAGATGTTGCGATAACGTCTCGTACCAAGCTCTCGGGGCTTGGTGTAAACCATAAAGTGCTTTATCAAGAAGATATGCTTTCTTTTTGTTGAGTGGATCGACAAACCCCGGTGGTTGTCCGACGTACACCTTCTCGCATAGTTCTCCGTACAGAAAAGCTGATTTGGCATCCAACTTATAGACTTTAAATCCCTTCCATGCTGCAAAAGCAAGAAATATTCGAATTGATTCAAAGCGAGCTACTGGTGCGTAGACTTCTGTGTAGTTTATCCCTTCCTGCTGGTGAAATCTCTTGACAACAAGCCGAGCTTTGTTTCAAACTATAACCCCTCGATTGTCTTGCTTGCATTTAAAGACCCATTTCGTATCAATCGTTTTCTAATTTTCAGGTAGGTCTACAAGCTTCCACACTCCTAACTTCTCAAACTGCAACAGTTCCTCTTGCATTGCTTGTACCCAGTTTTCACCTAGAGCTTCAGAAACACTTTTTGGCTCCATTTGGGATATAAAACATGAATAGTAGCAATACTCTTGAATTGGAGCAACGCGAGTATAGAAACAGCTCAAAGCTTTGTTTATTTGACTCCGTGTTCTCACACCAGCTTGTAATTCGCCTATTATAGAATTTGACGGATGATAAGAATATGATCTTGGTATCACTTCGCCTGGAACAACCACAGTATTCTTTTGATTTGTGATATGTTGATCTACCACTACTTCAACTTCAGGAGCACTACTCGGGCTTGTAGATTCATTCAATAAAGTTGTAATCTACTCTGCTTCTTCATCTAAAGAAGATTCTCCATCGGCATCGAATGTTGGAGCCTCGTCCGAGTCTGAACTCTGTGCTTCAGAAAGATTAGGATTTACTGTAGTATTGACCGGTTCTGTAGTCGATGTCACTTGATTTATTTGACTTTCTTGACCACCGCTATTACTTGAACTAGTTTCAGAAGAAGATGATCCCAACGTGGGTTGATTAACCACAATCGGTCTGACAATTTGCTCTTGATTTGTTGATTGATGAAGATAATATAACGCTGTGATTTCTTCGTCGGATAGTTCTTCAGGAAAATCAAATGATTTCTACAAGTCTTGATAGTTGAATAACCATGCATCACCTTTTCTCTGAATAGGATCCGAATAGTTAAAACAATCAACATGCTGCGCTTCAATGACTCTTCTCAATGAAGGAATGTAAACTCTTCGAAATGGACTTGCATATCCGACAAAGAAACCTTCGAGTGATTTAGCTCCGAATTTGCCATCTTGATCGATTACAGTACATGGCGCTCCAAATGGTTCTAAGAACTTCAAATTCGGTTTCCGTAGATTGATCATCTCAAAACAGGTCTTATTCGTTGGTTTTACTGTTAAGACTCTGTTGAGTGTGTAACAAGCCGTTGCAATTGCTTCACTCCAGAAGCTGACTGGAAGTTTAGAGTCTGCAAGCATGGTTCTTGCAGTTTCGATAAGCGTCATATTCTTCTGTTCAGCTACACCGTTTTGCTGCGGAGTGTAGGGTGCACTAAACTCGTGCAAAATCCCTTTAGCATTGCAGAATTCCTTCATTTTGGTGTTTTTGAACTCAGTACCGTTGTCACTTCTAATGCGTCTAACCGGAAGATGGTACAGGTTCTCAAGTTTCTTGAAAAGAATCACAAAATTTCAAACGTCCCATCTTTTGATTCTTGGAAGAATACCCATGAGTATCGGGAATAATCGTCTGTAACTACCAAGCAATAGAGATCTCCAGAGATGCTTCTGACATTCACTGGAACAAAGAGATCCATGTGAAGTCTTTCGAGAGGTAACTTTATCGAATTGAGAATCTTTCTTGGATGAGATTTCTTGATCAGCTTTCCCTTTTTACACTCGAGGCAATTATCTGACATATGAAAACTTTTCAGATTCACACCTTCTACCAAATCGTTATGCACCAAATGACTCATCTTTCTCAGGTGAATGTGGCCCATCTTTCTATGCCATAAGATTGAATCCTTCTCAGTAGCTTTCGAGACAAAACATTGTGCCGTTTTTGAAGAAGTAGTAGCATTTCCCATGTCAAGTACTTACAAATCATTCTCTCTTGGTGCACGCATGAGTATCCACTCGTCTGGTATTTTGAAACCCGGTTTGATTATCATGCATTCTTTATGGTTGAAGTGGACGGTAAATTTCTTATCACAAATTTGAGAAATACTCAGAAGGTTGTTCTCAAGCTCCGCAATGCAGTTCACTTGATCAAATGAAACAACTCCGTTTGAGAGCTTTCCCTCGGCGACAATCCTTCCACCTTGGTTTCCAGCAAATCGAACATATCCGCCATTGATAGCTTTTATGTCGAACAAGAGCGCTTTCATTCCCATCATATGTCTGGAAGCTCCACTATCCAGAATCCACTTGGAAAGTACGGATCTCTGGAGCCCCTACACATTTCAACAATTAGTTAAACAGCATGACCCAAGCCTTCTTGGTCTTGGGTTGATTTGGATAACCATCATCGTAATCAAATTCACATTTGTTAGCATAATCAAATTCAAATTCATCATCTGAATTTTCTTTGATGTTTATGTTTGAAAACTTCACTTTCTTGTTATCTTTCAAACTGTTACCACTTGTAATTTTAACAGTTTCAGATTTGATTTTAGATTTTGATTCTTTCATGCTATCACTAGTCTTAACAGGCTCTGACTTAGTGATTTCAGATGTTGTTGATATTTTCTTAGCAACCCAGGCTTGAGATTTTATGTTAGCCTTTTTGATGTAAAACTTGTTTTCATTAGCTTTTGAAGTTTCACATTTTTCAAAAGTTAAACTTTCAAACTTCTTTTCTGTTTTAGGTTTAACTTTAGCTTTTGATTCATTTCTTTTCAAATCATTACAGGTTTTACAAACTCTGGTTGCTTTGGTTTCACAACATTTGAACTTTCTTTCCTTCAAAGATAAGCCGTCTTTGATTTCGGATATTGCCGTGCAATATGACCAATTTCATTGTACTTAAAACAAGTCCGAGACTCATGTGGATGTCCTTTAGGAGGTTTTACACCACTTATTTTGGCACCACTTGCAATTTTGGCTTTATCTCGAAGTTCTTTCTGTTTCTTAAACTCATCATTTGATTGCTTCCCAATCAAACTTTCCTCATGAACCGTGCTCGTCCCATATACAAAATTCATATTTTTATTCTTGTATTCGTGGAATGGTGATATTTTCTTTTTAGGTTCATCTGATTATTCTAATCCTTACCCAGCTCTCCGGTTTTCCGGATGATCACCACCATTCCTTCGGTAGTTGTTTCTTTTAGGTTTGGAATAGAATTTCCTTTCATTGATCTCCAGATCATCTGATGTCACTTCCACGAGTTTAAAGAATTTATCTAACAATTATTCCTTCACATTCTAAATCAGAAAACTATCATCAAAGTACAATCTATCAGAATCCTTAACCTTGTACATAACAACGTTAGGATCATCACTTAGATCGTCATCCGATGATTTATCATCATCTTCGGACTGTGAATCAGAATTCTTTGAACTCGAGTCTGCTCTTTTAAAGCTGCCTTCATCAGAATCATTCAGAACATTTTCAACCACATTCTTAACCACAACATTGTCTTCATTTGTTTTAGTATAGATTACATCAATGTTCTCTGGCAACTCATTTTTCTTTTCAGATAACAACTCAATGTTGAGTGCCTTATCCATCCCATCAGCGGATTTGCGACAATATTTCTCGCATAGGGGTGGAGGAACATTGCTGTATTGTTACCAATTTTCTTTTTAGATTTTTCTTCCGATGGAATTGTCGGAAGAATGTGATCAATCACATATGCGTTACATGTGTAACTTCTCAAAAGTTGTTGAACTCGTTCTGTTTCAATTTTCATGTCCTGGAGTTGTTGCTTAGTTTCAGCAATGGTGTTAATATAGATATTAATCGCTTTTTGTTTATCCATTACTGTCCCTTTTAGCATCCTCACAGTATCATGTTGTTCAATATTGTTTCGATCGAGCCTGCCGTAGTCATCTTTCATTTTGTCATACGCTTCCTTCATTGTGCAATAATCATATTTTAAAAGTTCATTATGCACATTGATCTCAGCTATGATCTTTGATTTTTCGGCACATTCGATACATGGTTCGGTACATTTTGTACAAGGTTTCTCAACCTCTACAACTTGTACTTTGACAACTTCCTTTACCTCTGAACCTACCTTGGTTAGATTTTCCATCAAAGCTATATCAGCAATGTCCTTAAGGTTTTCGGCATTCACTTCTTGAGTAACATCAATTACTATTTCATCAGATTTCTTCTCTACGGGTTGCTCCTGAGAACTTCCATCAAAGTGACCTACAAAACTATCAAAGAATTAGGAGATAAAATTCCTTGTTTTTGTATTGGATATACTCCTCTTCTTCCTGTTGTTGCAAATACTGTTCCAGCAAAATATTCTCTATCACAGCTGCTTCTTCGACAGATGTATCTTCAACAATCTCAGCCATTAATGTAACTCCGGTCTTCTTACCGATATAAGAATTCCAATCGAAACCATCATGTTCGTTTGATGCAACCATGGCTTTCTCAGTGTTGCTGCTATTTAGCTTTTCCTGAATTTCAACTTGTGTCTTCTTTGGGAAAAGCTTGTATTGAAGAGATTTCTTGTAATACTCGTTGCCTCCACCAAAAGGACTTTGATTGCCCGTGGCTTCAGGATTTTTGTAATCTCTCTTGAAATGCCCTTTCTGTCGGCATCTAAAACACGTGACCTTCGATTGTCGAACCCTAGCTTGTTGCTTGAATTTTCGATATCTCGGCCAGTGAGTGCAACAAACTTTATGACTCTTTGAATGATAGAAGCTAGATACCACTTAATATCCATCAGTTAAAGCTCTTCTTTGTCCACCTGATAGTAGTCTTCGGCGGTCATCTCGGGATTTCCAATTTTCCCAGCTACAAGAGTTTCATATGATTCTAGAACAGTGGTGAGAAGTGACATGTGTTGTTTTGCAACTTGCTCAGAAACAACATTGTTTAGATTCACAGCAAGGTTACACTTGTACACGTTCGAATCAGAATTTGATTGTTGATTCTGATTTGCTTGACTCTGATGAGATGAATTTGAACCAGTGCTTGAGAACGAAGAATTTTAGACTTTGATCATATTGAGGATATGATAGGTTCTGGTTCTGTGGAGAAGAATTCATGTTTGCACTGAATGCTCCCTGAATCTTTGGACTTGAAATGTTGTCTTGCATTCCGGTTTTATAATACAGACCAACATCTTGAAAAACATTCGCATTTTTAGATTTTGCGATCTTTAGAAGTTCCATTTCATGGCCTTCGAGTTTGTCGATAAATGTAGACAACTTGAAGAATTCCCATTTTTCACTTTCCTTCATAACCATTAGATAAGTAGTCCATTCTCCATCTGGTAGCGCTTCTGCAAGCTTGTCGATATATTCTTGTTCCGTCTTTTCTAGACCGTGTCTTTGCATTTGGACTTTAAGATGACAAAAACGTTCAATTATTTGCTTCATAGTTTCTCCCTTCAGCATGTCGAAGATATCGAACTCTTTCATGATGAGCGCTTTCTTACTCTTGATCATCTCTGCGCTTCCTTGATACTTCTTTTGAAGCGATAGCCAGAGTTCTCTTGCAGTTGTGTATTCTGGTAGCGAGAGGAGAATATCTTCTTTAATGGATTGTTGGATAAGACTGGTCATCTTTTTCTCAGCAATGTATTCTTCTTTCTGTGTCGTGGAGTACTTGTATTTCTCCAGGACTTGCTGATGTTCGTCCTACGGAACTGTATAACCTCTCTCGATCGACACCCAGGCTAGTAAGTGCATGGCTTGAACGCAATATGTATACTTCTCCTTCCATCCTCCATACTCGTCCATGCTCATTAGCTTTGGCGGTTTATCAGTCGTGCCCATCTCGTTGTCAAGATTGACTTGTTGGATCACGTTGGCATTTGACGAACCCACTCCGGACATATAAGCTCTTTGAATATCATCCATCACGAATAACGAGACTCGTACACTGAAAACACTTGAAAACTTTGAAAACAATTAGTTTTACTACAAGTTCGGTCGAACTTGTAGTTGAAATGAAGAATTCCCAGAAATTATCACAAGTTCGGTCGAACTTGTGATTTCAGATTTGAAAAATTTCTTTTGAACTTCGGTTGAACTTGTTGAAAGAAATTTATATGATTTTTACAAGTACGGGTGAACTTGACTAAATTTTTCTTGAATTTTGTCAAGTTCGGTCGAACTTGACAGACAATGAAGTTTTAGTAAGTTCGAGCGAACTTAGCAATAAATCCTTCAAAACACCTCAAGTTCGAGCGAACTTGGTAAAAAATCACTGAAAAGTGAGTTTTTAGCACAAGTTCGGTCGAACTTGGCTAACAAGTTCGATGGTTAGGGTTTTGCAAAACATGGTTTTTTCAAAATTTTGACATCAATATGGTTGAATTTGGTCTCCAACCTTTCAAGGGTTTATCTTTGTTGTATTTTACATGATATATTCAAAATTAAAAAGATTTTGACCGTGAATTCTTCATTTTTGTGAAAAAGTAATGAAAAATAGAAGAATGGAGTACAAATAGACGTGTTCTTGTCTTGATTACTATCAAAGCAGGCTGTTCTAGCTCGGATACCACTTGTAGGACCGATCCTCGATGCTAAAGAACCTAAATTTGATATCTAACGTCCATAATAGCGGAAATATTACGTCGTGTTTACCAATAGACAATAATTAATCAGTTTAACATCAGTTTTATTGATTAAACGTCAAGAGTACAAACTGACAGAGCTTCGCCTCCAAAATGCGAAAGTTACAAATGAGAGAGGCAAGCTAGCTATATATAGATGTTCAAGTTCGCTAGAGAAGGAGCATGAGTTCGCCCGAACTTGCCTTAGCAAGTTCTGCCGAACTTGACTTTATAATGTTCTCATGGGCGAACTTGACTCATCATTACATAAATACTTCGTATCGCTAGCCTATTCAACTCTATTCTATACAGACTCGATATAAGACTAAGACATAGACATTATGCACCAACACATATATACTTATGTACAAATACAAACATATTCCCTTTTCGTTTCGCAATTTATACGGCCTGAGTATAGTCTGAACGAACACTCGTTAAATATATATGTATACACACACGAAGAGAGTTTAAATGTTTAATAACACATACTCAAATATGTATTTGTGCTTTATGTTCTTTTCTGTATAGATATATACAACTATGTATTAGTACACTTGTTTTAGATATATTTTAATAGATGTTGTACATTTAAATCATTATGTATGTAAAATCATATTCCACTTTAGAGTAATTTAATATAATTTTTATATTTTTTTTCTTTCAACATAAAACAGTACGCACAAATAAGGTTCTTCATATATGATGTATGTATTTTTCTATCAAAGATTAATAAAATAAAGTTACAAATGATAAAATAGCATCTACGCATAACCAATGCTATAATTTTGGAAGATAACTCTATATATATATTAGGGGTATTTGTAAAATACAAAATTCAAGTACTTATGAATTGTACAATGCAAGGAAATAACAATTTATTAATTGAATCCCTAGTCCCATTTTATGGTTCCATTTATTTAGACGTTGCTTATTTATATTTAGGATGATTATCATTTTAGATTCCATCTATTCATGTTCGTGCGGTAACTCTCGTGGAACAATTCTTCGCAATCAGTGAGTAATTTCTCTCAAATTCCCCTTTTTAATTTTACAAATTTTGGGGTGCATCATGTTATTTAATCTATGATTTATTCTATTTTTAACATGCTAAAATCAAAGTGTTGATATCTAGATATTCATGTGTCTTATCTTTTTAACTTGTATGCTATGTCAAGTCTTTTACATGCTATTGTGTCTAGTGGATCTATGGCTGACTAGGTTCCCTACGGCCATGGGTTGTAGCCTAGTATCACCAATGACATTAGACTCGCTCCCAGGGGCTTGAGCCTAATGGACGCTATTGTTGTTGTGTGCTATTTTGGTCTTGTATGATTATTATTTTGTTATGTGTCTTTGTTGATATACGTGCATTGTTAGTTATACTAGTGACATGTGACAATCTCTATATTAACCTTGTGAGCATGTTGAAATATAATTCTCTTTAAAATAAAAAGTAAACCATTTTCTACAAAATAAGGAATTGCTCACCAACATGTTTGTTGATCCAAAAATATATTTTTCTAACGTGGTGTTGGAGCAAAGTTGATAAGCAAGTGAGGAGGACACGTAGCATGGGCCTTAGGAAAATAAACCGGAAAATTTTATTTTGTTATTTTTGAACATTGTATGTACAACTATTGATTGATATATGTTATGTGACAAATTAATTTAATGACTTTAAATATTAAACTTATAATAGCGTCATGAGCTATGGGTAATTAGTCTGCTCCGAACCATTCCGCTGCGGGTCGAGGTGTGACAGATTGGTATGAGAGCCAATGACTATAGGGAATTAGGTTTAGGTTATTAGACCCTTAGACTTAGACTATAGTTGATTAGGTACCTTAGGTGCCTTATGTGCTTAATTGTTGATTGACTTCGCTTAATATTTAAAGTCCATATGATTTAAATTTTCTAATGTCACACGCATATGCATGTGAGCACCCTTAATTGTTATATGCTAATTATTATCTGCCTTAAATGCCAATATGTGTTTTATTATTAAACCATAGTTTATTACTTCTTTTCCTTGTCACGTCGCCTTATACTGTCTACGATTACTGGTTATTCTAATTCCTATTCTATATATCTAAAGTCTTGAACATATTTGTTTCTCTTAGTGCATTTCAATTATTCATTGGTTTGGTTTTATTTTTGAGTTTGATTTCATTTCATTTTTGAGTTTCAAATTTCAATTGAGATTTTACTCTCGTCAAGGTGAGTTCTTGTGACGGACATGTAGTAATTGGAAGCGTTACATACCGGTAGTCAAGACGTCCTGTCTAGGCTGGTATTCGTATAAATCCAATTAATGGCCATTTTGCCTACCTGGGGACTAATGATGAGAGTACCGATACCTATTAGGCCAAAGCATGTCACACCAAACGTCACGAGAACTAACACCACGTTGATATGTCAAACGTGTCTGTGTTAATTCATGGATACTATCCTAAAATCGTTTTACAACACCCCAAAACTCGAGTCATTTATTCATGATTGTTTTCGGGTTAAGTCGTACATTAATGGGGTAGACGTATGAGGACCATGCGAAAGCTCGGTAATTGCGGGTGCACACGTACTTACGAAAGTGACGCATGGAAGTCATACTAAACCCTATGATGTGCCAAACCTATGATTTTCAATATTTTATGATGAAATATTTTACCACTACTGCAGCACTTGAACCTGCTTCTGTTTGCACATTCTCTGGTTCATCTTTGTTTATGAGTATAGTTTCGACTTTCTTTGCCACATGTTTCTTCTTAGACTTATCAACTTCTGCCTTTAAGAGCCATTCGCTTTTTGCTTCCGGTTTAAAGTCTTTGAACCATTCCTTCTTAGCGTTAAGCTCTTTCTCATCATCGCTGCCATCTTTTCTCCATTTATTGTCTGGCGGCGCAATGTAGTTAGCATATTTAATAGCTCCGAAAACTAGTTTTCAACATGAGTTGAAGCTTGCTTCTGAAACTTTATGAGCTTCTTCACTGTTGTTTCATCAAGATGAACTAGATACAACACATCGTTCAGATCTCGTTCTATATTCTTGAACTTTTCATCAATCAACATTTGCACGAATCTCGGATAAAGACAAAGTCTTGAATCTTCCATATTCTTGGACATGTGTGTGAAAACAAGCTTAGAAACGTTGAACGGCTTCTTCAGAATAAGCGCCGTTGCCATACAGGCTAGATAATCTTGAACGTCGTCGAGACCTGCCTTGCGGTGACTAAAAGTGTGAATAATAGCGTGCATTAGGAGCTTGTAGGGGTTAGGTACTTCCCCTTTCTTTAGCGTTGGCTTATTCACGCTTCCTTTGTAGCCCATTCGAAAGAAACAACCACGAACCATCTTTCATCGAGATAAATTGGATCGTCTTCTTTATCGTTGAATTGTAACACTCTACGTATATCATCTTCAGTTATAGTGATCGATTTGACTTCATTACCGACTTGCACGGTTGAAATAATCGACTTTTGATCATCACTTAAACTCGCATTCATCCGGAATTGGAAAGTAAGAGAACTATATGATACTGTGCGCTCTGTGATAGCCCGGTGAATAGGACTTTCCTCCAAAAACTTCAATATACTGTCGTATTCCTTAAGCGATGGACAGATTGATTTGTCGAGCGTAATACAGGTGTTGTGCGTCTTAGGAAATTCCACTAAGATTACACGCTCTAGAACTTGTGCCTGAAAAAGGACGCAAAATACTTAGCACGCTATACGAGAAAAATTACAAAATTTTACTAACACTTTTATCAAGTTCGGGCGAACTTGATTAAGTGTTAACATTGTTTTGAGTAAGTTCGCCCGAACATGCCTTATCAACATGTTCAATTATAACCATAAGTTAGGCCGAACTTATAACAAGTAACAACTTTTATTAAAGATAAGTTCGGTCGAACATGAAATTTCCAAAACATTTCAATACTCAAGTTCGATCGAACATGCTACTGGATCTCTTTATTCAGTTTTGTTAACAAGTCCGGTCAAACTTGACAACAAGTTCGGCCGAACTTGTCGTCTCTTTCAATACCAAACCTGTTAAACATTCAAATAACCATTTCAATCCAATCAAAAATGTTTACACGGTCGATTTTATGTGTAGATTATGATTTTCAGTTCAATTTTGACCAACAACACCTAGATCAAACAGATTTTAAAGTTCCAGATTTAAGTTTATCTCATTCGGTTCGATTCATAGATCAATCATTGAAATTATACCTCGGCCATTGTTATTAGTGTGCCAATCACTAAAAACAAACGAAAATCGGGTAGAATAACGACGTCAAATTGCCAAAATCACAACTTCGCTCTCAAATGTTTAAGTTCGCTCAGGAGAGTTTGTTTGCTGTTGAATGAGTTCGGCCGAACTTCATTAGTATTTATACAATGTCAAGTTCGGGCGAACTTACAGGCCCATACACAAGCCCATTAGAAGCTCGGGCGAACTTGATAATCATCAGCCATTTATCTGCAAGTTCGGTCGAACTTGATTGTTTGTGAAACAAGATTTGTTCAGCAAGTTTGGCCGAACTTGCCAAACCCTAAATTCAAACTTTTTTCAAAATTTTCAAAATTTTCATTTTAACCCCTAAACTTTCCAACTTTTTACCAGTTATGAAAATCCACTCAGTTGACTAAGTCCAAGCTAATGACCTTGGTTAACCGATTTGTCTATTGGGTCCAAGTTAATGGCCCCGGTTTGACCAGTTACGAACAAACTGTTGATATTTTCAAAATCAAAGTTTCAAATTAATGAACTTTTTATTATTTTGACTTTTTAGATTTTATAGATTAGCTCCCAGCCCATTGTCAATGAGATTCCCACCAGTTCTAGCATCTTACCAGACTTCGAAGATCCGTTCACCAACATTGGTTTGCTGAAAACAATGTAGAAATAAAATATTTTTGAATTTTGAAAATTTATGCTAAAACACATCGAAAATCTTTTTGATTTTTAATCTGTAAAGCTGATAAACTATGTACATGACAATGTAAACTATCTACAAACATATTTACAGACATATTTTGTGAATTTTGTGTCTAAGGATCATATCAGTTGATTGAGACATATCACCAGTACCGTTGACCTTTAGATGACTATAAGCTTTAAAACTCGTTTACCTAGATTGTCGATATGTTTTTCCACTTAAGCTTTACCACATTTCTCAACTTTTTCAAGACATGTTACGGTAAGATTTATGAAACTTGACTTATCTGTGGTTCCCACTTCTTGAATATACTCCCGTATCCAGATTTCCTAGATTTCATCTTACAGGTGAATATAGCGTAATTGATATCTGTAACTCGGTTTTGCGAGACCTTGAGAGCTCAGGTTAGTACTACCGTATAAACAAAGAGATGAAGGCTCGACTTTAAGGTGTGTTCCACTTAAGGAATCTTTTTAGCACTGCAAATGATTAGATATTTCGATACTTTTCAAGATTGCATGCAGTTTAGGGTTTTATAGCAAAAGTATTATAGAAGTTCTAGGCTATTGCTTCCGCAAAATCAGAAGAACTTGTATAATACCCCAGATATCAACTATCTATAAAGACCTTGTATATCAGAAACAGGCAATCTCTCAAACGAAATTTCAGAGTACTAAGTCCATATATCCAAGATATGTTAATCCACAAGATTAAGCAGTTGCTAAATTTAGTTTATATCTCGAAAACAGTTTACTGAACGTGTTAAGCCTATCGACACATCCATAGTAAGACTCGTTATTCACTTTTAAACTTTCCATTTCTTTAGCATATTGTGATAGTCCACTGATGTACTATCATTTCCTTGTATGACACTAAATTCTTTTTGTCTTTCTCAATGTTTTTGTACATTTTGAATTTTTCATATGTTTTTGGATTTTAAAATTTTTCGAATGTTTTTGTATTTTCTCTAACATTTCTCCCCCTAAAATCAAAAACATCTTTTTCAATTTTAGTTTTTAACAAAATTCTAAACTAGAAAGATATTTACAAACCAATGTGGATCACGCGAACTCGTCGTCCGATCCGTATTCAACCTCAGCGTCCGCACTTGTCAGCAAATTTTCATAACATTAATTCTCAGCAAGTATTTAAACCATGACAAAGAAAATGGTTTGGTATAAAAATCAGCCATTTGTTCGTCGGTGTGGATTTTTTCTATTCGCACAATTTTCTTTTCGTTGTAATCACGAATGAAATGATAACGAATTTCAATGTGTTTTGTGTGTGAGTGATGAACCGTATTTTCAGTTATATATATGACTGCCTTGTTATCAATAAACAGTGGAGTGTCTAGAAATTGCAGACCATAATCTCTCATCTGCTGTTGAATCCACAGAATTTGTGAACAACAGCTGGAGGCCGAGATATACTCAGCTTCACAGGTAGAGAGAGCGACCGTAGTCTGTTTCTTAAACTGCAAGGTTACCATTCTTGTTCCGAAGATCTGGCATCCCGCTGTAGTTGATTTTGTATTCAACTTATCTACACCAAAGTCAGAATCATAGCCTGTGAGATCGAAATTGTCGTTCTTCGGGTACCACAAGCCGGTGCTTGGGCATCCTTTCAGGTATCTGAAGATTCGTTTCATGATCTGCATGTGTAAGATCCTCGGGCTTGACTGATATCTGGCTCAGAGGCAGATTAGATACATAATATCTGGGCGCGATACCGTCAGATACATCAGCGATCCAATCATCGATCTGTATAACGTCTCGTCAACTTTGGCTCCAGTCTCGTCAAAGCAAATCACGTGATTTAGAGCAAGAGGCGTAGATAGAGGCTTCAAGCTTTCCATTCCAAACTTCTTCAAATGTCGTGAACATACTTAGTCTGATGAATGAAAATACCATCCAGAAGCTGATCTACTTGCAAACCAAGAAAGAACTTCATTTCGCCCATCGAGGACATTTCGAATTTCTTTTTCATGATTCCCTCAAACTCTTTGCAGAGACTATCGTTTGTAGATCCAAAGATGATGTCATCGATGTAGATTTGAACTATAATCTGATGACCATCAACCTCTCTGGTGAAAAGAGTACTATCCACAGTTCCTCTGATAAAGCCGTTCCGACGAGATGTTGCGATAACGTCTCGTACCAAGCTCTGGGCTTGGTGTAGACCATACAGAGCTTTATCCAGTAGGTATGCTTTCTTCTTGTTGAGTGGATCGACAAACCCTAGTGGTTGTCCAACATACACCTTCTCGCGTAATTTTCCGTCTTGAAAAGCCGATTTGACATCCAATTGATAGACCTTTAATCCTTTCCATGATGCGAAAGATAGAAAGTTTCGAATAGATTCTAAGCAAGCTACTGGTGCGTAGACTTCCATGTAATCTATCCCTTCCTGCTGGTGAAATCCCTTGACACAAGCCTTCTTTGTTACGAACATTAACCCCTCTATCATCACGTTTACACTTAAAGACCCATTTTGTATCAATCGCTTTCTGATTTTCTGGTAGGTCTTCAAGCTTCCACACTCCCAACTTCTCAAACTGCAATAGTTCTTCTTGCATTGGTTGTACCCAGTTTTCATCTGCTAAAGCTTCATTAACTGTCTTTAGCTCTATCTGAGAGATGAAACATGAATAGAAGCAAAAGTTCTGGGTTGGGGCAACGCGAATGTAGAAACAACTGAGTGCTTTGTTAATTTGACTTCGAGTTCTAACACCAGTTTGAAGTTCTCCGATTATATTTGTTGATGGAGGGTAGGAATATGATCGCGACAATTCTTCACTTGGAACATCTACTGAGTTTTGCTGATTCGTCTTCCAATCATCAGAAGACCAATCCTCTACGATCACCATGTTATACTCACCAGCCTCAAATAGTCTAGTATACTGATAATCGTTTGGCTCAAAAGTGTTAACGTTCAAAACTTCCTCGAAATCAAACTCTAAACTTTCAGCTTCAACTTCAACCAATCTCGCCAAATCTTCTTTTGAGTAATTGTGCACGTACTCACCTTCTTCCACATTATGTTCCAACATCAACATTAACGACTTTGTGGGTACTGCAGCAACTGGCTTTGCAAATCGATCAATATTTGACAAATCTATATCCTCGAAAGGCCCTGTCTTCCCTGACTCCTCCTCAACTTTATCTTCCATCTTATTCGACTCATCATTCATAAGATCAGAAAAATCAAAGTCATCAGCGACTTTGGCTTCAGTAACTTTAACGCCAGTACTACCTTGATCATAATCATCGTCATCATCACCAACATTCCAATCCTCATAACCATTTTCCTCTTCATCCTCTTTATCATCTTTCTCAGCTTCCTCATTGTCTTTTTCTTTAGAAGCAGTGATAGGATCAGAAGGCTTGACAGATTCATCAACCTTTGGAATATCAGACTCAGGAGTTAGAATCTCATCATCAATAGACTTCTCTGCAGCTACAAAAGGAGTAGGTGCTTCACCTTCAACATTCTTTCCTTTACCTCTCGCAGCTAATTCTTTCTCAGAACGTTCTTTAGCTTCCTGTTGATCTAGACGATCATATTCTTTGATGAAGTCGATACCTAGTGCATTAGATAAAACTTTCTGTATCTTAGAGAATCTTCAATCATTAGGGCTTGAATAGACTTCAGATCAGCTATCTCAGTTTGCATCTTTTCGTTAGCATCCTCAAACTCTCTATCAACGCTTTAAATATTCACGTTCCCTTTTCCAACACTTTAATGTTTCATCCAAAATCTCTTTCTCAACCGCATTTTGATTCATCTTCTGAATAAGCTCTGCTTTTTCAATCATTCTGTGCCACTTTGTCTTCTAATGCCATGACACGCTTTTCCAGAAGTTCAACGTTAGTCTCTGGAAAGAAATCGTTTAAATCCTACAGACTTATCGGATCATTGTGCATATCACCAAACACATTAGGCCCTCCTGGAGTTTTTGGTGTTGACTTTGGAGTCGCAGCCTTTGGTGTAGACTTCCTTGGAGTAGAGCTTTCAGGAATAGAAGTTGTTGCAGCAATTGGAGACTGAGTAATAGGAACTTCGAGTAAACCAGTCACAGGAGGTTCTTGTGTAACTCCTTGACTTTCAGTCTCAGCATGAATAATAACAGAAGGTTCTTGTGTGACTCCTGTCTCTTGTGCACCAGAAGGTTCTTGTGGGGCTTCTGTGCTTTTCGTCTTTCCAGTATACTTTCTGCTTGCTGCTTTTCTTTTCTTGCCTTTTGATTGAGGAGATCCTGTAGTCTTTGTTGGTGAAACAGTGGCAGACTTCACACGTTTAACTTTTTTCTTGGGCGTTTCCTCATCAGATTCTTTTTCCTGATTCGGATCGAAATCAACATCAGTTTCTTTTGTCTTTTCTGCCTCAGTCTCTGCTATAGTCTTTTTTGTAATTCTTTCAAGAGAATCATCAGAATCATCATTCTTTGAAGTAGCAGAAATAGCATCTTCTTGAGTCGTTTTCACTATTTCTTGACTCTCAACCACTACAACAGCACTTGAACCTGCTTCTTTTTGCACATTCTCTGGTTCATCTTCGTTTACGAGCATAGTTTTGACTTTCTTTGCCACACGTTTCTTCTTAGACTTATCAGCTTCTCCCTTTAAGAACCATTTGCTTCTTGCTTTCGGTTTAAAGTCTTTGAAACATTCCTTCTCAGCGTTAAGCTCTTTCTCATCATCGCTGCCATCTTTTCTCCATTTATTGTCTGGCGGCGCAATGTAGTTAGCATCTTTAATAGCACCGAAAACTGGTTTTGCAACAGGAGCTGAAGCTTGCTTCTGAAACTTTATGAGCTTCTTCACTGTTGTTTCATCAAGATGAACTAGATACAACACATCGTTCGGATCTCGTGCTATATTCTTGAACTTTTCATCAATCAACATTTGCACGAATCTCGGATAAAGACAAAGTCTTGAATCTTCCATATTCTTGGACATGTGTGTGAAAACAAGCTTAGAAAAGTTGAACGGTTTCTTCAGAATAAGCGCTGTTGCCATACAGGCTAGATAATCTTGAACGTCGTCGAGACCTGCCTTGCGATGACTAAAAGTGTGAATAATAGCGTGCATTAGGAGCTTGTAGGGGTTAGACACTTCCTCTTTCTTTAGCGTTGGCTTATTCACGCTTCCTTTGTAGACCATTCGAAAGAAACAACCACGAACCATCTTTTCATCGAGATAAATTGGATCGTCTTCTTTATCGTTGAATTGTAACACTCTGCGTATATCATCTTCAGTTACAATGATTGATTTTGACTTCATTACCGACTTGCACAGTTGAAATAATCGACTTTCATCCGGAAGTGGAAAGTATGAGATCTATATGATATGTGCGCTCTGTGATAGCCCGGTGAATAGGACTTTCCTCCAAAAACTTCAATATACTGTCGTATTCCTTAATCGATGGACATATTGTCGAGTCTAATACAGGTGTTGTGCGTCTTAGAAAATTCCACTAAGATTACACGCTATGGAACTTGTGCCTGAAAAACGATGCCAAATACTTAGCACGCTTTACGAGAAAAATTACAAAATTTTACTATCACTTTTATCAAGTTCGGGCGAACTTGATTAAGTGTTAATACATTGTTTTGAGTAAGTTCGCCCGAACATGCCTTATCAACATGTTCAATTATAACCATAAGTTTGGGCGAACTTATAACAAGTAACAACTTTTATTAAAGATAAGTTCGGTCGAACATGAAATTTCCAAAACATTTCAATACTCAAGTTCGATTGAACATGCTACTGGATCTCTTTATTCAGTTTTGTTAACAAGTCCGGTCGAACTTGACAACAAGTTCAGCCGAACTTTTCGTCTCTTTCAATACCAAACCTGTTAAATATTCAAATAACCATTTCAATCCAATTAAAAATGTTTACACGGCCGATTTTATGTGTAGATTATGATTTTCAGTTCAATTTTGACCAACAACACCTAGATCTAACAAATTTTAAAGTTCCAGATTTAAGTTTATCTCATTCGGTTCAATTCATAGATCAATCATTGAGATTATACCTCGGCCATTGTTATTAGTGTGCCAATCACTAAAAACAAACGAAAATCAGGCAGAATAACGATGTCAAATTGCTAAATCACAACTTCGCTCTCAAATATTTAAGTTCGCTCAGGAGAGTTTGTGTGCTGCTGAATGAGTTCGGCTGAACTTGATTGGTATTTATACCATGTCAAGTTCGGGCGAACTTACAGGCCCATACACAAGCCCATTAGAAGCTCGGGCGAAGTTGATAATCATCAGCCATTTATCTACAAGTTCGGTCAAACTTGCTTGTTTGTTAAACATGACTTGTTTAGCAAGTTCGGCCGAACTTGCCAAACCCTAAATTCAAACTTTTTTCAAAATTTTTATTTTAACCCCTGAACTTTCCAACTTTTTACCAGTTATGAAATTCCACTCAGTTGACCAAGTCCAAGCTAATGACCTTGGTTAACCGATTTGTCTGCTGAGTCCAAGTTAATGACCCCGGTTTGACCCGTTACGAACAAACTGTTGATATTTTCAAAATCAAAGTTTCAAATTAATGAACTTTTTATTATTTCGACTTTTTAGATTTTACAGATTAGCTCCCAGCACGTTGTCAATGAGATTCCCACCAGTTCTAGCATCTTACCAGACTTCGAAGATCCGTTCTCCAACATTGGTTTGCTGAAAACAATGTAGAAATAAAATATTTTTGAATTTTTAAAAATTTATGCTAAAACACACCGAGAAACTTTTTTATTTTAATCTGTAAAGCTGATAAACTATGTACAGGACAATCTAATCTATATACAGACATATTTACAGACATATTTTTTTGAATTTTGTGTCTAAGGATCATATCAGTTGATTGATACATATCACCGGTACCGTTGACCTTTAGATGACTTTAAGCTTTAAAACTCGTTTACCTAGGTTGTCGATATGTTTGTCCACTTAAGCTTTAAAGCTTTGTCGGCAATGTCCTTGAGGTTTTCGGCATTCACTTCTTTAGTAACATCAATGACCACTTCATCTGTTGATTTCTTCTCGGGAACTTGCTCCTGAGAGCTTCCATCAAAATGACCTGCAAAACTTTAACAAGAGTTAGGAGATAAAATTCCTTGCTTCTGCATGTGAATATACTCCTCTTCTTCACGTTATTGTCGCAGATATTGTTCTAGTAGAATATTCTCCAAAGCCGCTACTTCTTCTGCAGATGTATTTTCAACTATCTCAGCCATCAATGCAACTCCGGTCTTCTTACCGATGTATGAGTTCCAGTCGAAACCATCATCTTCGTTTGATGCAACCATAGCTTTCTCATTGTTGCTGCTATTTGGTTTCTCTTGGATTTCAACCTGAGTCTTCTTCCGAAAGACTTGTACTGAAGTGGCTTCTTGTAATACTCGTTGCCTCCTCCGAACGGACTCTGATTTCCTGTTGCTTCAGGATTTTTTCATTCCCTCTTGAAGTGACCCTTTTGGCGACATCGAAAACATGTAACTTTTGACTTGTCGAAGCCCAACTTGTTGCTAGAATTTCCGATATCTCGGCCTGTGAGAGCAACAAACTTGGTAACCCTTTGAATAATCGAAGCTAAACTCCACTTAATGTCCATTAACTCGAGTTCTTCTTCATCCACTTGGTCATAATCTTCTGCAGTCATTTCAGGATTTCCAATTTTACCTGCTACAAGACTTTCGTATGACTCCAGAACAGTGGCGAGAAAAGACACATGTTGTTTAGCGACTTGTTCCGAAATAACAATGTTCAAATTTACAGCGATGTTTCACTTGCATACATTCAAATCAGAATTTATTTGTTAATTCTAATTTGCTTGACTTTGATAAGATGAATTTGAACCAGTGCTTGAGTATGGAATCTGTGGACTCTGATCATAATGAGGCTGTGATTGACTCCGGTTTTGAGGAGAAGCATTCATGTTCGCACTAAACGTTGTCCCAATCTTCGGACTTGAAATGTTGTCTTGCATTCCACTTTTGTAATGCAACCCAACGTCTTGAACTACATTAGCGTTCTTTGACTTTGCAATCTTCAATAGTTCCATTTCATGGCCTTCGAGTTTATTGATAAATGTTGACAACTTGAAGAATTCCCATTTATCGCTTTCCTTCAGAACCATTAGATAAGTAGTCCACTCTCCATCTGGTAGAGCGTCAGCAAGCTTGTCGATGTACTCTTTTTCCGTCTTCTCAAGACCGTGTCTTCGCATTTGAACTTTAAGATGACAGAAGCGTTCAATCATCTGCTTCATGGTCTCACCCTTCAGCATGTTGAAGATATCGAACTCTTTCATAATGAGAGCTTTCTTGCTTTTGATCATCTCCGCGCTTCCTTGATACTTCTTTTGAAGTGAGAGCCAGAGATCTCTTGCAGTTGTGTATTCCGGTAGCAAAACGAGAATATCTTCTTTGACGGATTGTTGGATAAGACTGATCATCTTTTTCTCAGCAATGTATTCCTCTTTTTGTACCGTCGAGTAATTGTACTTCTCAAGAACTTGCTGATGGTCATCCACCGGAACAGTATAACCTCTTTCAATCGACACCCAGCCTGCGAATGCATGGCTTGAACCCAATACGTAAATTCCTCTATCCATGCTTCATACTCGTCCATGCTTATTAGCTTGGGCGTTTAACAGTCGTTCCCATTTCATTATCAAGATTGACTTGACGAATCACGTTGGAAATTGACGAACTAGCTCCAGACATAAAAGCTCTTTGAATATCATCCATCGTGAATAACAAGACGTGAATACTGAAAATTCTCAAAACTTTTAAAAATGTTAGAAATACTACAAGTTCGATCGAACTTGTAGTTTGGAATGAAGAATTCTTGATTTTGTCACAAGTTCGGTCGAACTTGTGATATTTGATTTGAAAAATTTGTTTTATCTTCGAACAAACTTGTATAATGAGCTTTGATCACATTATTGTAAGTTCGGGCGAACTTACCTTTAATTTCCTTGAGATTATCCAAGTTCGGTCGATCTTGATATAAAATCAGTGAAAAATTGGTAACTTCGAGCGAACTTGATCAAGATTTCCTCAAAAACCACTCAAGTTCGAGCGAACTTGCTAAAACTTCACTTGAAAAGTGATTTTTTAGCACAAGTTCGGCCGAACTTGGTTAACAAGTTCGAAATTAAGGGTTTTCCAAAACATGGTTTTTCAAAATTTTGACATCAATTCGGTTGAATTTGGTCTCCAATCTTTCAAGGGTATATCTTTGATGTATTTTACATGATATATTCAAAATTGAAAAGATTTTGACCATGAATTCTTCATTTTTGATGAATAAGTTAAGAAAAATAGAAGAATGGAGATGAAATAGAAGTGTTCTTGTCTTGATACTATCAAATCAGGCTGTTCTAGCTCTGATACTACTTGTAGGACCGATCCTCGATGCTAAGGAACTAAATTTGATATCTAACGTCCATAATAGCGGAAATATTACGTCGTGTTTACCAATAGACAAGAATTAATCAGTTAATCATCAGTTTCATTGATTAAACTTCGAGAGTACAAACTGACAGAGCTTCGCCTCCAAAATGCCAAAGTTACAAATGAGGAGCACTAGCTAGGTATTTATAGAGCCTCAAGTTCCCCCGAGGATAGGAGTAAGTTCGCCCGAACTTGCCTTTACATGACACATCATGGGCGAACTTGGCTAATACAATCATAAATACTTCATATACCTAGCCTATTCAGCTCTATACTATACAGACTCGATATAAGACTAAGACATAGACATTATGCACCAACAGACTCCCCCTTGGATATCGTCTTCGTCTTGTATCAGTCTTTAAAACTCTGTTTTCATAATATACTTTAACGCACCTGACCGAAGAAGTTCTTGTACCGCTTCTTTCGTCGCTCTTGTTTCGGGTCCGGTGTCTGATCTGTAGGAGGCACTTTGTTCAAATGCTGAAATCTTTTAATACTTGCCTTCCTAGTTCTTTCATTAATTGCTTCAAGATGCTTCTCCTCCTTTAGAAACTCAAACCTTTCTAAATCTCTCCACTTAGTTTGCCACATCTTTCCAGAATTGACTTCGCGTGCATAACAAACGTTTACAACTCTCTGAAACTGCATCGCTTGTACCTTTTCTCGTTCTTCAAAAACAATCTTGCTATAGAACAAGGTTTTGATATCTTCTCTCGAGCAGTTCACAAGCCACATAGGATCTAGAATCCTTATCGTCCTCCATAAACCCCTCATACCCTGATATCCCATAACTTTAACCCTTTCCTTTGTACTATCCAAATGTTCTTCAAACTTCAGCACAATAACAACTTCACACATAGCTGGATCTATTTGCCACCACTTGAACCAAGGATAGAAGTTTTATTAACTCGGCATTAGCGGCATATTCCTCATGGCTCTTGGACGTTTCATGATCAACGTTGTGTCCTTTTCCCCCGTTTTCTTGTTTGTTTTGATTCGGCGGCCAGGAATAAAAGGCTTCCAGTAGTTAAATCCTTTCACCGCTTCTTACATGATCATTTTCCACAATAACTGATCAATATACTTCATGTGATATGTAACATTCACTGTCTGCACCAATTCTTCCAAATCCCAATACGGTAATGTCTTGAAATCAGCAAGGTACTTGAAGTATTGCACTCCAAATTCCCTTTTGATTGCATATACGTTAAGCTCCTTGCACCATCCCCAACTAAAAATATCCCCCAAAGAAACATCTTTGTCTCTGGTAAAGAATGCTAGAGGACGTCGAAACCTATGTTCGTGAGGCATCTCTTTAAGTCGGGACTTCTTCACTTGAGCGATTTCCTCCTTTGTCATGGGTTTAGGAACTTTTCCCTCTCGTAGAGACTCTTCAATCTTTTTTTAAGCATGTCTTCATCGAGTTGCTTGTACATCTCCTCAAAAATAGGAAAACTTTCAGAATTAGGACCGACGTACTTCGCAGTATGATCTGTTTCATCATCAGAAGACCAATCCTCTACGATCACCCTGTTATACTCATCAGCCTCAAATCATCTAGTATACTCATAATCGTTTACCTCAAAAGTGTTAACATTCAAAACTTCCTCGAAATCAAACTCTAAACTTTCAGCTTCAACTTCAACCAATCTCGCCAAATCTTCTTTTGAGTAATTGTGCACGTACTCACCTTCTTCCACATTAGGTTCCAACATCAACATAACGGCTTTGTGGGTACTGCGGCAACTGGCTTTGCAAATCAATCAATATTTGAAAATCTATATCCTCTGAAGGCCCTGTCTTCCCTGACTCCCCCTCAACTTTATCTTCCATCTTATTCGACTCATCATTCATAAGATCAGAAAAATCAAAGTCATCAGCGACTTTGGCTTCAGTAACTTTAATGACAGTACTACCTTGATCATAATCATCGCCATCATCACCAACATTCCAATCCTCATAACCATTTTCCTCTTCATCCTCTTTATCATCTTTCTCAGCTTCCTCATTGTCTTTTTCTTCAGAAGTAGTGATAGGATCAGAAGGCTTGATAGATTCGTCAACCTTTGGAATATCAGACTTAGGAGCTAGAATCTCAGCATCAATAAACTTCTCTGCAGCTACAGAAGAAGTAGGTGCTTCACCTTCAACATTCTTTCCTTTACCGCTCGCAGCTAATTCTTTCTCAGAACGTTCTTTAGCTTCCTGTTGATCTAGATGATCATATTCTTTGATGAAGTCGATACCCAGTGCATTAGATAAAACTTTCTGCATCCTGGAGAATCTTCGATCATTTAGGGCTTGAATAGACTTCAGATCAGCTATCCCAGTTTGCATCTTTTTGTTAGCATCCTAAAAACTCTCTATCAATGCTTTAAAGTATTCACGTTCATTTTCCAACACTTTAACCTCGCATTTTGATTCATCTTCAGAATAAGCTCTGCATTTTCAACTTCATTCTGTGCCACTTTGTCTTCTAATGCCTTGACACGCTTTTCCATAAGTTCAACATTAGTCTCTGGAAAGAAATCGTTTAAATCCTGCAGACTTATCGGATCATTGTGCATATACCAAACACATTAGGCCCTCCTGGAGTTTTTGGTGTTGACTTTGGAGTCGCAGCCTTTGGTGTGGACTTCCTTGGGGTGGAGCTTTCAGGAACAGCAGTCGTTGCAGCAATTGGAGACTGAGTAATAGGAACTTCGAGTAAACCAGTCACAGGAGATTCTTGTGTAACTCCTTGACTTTCAGTCTCAGCATGAATAATAACAGGAGGTTCTTGTGTAGGAGGTTCTTGTGTGACTCCTGTCTCCTGTGCACCAGAAGGTTCTTGTGGGGCTTTTGTGCTTTTCGTCTTTCCAATATACTTTCTGCTTGCTGCTTTTCTTTCTTGCCTTTTGCTTGAGGAGATCCAGTAGTCTTTGTTGACAAAACAGTGGCAGACTTCACACGTTTAACTTTTTTCTTGGGCCTTTCTTCATCAGATTCTTTTTCCTGATTTAGATCGAAATCAGCATCAGTCTCTTTTGTCTTTTCTGCCTCAGTCTCTGCTATAGTCTTTTTTGTAATTCTTTCAAGAGAATCATCATTCTTTGAAGTAGCAGAAATAGCATCTTCTTGAGTCGTTTTCACTATTTCTTGACTCTCAACCACTACTGCAGCACTTGAAGCTGCTTCTTTTTGCACATTCTCTGGTTCATCTTCGTCTACAAGCATAGTTTTGACTTTCTTTCCCACACGTTTCTTCTTAGACTTATCAACTTCTCCCTTTAAGAACCATTAGCTTCTTGCTTTCGGTTTAAAGTCTTTGAACCATTCCTTCTCAGCGTTAAGCTCTTTCTAATCATCAATGCCATCTTTTCTCCATTTATTGTCTGGCGGCGCAATGTAGTTATCATCTTTAATAGCTCCGAAAACTGGTTTTGCAACAGGAGCTGAAGCTTGCTTCTGAAACTTTATGAGCTTCTTCACTGTTGTTTCATCAAGATGAACTAGATACAACACATCGTTCGGATCTCGTGCTATATTCTTGAACTTTTCATCAATCAACATTTGCACGAATCTCGGATAAAGACAAAGTCTTGAATCTTCCATATTCTTGGACATGTGTGTTAAAACAAGCTTAGAAAAGTTGAACGGCTTCTTCAGAATAAGCGCCGTTGCCATACAAGCTAGATAATCTTGAACGTCGTCGAGACCTGCCTTGCGGTGACTAAAAGTGTGAATAATAGCGTGCATTAGGAGCTTGTAGGGGTTAGTCACTTCCCCTTTCTTTAGCGTTGGCTTATTCACGCATCCTTTGTAGACCATTCGAAAGAAACAACCACGAACCATCTTTTCATCGAGATAAATTGGATCGTCTTCTCTATCGTTGAATTGTAACACTCCGCGTATATCATCATCAGTTACAGTGATCGATTTGACTTCATTAAGGACTTGCACGGTTGACATAATTGACTTTTGATCATCACTTAAACTCGCATTCATCCAGAAGTGGAAAATATGAGATCTATATGATACTGTGCGCTCTATGATAGCCCGGAGAATAGGACTTTTCTCCAAAAACTTCAATATACTGTCGTATTCCATAAGCGGTGGACAGATTGATTTGTCGAGCGTAATACAGGTGTTGTGCGTCTTAGAAAATTCCACTGAGATTACACGCTCTGGAACTTGTGCCTGAAAAACGACGCAAAACACTTAGCACGCTTTACGAGAAAAATTACAAAACTTTACTAACACTTTTATCAAGTTCGGGCGAACTTGATTAAGCATTGTTTTGAGTAAGTTCGTCCGAACATGACTTATCAACATATTCAATTATAACCATAAGTTCGGGCAAACTTATAACAAGTAACAACTTTTATTAAAGATAAGTTCGGTCGAACATGAAATTTCCAAAACATTTCAATACTCAAGTTCGATCGAACATGCTACTGGATCTCTTTATTCAGTTTTATTAACAAGTCCGGTCGAACTTGACAACAAGTTTGGCCGAACTTGTCATCTCTTTCAATACCAAACTTGTTAAACATTCAAATAACCATTTCAATCTAATCAAAAATGTTTACACGGTCGATTTTATGTGTAGATTATGATTTCAGTTCAATTTTGACCAACAACACCTAAATCTAACATATTTTAAAGTTCCAAATTTAAGTTTATCTCATTCGTTTCAATTCATAGATCAATCATTGAAATTATACCTCAGCCATTGTTATTACCGTGCCAATCACTAAAAACAAACGAAAATCAGGCAGAATAACGACGTCAAATTGCCAAAATCACAACTTCGCTCTCAAATGTTTAAGTTCGCTCAGGAGATTTTGTGTGCTGTTGAATGAGTTCGGCCGAACTTGATTGGTATTTATACCATGTCAAGTTCGGGCGAACTTACAGGCCCATACACAAGCCCATTAGAAGCTCGGGCGGACTTAATAATCATCAGCCATTTATCAGCAAGTTCGGTCGAACTTGCTTCTTTGTTAAACATGATTTGTTTAGCAAGTTCGGCCGAACTTGCCAAACCCTAAATTCAAACTTTTTTCAAAATTTTCATTTTAACCCCAGAACTTTCAAACTTTTTACCAGTTATGAAAATCCACTCAGTTGACCAAGTCCAAGCTAATGACCTCGGTTAACCGATTTGTCTGCCGAGTCCAAGTTAATGACGCTGGTTTGACCAGTTACGAACTAACTGTTGATATTTTCAAAATCAAAGTTTCAAATTAATAAACTTTTTATTATTTTGACTTTTTAGACTTTACAGATTAGCTCCCAGCCCATTGTCAATGAGATTCCCACCAGTTCTAGCATCTTACCAGACTTCGAAGATTCGTTCTCCAACATTGGTTTTCTGAAAACAATGTAGAAATAAAATCTTTTTGAATTTTTGAAAATTTATGCTAAAACACACCGAAAATCTTTTTGATTTTAATCTGTAAAGCTGATAAACTATGTACAGGATAATGTAAACTATGTACAAACATATTTACAGACATATTTTTGTGAATTTTGTGTCTAAGGATCATATCAGTTGATTGAGACATATCACCACTACCGTTGAACTTTAGATGACTTTAAGCTTTAAAACTCGTTTACCTAGATTGTTGATATGTTTGTCCACTTAAGCTTTACCACATTTCTCAACTTTTTCAAGATATGTTAAGGTAAGATTTATGAAACTTGACTTATCTGTGGTTCTCACTTCTGAATATACTCTCGTATCTAGATTCCCTAGATTTCATCTTACAGGTGAATATAGCATAATTGATATCTGTATTTGGGTTATGCGAGACCTTGAGAGCTCAGGTTAGTACTACCGTACATACAAAGAGATGAAGGCTTGTCTTTAAGGTGTGTTCCACTTAAGGAATCTTTTTAGCACTGCACATGATTAGATCTTTCGATTCTTTTCAATATTGCATGCAGTTTGGGGATTTTTGGCGAAAGTATTATAGAAGTTCTAGGCCATTGCTTCCGCAAAATTAGAAGAACTTGTATATACCCCAGATATCAACTATCTATAAAGAACTCGTATCTCAGAATCAGACATTCTCTCAAAAGAAATTTTGGAGTACTAAGTCCATATATCCAAGATATGTTAATCCACAAGATTAAGTAGTTGCTAAATTTAGTTTATATCCTGAAAACAGTTTACTGAACGTGTTAAGCCTATCGACACATCCACAGTAAGACTCGTTTATCACTTTTAAACTTTGCATTTCTTTAGCATACTGTGATAGTCCATTGATGTACTATCATTTCCTTATATGACACTGAATTCTTTTTGTCTTTTTCAATTGTTTTTGTACATTTTGAATTTTTCATATGTTTTTGGATTTTAAAATTTTTCGAATGTTTTTGTATTTTCTCTAACATTTCTCCCCCTAAAATCTAAAACATCTTTTTGGATTTTAGTTTTTAACAAAATTATAAACTAGAAAGGTATTTACAAACCAATGTGGATCACGCGAACTCGTCGTCCGATCCGTATTCAACCTCAGCGTCCGCACTTGTCAGTAAATTTTTCATACCATTAATTCTCAGCAAGTATTTAAACCATGACAAAGAAAATGGTTTGGTATAAAAATCAGCCATTTGTTCGTCGGTGTGGATTTTTCCTATTCACACCAATTTCTTTTCGTAGTAATCACGAATGAAATGATAACGAATTTCAATGTGTTTTGTGCGTGAGTGATGAACCGGATTTTTAGTTATATCTATGGCTGCCTTGTTATCAATAAACAGTGGAGTGTCTAGAAATTGCAGACCATAGTCTCTCATCTGCTGTTGAATCCACAGAATCTGTGAACAACAGCTGGAGGCCGAGATATACTGAGCTTCACAGGTAGAGAGAGCGACCGTAGTCTGTTTCTTAAACTGCCAGGTTACCATTCTTGTTTCGAAGATCTGGCATCCCGCTGTAGTTGATTTTGAATTCAACTTATCTACACCAATATCAGAATCAACATAGCCTGTGAGATCGAAATTATCGTTCTTCGGGTACCACGAGCCGGTGCTTGGGCATCCTTTCAGGTATATGAAGATTCGTTTCACGATCTGCATGTGTAAGATCCTCGGGCTTAACTGATATCTGGCTCAGAGGCAGATTAGATACATAATATCCGGGCGCGATACCGTCAGCGATCCAATCATCGATCTGTATAACGTCTCGTCAACTTTGGCTCCAGTCTCGTCAAAGCAAATCCCGTGATTTAGAGCAAGAGGCGTAGATAGAGGCTTCAAGCTTTCCATTCCAAACTTCTTCAAGATGTCGTGAACATACTTAGTCTGATGAATGAAAATACCATCCAGAAGCTGATCTACTTGCAAACCAAGAAAGAACTTCATTTCGCCCATCGAGGACATTTCGAATTTCTTTTTCATGATTCCCTCAAACTCCTTGCAGAGACTATCGTTTGTAGATCCAAAGATGATGTCGTCGACGTAGATTTGAACTATAATCAGATGACCATCAACCTCTCCGGTGAAAAGAGTACTATCCACAGTTCCTCTGTAAAGCCGTTGACGACAAGATGTTGTGATAACGTCTCGTACTAAGCTCTCGGGGCTTGGTGTAGACCATAAAGAGCTTTATCCAGTAGGTATGCTTTCTTCTTGTTGAGTGGATCGATAAACCCCGGTGGTTGTCCAACGTACACCTTCTCTCGTAATTTTCCGTACAGAAAAGCCGATTTGACATCCAATTGATAGACCTTAAATTCTTTCCATGATGCGAAAGCTAGAAAGATTCGAATAGATTCTAAGCGAGCTACTGGTGCATAGACTTCCGTGTAATCTATCCCTTCCTGCTGGTGAAATCCCTTGACAACAAGCCTAGCTTTGTTACGAACAATAACCCCTCTATCATCACGTTTACACTTAAAGACCAATTTTGTATCAATCGCTTTCTGATTTTCTGGTAGGTCTTCAAGCTTCCACACTCCCAACTTCTCAAACTGCAATAGTTCTTCTTGCATTGCTTGTACCTAGTTTTCATCGGCTAAAGCTTCATTAACTGTCTTTGGCTCTATCTGAGAGATGAAACATGAATAGAAGCAAAAGTTCTGGGTTGGAGCAACGAGAGTGTAGAAACAACTGAGTGGTTTGTTAATTTGACTTCGAGTTCTAACACCAGTTTGAAGTTCTCCGATTATATTTGTTGACGGGTGGTAGGAATATGATCGAATAAATTCTTCACTTGGAACATCTATTGAGTTTTGCGGATTAGTGATGTTGAGATCAATGACCAATTCAACGTTTGGAGAGCTTGATGAAGCATCATTTCTGTTGCTCGGGTCTGCAGATTGATTAAGAAGACTTGTTATCTGCTCCACTTCCTCGTCTGAAGAAGAAGATTCCCCATCAGCATCAAATGTTGGTGCTTCATCTGAGTCAGAATTCTGATTCTGAGGCATACTGGGCTCTGTTGTTGTATTCATTGGTTCAGTACAGGCATTTGTTGGAGGAGTAGTTGGTGTTGCTAATGTTTCAGAAACATTTTCAGCCGTAACACCACTATTACTTGAACTTGCGCCAGAAGAAGATGGATCCAACGTGGGTTGATTAACCACAATTGGGTGAACAATTTGTTCTTGACTCGCCGACTGGTGAAGATAATATAACGCTGCAACTTCTTCATCAGACAGTTCTTCGGGCAAGTCAAATGACTTCCAAAGGTCTTGCTAGTTAAACAGCCACGCGTCACCTCTCCTTTGAATAGGATCCGTATAGTTGAAATAATCCACGTGTTGTGCTTCAATAACCTTTCTCAACGAAGGAACATATACTCTTCTTAACGGACTCGCATATTCGACAAAGAAACCCTCAAGAGATTTAGCTCCGAATTTGCCATCTTGGTCTATTATGGTACATGGCGCACCGAATGGCTCTAAGAACTTCAAATTTGGCTTCCGTGGGTTTATCATCTCAAAACATGTTTTCTTTGTTGGTTTGACAGTGAGAACCCTGTTTAGCGTGTAGCAAGCCGCAGCAACTACTTCACTCCAGAAGCTGATTGGAAGTTTAGAATCTGCAAGCATGGTTCTCGCAGTTTCAATCAAAGTTATATTTTTCCGTTCAGCTACTCCGTTGTGGAGTATAGGAGCACTAAACTCGTGCAGAATCCCTTTTGCGTTGCAGAATTCCTTCGTTTTGATATTCTTAAACTCTGTGCCGTTGTCACTTCTAATTCGTCTGACTGGCAGATGATAAAGATTCTCAAGTTTCTTGAACAGAATTACCAAGTTCTCGGATGTTTCGTCTTTTGATTCTTGAAAGAATACCCACGAATATCTTGAATAGTCATCTGTCACAACCAAACAGTATAAGTCTCCTGAGATATTTCGAACATTGACAGGACCAAATATATCCATGTGGAGACGTTCTAATGGCAACTTGATTGAGTTCAGAATTTTCTTCGGATGAGATTTCTTGATCTGCTTTCCCTTTTTACACTCTAAGCAATGATCAAACATATTAAAGCTCCGAAGATTTACGCCTTCTACAAGATCATTATGAACCAAGAAATTCATGTTTCGCAAATGAATCTGCCCCATCTTATGATGCCAAAGAATAGAATCCTTTTCAGTAGCCTTTGTCACAAAACAATGCGCTGATTTTGATAAAGTGGTAGCGACACCCATATCAAGAACATATAGATCATTCTCACGTGGTGCTCGCATCAAAATCCACTCCTCTGGTATTATGAAACCCGGCTTCAAGATGATACACTCTTTCTCGTTGAAATGGACCGTGAACTTCTTGTCACAAATTTGCGATATGCTCAGAAGATTATTCTCCAACTCTGCAATATAATTCACGCGATCGAATGAAACGACGCCGTTTGAGAGTTTTCCCTCGGCGACTATCCTTCCACCTTGGTTTCCTGCAAATCAAACATATCCGCCATTGATAGCTTTAATGTCGAACAGCAACGCTTTCATTCCCGTCATATGTCTGGAAGCTCCACTATACAAAATCCACTTAGAAAGTACGGATCTCTGAAGCCCCTACACATTTCAACAATCTATTTAAAAAGCGAGACCCAAGCATTTTTGGTCTTGGGTTGAATTGGATAACCATCATCAAAATCAAACTCACACTCATCAGCATAATCGAATCCAGACTCATCTGTATAATCAAATTCATATTCATCGTCTGGATTTTCTGTGATGTTTATGTTTGAAAACTTTTTTGTAGTTTTGACATTTTCAGATGTGGTTTCAATTATAATTTCAGATTTTGATTCTTTCATGCTATCACTAGTCTTAACAAGCTCAGACTTAGTGATCTCAGATGTTGTTGACCGTTTTTTGCAATCCAGGCTTGAGATTTTATGTTAGCCTTCTTGATGTAAAAATTGTTTTCATTAGCCTTTGAAGTTTCACCTTTTTCAAAAATTGAATTTTCAAACTTAGGTTTAACTTCAGCTTTTGATTCATTTCTTTTCAAAATCTTTATAGGTTTTATAAACACTGGTTGCTTCGGTTTCACAACATTTGAACTTTCTTTCCTTCGAAGATAAGCCGGGTTTGATTTCGGACAGTAACGTGCAATATGACCAATTTCATTGCACTTGAAACAAGTCCGAGAATCATGTGGATGTCCTTTTGTGGGTTTTACACCACTTGTTTTGGCACCACTTTCAATTTTGGCTTTATCTCGAAGTTCTTTTTGTTTCTTGAACTCAACATTTGATTGTTTCCCAATCAAACTTTCCTTATAAACCGTGTTCGTCCCATATACAAAATTGATGTTTTTATTCTTGTATTCATGATATGGTGACAGTTTCTTTTTAGGTTCATCTGATTCTTCTAAACGCAACCCAGCTCTCCGGTTTTCCGGATGCTCACCACCATTCTTTCGGTAGTTGTTTCTTTTAGGTTTGGAATAGAATTTCTTTTCATTAATCTCCAGATCATCTGATGTGACTTCCACGAGTTTAAAGAATTTGTCTAACAATTCTTCCTTCACGTTCTGAATCGGAAAAACTATCATCAAAGTACACTCTATCAGAATCCTTAATCTTGTACATCACAATGTTAGGATCATCACTTAGATTGTCATCTGATGACTTATCATCATCTTCAGACTGTGACTCAGAATTCTTTGAACTCGAGTCGGCGCTTTTAAAGTTGCATTTATCAGAATCGTTCAAAACATTTTCAACAACCTTTTTAACCACAGCATTGTCATCATCTGTTTTAGTATAGATTACATCAATGTTCTCTGGCAACTCAGTTTTCTTTTCAGATAACAACTCAATATTGAGTGCCTTATCCATCCCATCAGCGGATTTTTGACAATACTTCTTGCAAAGGGGTGGAGGAACATTGTTGTATTATTTACCAATTTTCTTTTTAGGTTTCTCTTCCGATGGAATTGCCGGAAGGATGTGATCAATGACATATGCATTACATGTGTAACTTCTCAAAAGTTGTTGAACACGCTCGATTTCAATTGTCATGTCCTGGAGTTGTTGCTTAGTTTCAGCAATGGTGTTAATATAGATATTATCGCTTTTTGCTTATCCATTACTGTTCCTTTTAACATTCTTATGGTATCATGTTGTTCGATGTTATTTCTATGAAACCTACCATAATCAGTTTTCATTTTATCATACGCTTCCTTCATTGTGCGATAATCGTATTTCAAAAGTTCATTATACACATTGTTTTCAGCGATGATTTTTGATTTTTCGACACACTCAGAACATGGTTCGGCACATTTTGTTCAAGGTTTCTCAACCTCTACAACTTGTACTTTGACAACTTCATTTACCTCTGGACCTACCTTTGTTAAATTTGCCATCAAAGCTTTGTCGGCAATGTCCTTGAGGTTTTCGGCATTCACTTCTTTAGTAACATCAATGACCACTTCATCAGTGGATTTCTTCTCTGGAACTTGTTCCTGAGAACTTCCATCAAAATGGCCTGCAAAACTTTCACAAGAGTTAGGATATAAAATTCCTTACTTCTGCATGTGAATATACTCCTTTCTTCACGTTGTTGTTGTAGATATTGTTCCATCAGAATATTCTCCAAAGCCGCTGCTTCTTTTGCAGATGTATCTTCAACTATCTCAGCCTTCAACGCAACTCTGGTCTTCTTACCGATGTATGAGTTCCAATCAAAACCATCATCTTCGTTTGATACAACCATAGCTTTCTCATTGCTGCTGCTATTTGGTTTCTCTTGGATTTCAACCTGAGTCTTCTTCGGGAAAGGCTTGTACTGAAGTGACTTCTTGTAATACTCGTTGCATCCTCCGAACGAACTCTGATTTCCTGTTGCTTCAGGATTTTTGCATTCTCTCTTGAAGTGACCCTTTTGGGGACATCGAAAACATGTAACTTTTGACTTGTCGAAGCCCAACTTGTTGTTAGATTTTCCGATATCTCGGCCTGTGAGAGCAACAAACTTGGTAACACTTCGAATAATCGAAGCTAAACTCCACTTAATATCCATTAACTGGAGTTCTTCTTCATCCACTTGGTCATATCTTCTACCGTAATTTCAGGATTTCCAATTTTATCGGCTACAAGACTTTCGTATGACTCCAGAACAGTGGCGAGAAGAGACATATGTTGTTTATCGACTTGTTCCGAAACAACATTCTTCAAATTTACTGCGATGTTGTACTTTGATAAGATAAATTTGAATCAGTGCTTGAGAACGGACTCTGTGGACTATGATCATAATGAGGCTGTGATTGACTCTGGTTTTGTGGAGAAGCATTCATGTTCGCACTAAATGTTGTCCCAATTTTCGGACTTGAAATGTTGTCTTGCATTCCACTTTTGTAATACAACCCAACGTCTTGAACTACATTAGCGTTCTTTGACTTTGCAATCTTCAATAGTTCCATTTCATGGCCTTCGAGTTTATCGATAAATGTTGACAGCTTGAAGAATTCCCATTTATCACTTTCCTTTAGAACCATTAGATAAGTAGTCCACTCTCCATCTGGTAGAGCGTCAGCAAGCTTGTCGATGTACTCTTGTTCCATCTTCTCAAGATCGTGTCTTCGCATTTGAACTTTAATATGACAGAAGCGTTCAATCATCTGCTTCATCGTCTCACCCTTCAGCATGTTGAAGATATCGAACTCTTTCATAATGAGAGCTTTCTTGCTTTTGATCATCTCCGCTTCCTTGATACTTCTTTTGAAGTGAGAGCCAGAGATCTCTTGCAGTTGTGTATTCCGGTAGCAAAACGAGAATATCTTCTTTGACAGATTGTTGGATAAGACTGATCATCTTTTTCTCAGCAATGTATTCCTTTTTTTGTACCGTCGAGTAATTGTACTTCTCAAGAACTTGTTGATGTTCATCCACCGGAACAGTATAACCTCTTTCAATCGACACCCTGCCTGCGAAATGCATGGCTTGAACGCAATACGTAAATTTCTCTCTCCATGCTTCATACTCGTCCTTGCTCATTAGCTTGGGCGGTTTAACAGCCGTTCCCATTTCGTTATCAAGATTGACTTGACGAATCACGTTGACATTTGACGAACTAGCTCCGGACATAAAAGATCTTTGAATATCATCCATCGTGAATAACGAGACATGAATAACGAGACGTGAATACTGAAGATTCTCAAAAACTTTTAAAAATGTTAGAAATACTACAAGTTTGGTCGAACTTGTAGTTTGGAATGAAGAATTCTTGATTTTGTCACAAGTTCGGTCGAACTTGTGATATTTGATTTGAAAAATTTGTTTTATCTTTGACCGAACTTGTATAATGAGCTTTGATCACAATATTGTAAGTTCGGGCGAACTTCCCTTTAATTTCCTTGAGATTATCCAAGTTCGGTCGATCTTGATATAAAATCAGTGAAAAATTGGTAACTTCAAGCGAACTTGATCAAGATTTCCTCAAAAACCACTCAAGTTCGAGCGAACTTGCTAAAACTTCACTTGAAAAGTGACTTTTTAGCACAAGTTCGGCCGAACTGGGCTAACAAGTTCGAAATTTAGGGTTTTCCAAAACATGGTTTTTTCATAATTTTGACGTCAATTCGGTTGAATTTGGTCTCCAATCTTTCAAGGGTTTATGTTTGATGTATTTTACATGATATATTCAAAATTGAAAAGATTTTGACCGTGAATTCTTCATTTTTGATGAAAAAGTTAAGAAAAATAGAAGAACGGAGATGAAATAGAAGTGTTCTTGTCTTGATACTATCAAAACAGGCTGTTCTAGCTCTGATACTACTTGTAGGACCGATCCTCGATGCTAAGGAACCTAAATTTGATATCTAAAGTCCATAATAGCGGAAATATTACGTCTGTTTACCAATAGACAAGAATTAATCAGTTAATCATCAGTTTCATTGATTAAACTTCGAGAGTACAAACTGACATAGCTTCGCCTCCAAAATACCAAAGTTACAAATGAGGAGCACTAGCTAGGTATTTATAGGGCCTCAAGTTCGCCCGAGGATAGGAGTAAGTTCGCCCGAACTTGCCTTTACATGACACATCATGGGCGAACTTGGCTAATACAATCATAAATACTTACCTAGCCTATTTAGCTCTATACTATACAGACTCGATATAAGACTAAGAGATAGACATTATGCACCAACAGACTCCCCCTTGGATATCGTCTTCGTCTTGTATCAGTCTGTAAAACTCTGTTTTCATAATATACTTTAACGCACCCGACCGAAGAAGTTCTTGTACCGCTTCTTTCGTCGCTCTTGTTTCAGGTCCGGCGTCTGATCTGTAGGAGGCACTTTGTTCAAATGCTGAAATCTTTTAACACTTGCCCTCCTAGTTCTTTCTTTAATTGCTTCAATATGCTTCTCCTCCTTTAGAAAGTCAACCTTTTCTAAATCTCTCCACTTAGTTTGCCACATCTTTCTAGAATTGACTTCGCGTGCATAACAAACGTTTACAACTCTCTAAAACTGCATCGCTTGTACCTTTTCTCGTTCTTCAAAAACAATCTTGCTATAAAACAAGGTTTTGATATCTTCTCTTGAGCAGTTCACAAGCCACATAGGATCTAGAATCCTTATCGTCATCCATAAACCCCTCATACCCTGATGTCTCATAACTTCAACCCTTTCCTTTGTAATATCCAAATGTTCTTCAAACTTCAGCACAATAACAGCTTCACACGTAGCTGGATCTATTTGCCACCACTTGAACAAAGGATAGAAGTTTTGTTAAATCGGCATTAGCGGCATATTCCTCATGGATCTTGGTTATTTCATGATCAATGTTGTGTCCTTTTCCCCCGTTTTCTTGTTTGTTTTGATTCGGCGACCAGGAATAAAAGGCTTCCAGTAGTTGAATCCTTTCACCGCTTCTTACGTGATCATTTTCCAAAATAACTGATCAATATACTTCATGTGATATGTAACATTCACTGTCTGCACCAACTCTTCCACATCCCAATACGGTAATGTCTTGAAATCAGCAAGGTACTTGAAGTATTGCACTCCAAATTCCCTTTTGATTGCATATACGTTAAGCTCCTTGAACTATCCCCAACTCAAAATATCCCCCAAAGAAACATCTTTGTCTCTAGTAAAGAATGCTAGAGGACGTCGACACTTACGTTCGCGAGGCATCTCTTTAAACCGGGACTTCTTCGATTGAGCGATTTCCTCCTTCGTCATGGGTTAAGGAACTTTTCCCTCTCGTAGAGACTCTTCAATCTTTCCTTAAGCATGTCTTCATCGAGTTGCTTGTACATCTCCTCGAAAGTAGGAAAACTTTCAGAATTAGGACCAACATACTTCGTAGTATGATCTGTTTCATCATCAGAATACCAATCCTCTACAATCACCTTGTTATACTCATCAGCCTCAAATCGTCTAGTATACTGATAATTGTTTGGCCCAAAAGTGTTAACGTTCAAAACTTCCTCGAAATCAAACTCTAAACTTCCAGCTTCAACTTCAACCAATCTTTCCAAATCGTTTTTTGAGTAATTGTGCACGTACTCACCTTCTTCAACATTATGTTCCAACATCAACATTAACGGCTTTGTGCGTACGCAGCAACTGGCTTTGCAAATCGATCAACATTTGACAAACCTATATCCTCTGAAGGCCCTGTCTTCCCTGACTCCCCATCAACTTTATCTTCCATCTTATTCGACTCATCATTCATAAGATCAGAAAATCAAAGTCATCAGCGACTTTGGCATCAGTAACTTTAATGGCAGTACTACCTTGATCATAATCATCGTCATCATCACAAACATTCCAATCCTCATAACCATTTTCCTCTTCATCCTCTTTATCATCTTTCTCAGCTTCCTCATTTTCTTTTTCTTCAGAAGTAGTGATAGGATCAGAAGGCTTGACAGATTCGTCAACCTTTGGAATATCAGACTCATGAGCTAGAATCTCAACATCAATAGACTTCTCTGCAGCTACAGAAGAAGGTGCTTCACCTTCAACATTCTTTCCTTTACTGCTCGCAGCTAATTCTTTCTCAGAACGTTCTTTAGCTTCCTGTTGATCTAGACGATCATATTCTTTGATGAAGTCGATACCTAGTGCATTAGATAAAACTTTCTGTATCTTGGAGAATCTTCAATCATTAGGGCTTGAATAGACTTCAGATCAGCTATCTCAGTTTGCATCTTTTCGTTAGCATCCTGCAAACTCTCTATCAACGCTTTAAATATTCACGTTCCTTTTCCAACACTTTAACCTTTTCATCCAAAATCTCTTTCTCAACCGCATTTTGATTCATTTTCTGAATAAGCTCTGCTTTTTCAAGTTCATTCTGTGCCACTTTGTCTTCTAATGCCTTGACATGCTTTTCCAGAAGTTCAACGTTGGTCTCTAGAAAGAAATCGTTTAAATCCTGCAGACTTACCGGATCATTGTGCATATCACCAAACACATTAGGCCCTCCTGGATTTTTTGGTGTTGACTTTGGAGTCGCAACCTTTGGTGTAGACTTCCTTGGAGTAGAGCTTTCAGGAACAGAAGTCGTCCCAGCAATTGGAGACTGAGTAATAGGAACTTCGAGTAAACCAGTCACAGGAGGTTCTTGTGTAAATCCTTGACTTTCAGTCTCAACATGAATAATAACAGGAGGTTCTTGTGTAGGAGGTTCTTGTGTGACTCCTGTCTCCTGTGCGGTAGGAACGTCCACGATTAGCACGAGAACCTACATTTGTTATCTATTGTCCGATTAGGCGGAAACTAATGACAAGTTAACCAAATAACAAGAATTAATCGTTTAAAGGTTGTTTCATTGATCTAAAGTTCAATATATTCGAGATCCGGATCTGACAGAGCTTCGCCGTCTCTGTGCGAAAATATCTCCCCAAGTTACAAATGAAATCCCAAGGCACCTATATATACTAGTCTAAGTTCGCTGGAAGGTAACACAAGTTCGGGCTAACTTGACTTCTCAAGTTCCATCACCAGCAAACTTGATATCAAACACACTTAAATATGCCTCGTTTCACCTATTCTATACAGACTCGATACAAGACTATTCTATAGATATTATGTACCAATAGACTCCCTCTTGGATATCTACTTTGTCTTGTTCGGTCTTCAGAAACTCTCGTTTAGTCCAGACTCGTTCTCGTGTAATGACGAAGGCAACAGACATATGCACCAACAGACTCCCCCTTGGATGTTTCCGCAGTCATCTTCTTTCATAGACATCTTTGACAATAATCATCCTCGTCAGTCTTCAAGTGTCATAGTCTTCTTTGAACTCCTTGTAATAATCAGACTTCAAATAAGTTCCTGAGTCTTTATCTTTATCCTTGAATAAGCATTAAACTTTATGATCTTCAAACTTTCTCTTTTCTTCAATTTAACTTGATAAAACTTTAATCTCAGCTCCCCCTTGCTGTGAGCTAAGCTCCCCCTAGCTTTGAGCTTTATCTTCAATCACGTTTCATCCTGCTCCCCCTAAAACTTTATTTCATGTTTCAAACTACTTGGCAATTCAAATAAACATTTTAGATTCTAACTTTGAAATTTTACCACATGTATTCCATACCACCTGTACAAAACTTGTACTTCAATCTTCATTTTTCAGTTATTTCAAGTTCAAATTAATGATCTTGAAACATTTTACGCTCAAAACCTTTTACAATTCATTTAATTTTTCAATCATTGAAACGAAATCCACTTAGTTGATCAAGTCCAAGTTAATGACCTTGATTAACTAATTTTGTTTACCAAGTCCAAGTTAATGACCTTGGCTAAACCCATTGTGAACAACTGATATTATCTTCAATTTTAAAGATTCAAATTAATGAACTTTTCCTTACCAGACTTCGATGATCCGTTCTCCAACATTGGCTCGTTGAAAATTCTTTTTGGATTTTAAAAAGTAAGTAAAGTATTTACAGAACTTTTAACAAGTAAAGCAAACTATGTACAAACATATTTACAGACATATTTTTGTGAATTCGTGTCTAAGAATCATATCAGTTTTGTTGAGACACATCACCAGTACCGTTGACCTTTTTTATACTTTTAAGTTTTAAACTCGTTTACCTAGATTGTCGATATGTTTGTCCTCTTAAACTTCATCACGTTTCTCAATGTTCCAATATATGTTAATGTAAGAATTATGGAACTTGACTTAACTATGGTTCCCATCTCTTGAATATACTCCCGAATCCAAATTCCCTTGATTTCATCTTACAGGTGAGTATAGCGTAATTGATATTTGTATTTGGGTTATGCGAGGCCTTGAGAGCTCAGGTTAGTACTACCGTACAGTCAAAGAGATGAAGGCTCGTCTTTTAGGAGTGTTCCACTTAAGGGATCTTTTCAGCATTGCAAATGATTAGATCTTTTGATTTTTTCAAGTTTGCATGCTATTTGGGGTTTTTAGCAAAACCATTATAGAAGTTCTAGGCTATTGCTTCCGCAAAACAAGAAGAACTTGTATAATACCCCAGATATCAATCATCTATAAAGACTTCGTATCTCAGAATCAGGCAACCCTTCAATTGAAATTTCGGAGTACTTAGTCCATATATCCAAGATGTGTTAATCCACAAGATTAAGCAGTTGTAAAATTTAGTTTATATCCCGAAAACAATCTACTGAACGTGTAAAGCCTATCGACACATCCACAGTAAGACTTGTTTATCACTTTTAAACTTTACAATTCTTTAGCATACTGTGATAGTCCACTGATATACTATCATTTCCTTTTTGAAAACAAAATTCTTTTTGAAATTTTTAATGTTTTTGTACTTTTTGATTTTTTAATGTTTTTGAATTTTCAACATTTTCATATGTTTTTTATTTTTCAACAATTTTTAAAATTTTCTTACTCCCCCTAAAATCAAAAACATATTTTTGGATTTAGATTTAAATAAATTCTTCTAAAAATGTAACAAACCAATGTGGATCCCGTGACCTCGTCGTCTGATCCTTTTTTCTCAATCCTGTATCTGCAATTGTTTAACAAACAATCATTAGACTCATTTACCACTTGTAAAAGCAGATTGAACATGTAAGAACTCTGAAATCAGTTTTTTCTGTTCAACGGTGTGGATTTTCATAATATTGATTTTTTTAAATTTTCTTCTTAACTACTCCCCCTCAAAATGACAAAGATTTTAACATTCTAGATAAGTTAAACTGATACGGAGCTCCGCAATCCAGAATCTACTTTTGATCAAGTAGATCTTAGAACTCCTGCACATGAAAGAATTTAGCTAAAAAGTTCAACCCAAGCCTTCTTGGTCTTGGGTTTTGGATATAATTCCTCATATACCTCTTCGTAATCACTTTCGTATGCTCTTTTATAAGCATATTCAACATCACAAACTTCAAACTCACAATCAACTTTACTTTTATCTTTCTTGATTGATTTGATATTTTTGGTTTTATCACAAACATTCACTTTTTCAGGTGATTTCTTTTTAGCAATCCAAGCTTGAGAATTAACTCTAGCTTTCTTGATATAAAACCTAGAATCAATGTTTGACTTTGAAGTCTCTCCTTTTTGAATAATTGAATTTTCAAATTTTGATTCATTTTTAGGTTTTATTTCAAATTGGATTCAACATTACGTTTCATTTCTTGATGTCAATGTTTGTTTTTACAATCCTGATTTGACTATTATCAGATTGCTTTTGTTTTACCTCTTTTGAAACTTCTTTTCTTAGGGGATACACAGGCTTAGACTTCGAACACTTGCGAGCAATGTGTCACACCCTCAATTTCCACTTGCGGAGTTTTACCGCGAGACGTGTGAACAAACCAGAATCTAAAACACTAGTACGTTGAACGACTCTATCTGATTTGATAATACGTTTTCCAAAATCATTTGTTGTCGATTTTATATTACCAATATTTAGCATGAGTATCAGTTTTTAAAGTTTGAGCGGAAGCATAAATAAGTAGTGATGCGGGCGCCAACACAAACGCCAAAACAATGAAAAATCCCAAAACAATATTAATAATAAGACTCGATAATGATGTCTTGTTCAATGCATGTGCGTGCACCTAGAGCTCCTAGCGTCCTGAGAAACATGTAAAGAAACAAGTGTCAACATTAAAGATGAGTGAGTTCACAGGTTTTCATAAATTCGTTTGTTCGGTTATAGTTTGTTTTCTTCGTTATCCCTAACCCGGGATAACATATTAGTTCCATTATTCCAACCCGGAATAATAAGTTGTTGCTTCCAATATTCCAAACCCGGAATATTAAGTTGTTGTCTCCAATATTCCAAACCCGGATATTAAGTTGTCGTTTCCATTATCCCCAATCCGGGATAATAAGTTGATGTTTCCAATATTCCAAACCCGGAATATTAAGTTGTTTCGTAATTAAGTTCAATGTTAACATATATAGGTAGCTAGCCTAAAGTCATGTCACGTAAGAGTTCGCGATCGAAGCTGACAGTTGTGCCTCCGTTTTGCCAGGCCTATCACATGACCATGGCGATGTTAGGCCAATTATTCACCTGTTGACCATACCAGGTCGGCTAGCGCGACTAGCTCGGATGGGGCTCGTCAGACCCAGTAGTACTACTTATAATTCCCCCGCTATTTAACCCAAATACTAACGATCCGAGGAGATTGTCGAGGACTTAAGTGATAAAGCTGCTTAGTGACCATAACATTACATTAACATTAACTTAGTTACCGTATAGTTATGTGACGTTAAATTCGTATAACGTAAAGAGATTGAGTTTGAGAGTGTATACATGTTTCTCCCCCTGTTGTTTAAAAACCAGATAAAGTTAGGGGCCGTGAACTCACCTTTATTTGCTCGGTTAGTGTAGCAAAGATGTTATAAGAGATGGGACCGCTAGTTGCGTCCTAACAAACCAATTAATTACACGTCAGTGTGAAATCACACCAATACAAATTCCACACGCAATTTACTCACAAAGTGATACACACAAACAACATATCTAACACTCAAACATGCATGCAAGTATTCTCATGTGATCATAGTAATCAAACAACTTATCATGAACATATTCCAAATCCATGCAACACTTTAATGCATAAAATCACAAGTTATCAATTTTCTGCTTAACACTCATTATTCAGCTGTTTTCTAGGATTTTTATAAAATAGTTCTAACATTCCAAAAATTCCCATATTTTTAAGTAGGTGACATTTATACCATAGAAATTTATATAATTTTTCCAAGTCCTAAATCTTTACCAATTATCCATAAATATTAATTCACTAAGCTGCAGTCAGATTTACCGCTTTCTGACTGCAGTCCACGGAAGAATTCATTTAAAAATCACTGATCGACCAATTAACAAAATTCCAGTTGGAGTTGCCCGGAAATTTCCATACCTAGTTGTTGTACAGAAATGATGACTCGACTCCCTACTGATTTTAAAATCTAACTTGACAAACAACTAGCAAAATTTCAGGATTTTCACAGTTTTAGTTACTGAACTTATTTAGCCCTTTAAAAATATCAAACGACTTAAGAAAATTATGAATCCAGCGCCATTAGATTCCTTATTCCCAAATCTCTACGTTCTAGACATAGAAAATCCGTTTTTCGACAACTATCGACCAAGTTACAGCCAGATGAAGTCGGCTGTAACTATTACTCAGCATCCTGTTTCAGCATTATTGTTACCATTAATTCGTGTAATCCCGTTCATGCGATTAATCTAGGCGATCAAGAACTGATTTTTAATCATAGACTAATACTAATAACCTATCCATGCAAACCCTAGTTCTTACTTCTAGTTATTACAACCAAAACACACTTGTAACTTGTGATTTCCGAAAACAATTCTGCATATGAACAAGCACCAAAACAGCCGATTATTTACAGCACTTATAATCCGAAACTATACCATCATGCAATCTGAGAACAGCAACAATCAAGACACATATATCCAAAACAACTAACCATTCAAGCATACATATATCCGAAACATTTATATCAATTCTTTCAAGCATGTATATGTATATCCGAAACAATACAATCATCTATCTCATTCTATTATGCAAATCCGAAAACAACACACTCAAGACACGTATAACCAAACATGATCTAGCAACAAAAGATAGATCCTAACCTTAAGTGACAAGGTAAGCGGCCGAAACTTGGATGTGAATGGATTTGGCTTGAAGGTAAATCGCGACCGAGAAGGGCTTGTTGATAAAGTGGGCTGTTTGATCGACTAGAGGTGAACAAAGACTGATCTCGCGATTGAATGCAGGTGAAGATGGAGACTGTTGCTGCTGCTGTGACCGAGAGAATAAACGAACAAGAAAGGCAGCTGATTGCGATCACAATAGGCGAGAACAAGCTGCCGACGGCTGTTTTTCTTTAGGGTTTGTGTTTTTGTCAATGACACATGCATGGTTTGTATTTATAGGCGCAAAATGATACGGTTTACGGTTCTAGATAAGTATTCGTGGCCGAGGGACTTGGGTTGGTTTGGTTTGGGTTTGGGCTTGATCTCGCGGCCAAAGATTAGGGTGAGTTGGTTTGGTTTGGGTTTTGGCCGAATGGTTCTAGGTTTGGCATGCAATGGTTTTCGGTTTAGGTTGTTCTCGGCGAGTAGTTAGAACTTTAGGTCTAGGTTTGATCCTTGTTTTCTTTTGGCCGAAAACTTGAGTTCAAAGTTTAAACTTTGTTAACTCCTAGAGTCACAATAAATCAAAGCTGATTCGTGTCGCGGTTCGATTCAGTTCGTGTACATATCTATCATACTTACTCTATAACTAAAAATTCACACAACACACAACACGTATTTAATTCATGCACGTTTAATACTTAGCATATATATTATTCGACAAGTGTCACGTGTAAGTTATCCGAAAAACCCGGGATATCACATTATCCCCATGTTGAAAGAATTTTCGTCCCGAAAATTGAGTAAACGCGGTTTAGCATGTAGCGTACATGTTTAGAGTGCCACGCACAAAGAGTTAGTTCGTTTATAATGGTACGCAACGTTACAAGAAGTTCCCAAGTGTCATACACAAGGATTTAGTCAACAATAGTACACGAAAGTATGAGAAATTTCCAGCTTGTCACATCATCCCCTTGTTGAAAGAATTTTCGTCCCGAAAATTTAGTTACTGGTATCGTTAGTTTGCTGCTCAGTTGCGAAGAGATGTGGGTATTTGCTTTTCATTTGGTCCTCTCTTTCCCACGTGAACTCCGGTCCACGCTTAGAGTCCCAACGAACTTTAACGATTGGAATCTTGCTGTGCCTTCAAGTCTTGATCTCACGATCCATGATCTCAATAGGCTTTTCCACGAAGTGTAGTTGTTCATCCACTTGATCTCATCCAATGGAATAACTAAAGTTTCATCTGATAGGCACTTCTTCAGATTTGAAACGTGAAATACGTTGTGAACTCCACTGAGTTCGGCAGGAAGGTCTAATTGATATGCTACGGGTCCAATACGTTTCAAGATTACAAACGGGCCTACATACCGTGGGTTAAGTTTGCCCCGTTTTCCAAAGCGGATTACACCCTTCCAGGGTGACACCTTTAGTAGGACGCGGTCGCCTACTTGAAATTCGAGCGGTTTGCGTCGTTGGTCAGCGTAGCTTTTCTGTCGATCTCGTGCCGCCGCCATGCGGTTTCTGATTTGTACAATCTTTTCAGTGGCCTCAAGTATTAACTCAGGGCCTGTGAGTTCACTGTCACCGACTTCTGCCCAGCAGACCGGTGATCTACATTTACGACCGTATAATGCTTCAAACGGTGCTGCCGAAATACTCGTGTGATAGCTGTTGTTATATGAGAATTCTACTAGAGGCAGGTGAATTTCCCAATTATTTCCGAAGTCCACCACGCATGCCCTAAGCATGTCTTCCAAGGTCTGTATGGTCCTTTCACTTTGACCATCAGTCTGAGGGTGATAAGCTGTGCTCATATCTAAGAGGGTTCCCAACGCTTTCTGGAGTGACTGCCAGAAGTTCGACGTGAAGCGAGCATCTCTGTCTGAGATAATGGATGTTGGCACTCCGTGCCGAGAAACTACTTCCTTAATGTAGATGCGAGTCAACTTCTCCATCTTATCTGTTTCTTTAATAGCTAGGAAGTGTGCGGACTTAGTTAAGCGATCCACGATCACCCAGATGGTATCGCAACCACCCAAGGTTCGCGGGAGTTTAGTGATGAAATCCATTGAGATCTGATCCCATTTCCACACTGGGATCTCAGGTTGTTGGAGTAGCCCCGATGGCTTTTGATACTCCACCTTGACTTTTGCACAGGTCAAACATCTACTCACGTAGGTGGCTATATCGGCTTTCATGTTAGGCCACCAATACGCAGCTTTAAGGTCTTGATACATCTTATCCGAACCCGGATGGACAGAGTATCGAGATTTGTGAGCTTCGTCCATGACTAGCTCTCGGAGATTTCCGTAGAGAGGTACCCATATGCGATTCATAAAATACCGGGCTCCATTGGGCTTTACTTCCCAATCGCGTTCCATTTTTCCCACTGATTCGGCTTTGATGTTTTCCTCCTTAACTGCTTCTAACTGGGCGTCGCGTATTTGATCGGGTAGCCCCGAATGAATAGTGAGTTGTAGTGCTCGTACGCGACGAGGTTTCAAGTGTTCCTTCCTACTGAGGGCATCAGCTACCACGTTAGCTTTACCCGGGTGATACCGAATGGTACACTCATAATCGTTCAAGAGTTCGACCCAGCGACGCTGTCGCATGTTCAACTCCTTCTGATCAAAGATGTGTTGGAGGCTTTTGTGGTCTGTGAAGATTGTGCACTTCGTTCCATAGAGGTAGTGTCTCCAAATCTTAAGTGCAAACACTACTGCTCCCAATTCCAGGTCATGCGTCGTGTAGTTTTTCTCGTGAACCTTCAGCTGTCGCGACGCATACGCGATGACCTTATCGCGTTGCATGAGTACGCATCCCAATCCCTGAATGGAAGCATCACAATACACTACGAAGTCATCTGTCCCCTCCGGCAAGGACAGAATGGGTGCACTGCAAAGTTTCTGCTTCAGCAATTGAAATGCTGCTTCTTGCTTTTCACCCCAAGCATACTTGATGCCTTTCTGGGTGAGGGTAGTAAGCGGCTGTGCAATCTTTGAAAATCCCTCGATGAAGCGTCTGTAGTAACCAGCCAATCCCAAAAATTGGCGGATCTCCGTCGGCGTCTTAGGTGCTTCCCAGTTTTTGATGGCTTCAATCTTGGCAGGGTCTACGTGGATACCCTTTTCATTCACGACGTGCCCGAGAAACTGAACTTCCCGAATCCAGAAATCACACTTCGAAAGCTTGGCATATAGTTTTTCCTGTTGAAGCAGCCCTAGCAGTAATCGTAGGTGTTCCGCATGTTCTTCTTCACTTTTGGAATAGATGAGTATGTCATCGATGAACACAATGACAAACTTGTCGAGGTATGGTTTACACACGCGGTTCATGAGGTCCATGAATACCGCAGGTGCGTTAGTGAGACCGAATGGCATGACCAAGAACTCGTAATGGCCATACCGAGTGCGAAATGCTGTCTTAGCGATATCCTCCTCCCTGACGCGTAGCTGATGATAACCGGACCGTAAATCAATCTTAGAGTAGTAACTTGACCCTTGCAGTTGGTCGAATAGATCGTCGATGCGAGGTAACGGGTATCGGTTCTTGACTGTAACCTTGTTGAGTTCCCTATAGTCGATGCACATGCGGAAAGTCCCGTCCTACTTCTTGACAAACAGGACTGGAGCTCCCCATGGCGAAACGCTTGGTCGGATAAATCCTTTCTCTAAAAGTTCCTGAAGTTGGGTAGACAGCTCCTGCAGCTCGGCTGGAGCTAGGCGGTATGGAGCCTTGGCGATAGGAGTTGCATTGCTTGCTAATTCGATTTCAAATTCCAATTGTCGATGTGGTGGTAGACCAGGTAGTTCTTCTGGGAATACATCAGAAAAATCACGGACGACAGGGATGTCTTCTATACGTTTCTCGTCCTTAGGCTGTTCGGTAATTAGTGCGAGTAAAGCGAAGGAGTTCTTTCTCCGAAGATACTTCTGCGCTTGCATAAATGAGATAATGTTGGTGACGGCGCTTGCCTTGTCGCCTTGTACCATCAGGATTTCGTCGTTCGTGAGTGGAATACGGATAGACTTTTCGAAGCAGAGAACTTCAGCCCGGACGTCGGATAGCCAGTCCATTCCGACTACCACGTCAAAACTACCCAGAGTAGTTGTCATCAAATCAATGGTAAAAGTGTGACCCGCGAGTTTGAGTTGACAGCCGGATACGATTTGGGTCACATCTACAGATTTACCATCGGCTAATTCTATAACATAAGGGGTCTCTAATGGTTCAAGCGTGAGATTTAGGTTCTTCCTAAAAGACTCAGATATAAAGCTCCTATCCGCACCCGTATCAAAAAGCACAGAAGCAAAATGTTCATTAAGGGGAAACTTACCGGTGACCACGTTCGTGTCGTTTCTGGCCTCTCCACGGCCCAATGTAAATGCACGACCTTTGGCACCTCCTGTGCCACCGTTCCCATTGTTGCTGTTATTATTGTTGTTGTTATTGTGGTTGTGGTAGTTTCCACCATTATTGTTGTTGTTGCGCAACTGAGGGCAGTCTCTTCTGAAATGAGCAGTGCTACCACACTGATAGCATCCCCGGTTTATACCCTGCTGCTGACCCTGGGGCTGATTTTGATTTTGTCGGGACATGATTTCCCCACGACAATCCTTTGCCGCATGTCCCACCTTGCCACATCTTTGGCAGCGATTTCCGGCACAAAGGCCGTTATGATGGAGATTACAGCGGTTGCACTGCGGCTTTCGACCTACATAGCCGCCTGAATTCTGGTTGTTGTTGTTGTTGTTGTTGTTGTTGGCTGGATGATTTTGATGACCCCGGTGGCTGTGGTAGTGATTGAACCGTTTCTGGTTCCCTTGCTGCGGATGAAATGACGAAGACTGTCGAACAGTGGAGTCTTCAAATTTTCTTTTGTTATCTGGGGCGACTTCGGTGGTACCCCGTGCTGGCAGTTTCTTCTGTTCCACCGCTTTATCGGTGAGTTTGTGAGCCAATCGGATTGCTTGATGTTCAGTTACAGGGTTACTAGACATCACCATACCCTGAATTTCCAGAACCAGACCCCCGAGATAGAACTCGAGTCTTTTCTCCACCGTGTTGGCCAATTCAGGACACAGAAATACCAAGTCATGGTGTTTTGCGGTGTAAGCCTCAATTTCCGATCCCACCATCTTGTGGTTCCATAGAGCTTGCTCTAACTGTTGCACTCTGTCTCGTGGACAGTACTCCTCTTTAATTAGGGCCTTGAACTCAGCCCATGCCATTGCATTTGCAGCTAACAGTCCACGTGTTTGGACTTGGGCATTCCACCATGTCAGTGCCCCATCTTCCAGTGTTGAGGCGGCATATTTGACCTTGTTGGCCTCTAAGCAGTTGCACATTTCAAAAACGTATTCCGACTTTTCGATCCAGCGGACCAGTCCAAAGGGTCCGTCCGCCCCCGAGAACTTGCTTGGCTTTGCGTCAAGGAACATCTTATAGGGGTTAAAGCCCCCTCCTGCTGCCGGCTGGTTCTGAACACCCGCTAATGCTGCGTTCACATGCTCCTGAATCATGGCAGCTAGCTCTTCGGGCGTCAAGTTAAGGTTTCCACGTCTTCCAGTCGCCATTTAGATCTTCGAAACATAACACAAACATACCCCGATAAGGCTATATATTCAATATAGTTATCCTACTTCGTACTTTAATAATTATTAAGTTGTGTCAACCCAATATGTTAAATAGTCAAAAGAAATACTTGATTAACTGAAATTTCAGCGTCTTACAAAAGTGCTAATCACACATACGAATTCACTATAAAGTCTCAAGTTTAAACACAAGTGGGAAAATAAATAAACTGAAGGAAAACAAATAATATAAACGAGACGTGTCAGTCGTCTACGTCTCCATTCCCCAAGTCACTGTCGTTGCCGTCATCCTGTGCGGCATTTCCAGCTTCTTCAGCTGGGTCCTCCTCCGGATCCCCTTCAGGATCCTCCTCTGGATCCTCCTCTACCGGCACTGGAGGGGCAGGTGCTGGTGCAAGTGCTTGATTTTGCAGTTCCTGAATGTTCCAACTATTTTCCAGGACTCTGTCCTCCAGCCAGTCGGCTCTTATCTGCTCAGCACGCAGATCTCTGGCTATGGTGTTACAAGCTATCTTGCTCGTACGATGCTCTTCTTCGAGCGAGTCGGTCTTTCCGGTAAGGTGTCGGATCATCCATCCTTGTGCTAGGATGGTTTCCTGCATTCTTTCTAACTGTTTTTGTTGTGTATGTACCAGGATTCTAAGCATGTCAATTCCTATTTCTACAGGATTAACCGGTGCAACCGGTACAGCAATAGTTGGGCGTAACGACGACTCCTCCCCCAGAGCGAGCCTTTTCCTCGCTGCTGAGCGTGTCTCCACGCCATAAGGTGGTATGGGTTCCGCCATTGGTGCCTTTCCTGGTGCCCTTGGTGGCGTAGGTCTGTCGGACGATGATGACGATGAGGATGATGACATTGCCTGTTAGGTCGTGTAGTCAGTTATGAGTTGTTTTCATTCCTTATCATGAAGGCATAATCTACCAAACACAGTTGTGGTATATTACATAACAAGATATAATAATTCGGTGCCAAACTAAGTCTAGTGTCGTGATATCAGCTATAGTTTAGGTCTACTTCTAATGCAAACCTGGTTCTCTATAGCTAGTGGCTCTGATACCAATCTGTCACACCCTCAATTTCCACTTGCGGAGTTTTACCGCGAGACGTGTGAACAAACCAGAATCTAAAACACTAGTACGTCGAACGACTCTATATGATTTGATAATACGTTTTCCAAAATCATTTGTTGTCGCTTTTATATTACCAATATTTAGCATGAGTATCAGTTTTTAAAGTTTGAGCGGAAGCATAAATAAGTAGTGATGCGGGCGCCAACATAAACGCCAAAACAATGAAAAATCCCAAAACAATATTAATAATAAGACTCGATAATGATGTCTTGTTCAATGCATGTGCGTGCACCTAGAGCTCCTAGCGTCCTGAGAAACATGTAAAGAAACAAGTGTCAACATTAAAGATGAGTGAGTTCACAGGTTTTCATAAATTCGTTTGTTCGGTTATAGTTTGTTTTCTCCGTTATCCCTAACTCGGGATAACATATTAGTTCCATTATTCCAACCCGGAATAATAAGTTGTTGCTTCCAATATTCCAAACCCGGAATATTAAGTTGTTGTCTCCAATATTCCAAACCCGGAATATTAAGTTGTCGTTTCCATTATCCCCAATCCGGGATAATAAGTTGATGTTTCCAATATTCCAAACCCGGAATATTAAGTTGTTTCGTAATTAAGTTCAATGTTAACATATATAGGTAGCTAGCCTAAAGTCATGTCACGTAAGAGTTTGCGATCGAAGCTGACAGTTGTGCCTCCGTTTTGCCAGGCCTATCACATGACCATGGCGATGTTAGGCCAATTATTCACCCGTTGACCATACCAGGTCGGCTAGCGCGACTAGCTCGGATGGGGCTCGTCAGACCCAGTAGTACTACTTATAATTCCCCCGCTATTTAACCCAAATACTAACGATCCGAGGAGATTGTCGAGGACTTAAGTGATAAAGCTGCTTAGTGACCATAACATTACATTAACATTAACTTAGTTACCGTATAGTTATGTGACGTTAAATTCGTATAACGTAAAGAGATTGAGTTTGAGAGTGTATACATGTTTCTCCCCCTGTTGTTTAAAAACCAGATAAAGTTAGGGGCCGTGAACTCACCTTTATTTGCTCGGTTAGTGTAGCAAAGATGTTATAAGAGATGGGACCGCTAGTTGCGTCCTAACAAACCAATTAATTACACGTCAGTGTGAAATCACACCAATACAAATTCCACACGCAATTTACTCACAAAGTGATACACACAAACAACATATCTAACACTCAAACATGCATGCAAGTATTCTCATGTGATCATAGTAATCAAACAACTTATCATGAACATATTCCAAATCCATGCAACACTTTGATGCATAAAATCACAAGTTATCAATTTTCTGCTTAACACTCATTATTCAGCTGTTTTCTAGGATTTTTATAAAATAGTTCTAACATTCCAAAAATTCCCATATTTTTACAGTAGGTGACATTTATACCATAGAAATTTATATAATTTTTCCAAGTCCTAAATCTTTACCAATTATCCATAAATATTAATTCACTAAGCTGCAGTCAGATTTACCGCTTTCTGACTGCAGTCCAGGAAGAATTCATTTAAAAATCACTGATCGACCAATTAACAAAATTCCAGTTGGAGTTGCCCGGAAATTTTCATACCTAGTTGCTGTACAGAAATCATGACTCGACTCCCTACTGATTTTAAAATCTAACTTGACAAACAACTAGCAAAATTTCAGGATTTTCACAGTTTTAGTTACTGAACTTATTTAGCCCTTTAAAAATATCAAACGACTTCAGAAAATTATGAATCCAGCACCATTAGATTCCTTATTCAAATCTCTACGTTCTAGACATCTATAAGTCCGTTTTTCGACAACTATCGACCAAGTTACAGCCAGATGAAGTCGGCTGTAACTATTACTCAGCATCCTGTTTCAGCATTATTGTTACCATTAATTCGTGTAATCCCGTTCATGCGATTAATCTAGGCGATCAAGAACTGATTTTTAATCATAGACTAATACTAATAACCTATCCATGCAAACCCTAGTTCTTACTTCTAGTTATTACAACCAAAACACACTTGTAACTTGTGATTTCCGAAAACAATTCTGCATATGAACAAGCACCAAAACAGCCGATTATTTACAGCACTATAATCCGAAACTATACCATCATGCAATCTGAGAACAGCAACAATCAAGACACATATATCCAAAACAACTAACCATTCAAGCATACATATATCCGAAACATTTATATCAATTCTTTCAAGCATGTATATGTATATCCGAAACAATACAATCATCTATCTCATTCTATTATGCAAATCCGAAAATAACACACTCAAGACACATATAACCGAACATGATCTAGCAACAAAAGATAGATCCTAACTTTAAGTGACAAGGTAAGCGGCCGAAACTTGGATGTGAATGGATTTGGCTTGAAGGTAAATCGCGACCGAGAAGGGCTTGTTGATAAAGTGGGCTGTTTGATCGACTAGAGGTGAACAAAGACTGATCTCGCGATTGAATGCAGGTGAAGATGGAGACTATTGCTGCTGCTGCGACCGAGAGGAATAAACGAACAAGAAAGGCAGCTGATTGCGATCACAATAGGCGAGAACAAGCTGCCGACGGCTGTTTTTCTTTAGGGTTTGTGTTTTTGTCAATGACACATGCATGGTTTGTATTTATAGGCGCAAAATGATAAGGTTTACGGTTCTAGATAAGTATTCGTGGCCGAGGGACTTGGGTTGGTTTGGTTTGGGTTTGGGCTTGATCTCACGGCCAAAGATTAGGGTGAGTTGGTTTGGTTTGGGTTTTGGCCGAATGGTTCTAGGTTTGGCATGCAATGGTTTTCGGTTTAGGTTGTTCTCGGCCGAGTAGTTAGAACTTTAGGTCTAGGTTTGATCCTTGTTTTCTTTTGGCCGAAAACTTGAGTTCAAAGTTTAAACTTTGTTAACTCCTAGAGTCACAATAAATCAAAGCTGATTCGTGTCGCGGTTCGATTCAGTTCGTGTACATATCTATCATACTTACTCTATAACTAAAAATTCACACAACACACAACACGTATTTAATTCATGCACGTTTAATACTTAGCATATATATTATTCGACAAGTGTCACGTGTAAGTTACCCGAAAAACCCCGGATATCACACAATGTGACCAACTTCATTGCATTTGAAGCAAGTCCGAGTGTCATGAACCTGTCCACTAGTGGGTTTTACTACACTTGCGGACTTAGCCTTTTCCTGAAGTTCCTTTTCTTCCTTGAAATCATCGTTTGATTTCTTACCTATCAAGCTTTCTTCTTGAACCGTGCTCGTTCCACACATAAACTTTATGTTCTTACCTTTGTATTCCTTAAACGTTGTTTTCTAATTCTTCTTTGGTTCATCTTCAGCTTCTTCCAATCCTAAATCTGCTCTCCTGTTCTCAGGAAAATCACCACTGTTTCTACGGTAATTGTTAAAATTCCGTTTCGGTTTAGAATAAAACTTCTTTTCATTTTTCTCAAGATCATCTGATGAAACTTCTGCAAGTTTAAACAGTTTATCGATTTGATCTTCTTTCACATTCTGAATCGGAAAGCTATCATTATTATATAATCTATCAGATTCCTTAACCTTGTACATGACAACGTTAAGATCATCACTTAGATCATTTTCTAATGATGTATCGTCACTTTCAGATTGTGAACCAGAACTGTTTGAACTCGAGTTAGCGCTTTTAAAGCTGCCGTCATCAGAATCATTTCCCAAAACATTTTTTACCACATCTTTTACCACCGATTCATTATCATCGTTTGATTTTGTAAAGTCTACGTCAATGTTCTCAGGAAATTTATCTTTCTTTTCTGAAAGAAGTAAAAGATTAAATGCTTTTTCAATATCATCATCTTTCTTGCAGCAGTAACTCGCAAGAAATGGTGGAGGAACCTTTCCGTACACTTTATGCTTTGAATTATCAAGATTTTCCTCCGACTTAATCGTAGGAAGAATGTGATCGGTGTAACTCTTTAATAATTGTCTGACTCTTTGTGTTTCAATTTTTATTTCATGAAACTCATGCTTTGTCTCAGCAATTGTATTAATGTACATGTTAATTGCCTTTTGTTTTTCAATAATTGTGGCATTTAACATGGTGACATTAGCATTGAGTTCACTGTTAGCTCTTTCAACATGTTTATATTTGCCTGATATTTTGTCATAAGCTTCTTTTATAGTTTTGTAATTATAACGAAAGTTTTCGTTATGTTCAATCAATTCTCTTATGACTTTAACTTTATCCGGACAGGATTCACAAGGACTTGCACTTTGTGCAAGGTTTTTCAATCTCCACAACTTTCACAACTTCCTTTTCAGACATGCTTACCTCAACTTTTACCTTTTCGGCTTCTGCTTTCAATTCTTCTTGCTTTTGCGTCTCAAGGTAAGCTATTCCTTCTTCCTCTGTTTGTTGCATGTATCTTTCCAGAACTGCATTTTCCAGGATAGCTTCTTCCTCGGATCTCTGCATTAATGCTTCTTGAATAGCATTTTCGATAGCAGCATCCACAAATGATGTCTCAGATTCATTCACAACCTCTGCCATCATAGCAGCACCAGTCTTCTTTCCAATGTATTTGTTCCAATCGAAACCATCATCTTCATGATTGGCAACAAGAGCTTGTTCGGTTTTCTTTGCAGATTTATCTTAAACTTCAACTTGTGATCTATTCGGATATGATTTGTATTGCAGCGCTTTCATGTAATATTCATTACCGGTTCCAAAAGTGTTTTGGTTTCCACTAGCTTCTTGGTTATGGCATTCACGTTTGAAGTGCCATTTTTGTCGACATCTGAAATAAGTAACTTTCGTTTTGTCGAAACCAAGTTTATTGCTTGAGTTACCAATATCCCTTCCAGTGAGGCTACAAACTTTGAAACTCTCCGGATAATTGATGCTAAGGACCATTTGATGTCCATCAGTTCCAACTCTTCCTCAACTACCTGATCGTAATCCTCAGCTGTCATTTCAGGATTTCCGATCTTTCTAGCAACATGACTGTCATACGATTCCGGAACTGTAGCAAGAAGTGCTATGTGTTGTTTCGCAACTTTTTCAGGAAATACATTCTTTAAATCTACTACTATGTTGCATTGGAAAACATTTGAGTTAGCAGTGGATTGGCTTGTCTGATGAGATTGACTTTGAGAATAAGAATTTGAACCAACATATGAATAACCAGTGTTTGGAGAATACTAATTTTGTGACGATTGATCTGATGTATTCATGTTTGCACTAAATGCCGTTTGGATTTTTGGACTTTGAATCGGAGTATCTGGAACACCACCTTTGTAATAAACTCCGACATCCTGAACAACATTAGTGTTTTGGATTTTGCAATGTTCATCAATTCCATTTCATGACCTTCAAGTTTTTCAATGTAGGATGACAACTTAAAATGTCTCCAAGATGGACTATTCTTTAGAATCATTATATACGTTGTCCATTCTCCTTCTAGAAGGGCATCGGCCAGCTTCTCAATCTACTCTTCGTTAGTTCTCTTGATATCATGTCTTCGCATCTGGACCATGAGGTGCCAATATCTATCAATCATTTGCTTCATCGTCTCTCCTTTGATCATCGTGAAGATCTCAAATTCTTTCTTTATCAAAGCCTTTTTGCTTTTGATCATTTCATCACTTCCTTTGAATTTTTCACAAAGAGAATTCCATAATTCTTGAGAAGTATCATATTCTGGTAATAATATCAAGATATCTTCTTTGACAGATTGTTGTATCAAGCTGATCATCTTCTTTTCAGCAACATATTTCTCTTTGTCAATTGCTGAAAACTTGTACAGTGGAAGATCTTGATCATGTTCATCTTTGGGCCATGTATAACCATCTTCAATCGCAACACAGCTGTTGAATTGATTCGCTTGAATCCAATTAACAAACTTTTCTTTCCATCCCTCGAACTCGTCCATACTCATCAACTTCGGTGGTTTCTGAGTAGTTCCCATTTGAATTTTACGTTGAGGCTTGAGCTACTCCAGCAGCAAATGCGTTATGGAAATCTTCCATTTTGAAAATCGTGACACATACACTGAAAAATGATAAAACTTTGGAAATTGTTAGATTTACTACAAGTTCGGTCGAACTTGTATTAGTGAATGAAGAATTCTTTATTTTATCACAAGTTCGGTTCCAAGGAACAATTGCAAGTTCGGGGAACTTACTATAGAAATCCAATGAATTTTCTTAAGTTCGGTCGAACTTGAAGAAAAAACAGGAAATATATAATAATTTCGGTCGAACTTCACAAATATCTCTCAAAATCCCTCAAGTTCGAGCAAACTTTAACGAAATTTTATCAAAAATTCTTCAAGTTCGAGCGAACTTAGCGAGAATTTATCAAAGATTCCTCAAGTTCGAGCAAACTTGGTAAAAATTCACTTTGAAAGTGAGTTTTTTACCTCAAGTTCGGTCGAACTTGGCTAATAAGTCGAAGCAAATGAGTTTTTCAAACATGGTTTTTGCAACATTTTGATGTCAAAACGTTTGAATTTGATGTCCAAACTCTCAGGGGTTTGTTATTAGTGTGTTTTACATGACATATTCAAATTTGAACAGAATTTGTCGTGAATTCTTCATTTTTGATCAAAAGTTAAGAAAAATAGAAGAATGGAGATGAAATAGAGAGATTCTTGTCTTGATTTCAACAATTCAGGTATCCAGGCTCTGATACCACTTGTAGGAACGTCCACGATTATCACGGGAACCTAAATTTGTTATCTATTGTCCGATTAGGCGGAAACTAATGACAAGTTAACCAAATAACAAGAATTACTCGTTTAAAGGTTGTTTTCATTGATCTAAAGTTCAATACATTCAAGATCCGGATCCGACAGAGCTTCGCCGTCTCTGTGCCAAAATATCTCCCCAAGTTACAAATGAAATCCTAAGGCACCTATATATACTAGTCTAAGTTCGCTGGAAGGTAACACAAGTTCGGGTGAACTTGACTTAGTCAAGTTCGGCCGAACTTGACTTCTCAAGTTCCATCACTAGCAAACTTGATATCAAACACACTTAAATATGCCTCGTTTCACCTATTCTATACAGACTCGATACAAGACTATTCTACAGACATTATGTACCAATAGACTCCCTCTTGGATATCTACTTTGTCTTGTTCGGTCTTCAGAAACTCTCGTTTATTCCAGACTCGTTCTCGTGTAATGACGAAGGAAACAGACATATGGACCAGAAGGTTCTTGTGGGGCTTCTGTGCTTTTCGTCTTTCCAATATACTTTCTGCTTGCTACTTTTCTTTTCTTGCCTTTTGCTTGAAGAGATCTTGTAGTCTTTGTTGACGAAATAGTGGCAGACTTCGCACGTTTAACTTTTTTCTTGGGCCTTTCCTCATCAGATTCTTTTTCCTGATTCGGATCGAAATCAGCATCAGTCTCTTTCGTCTTTTTTGCCTCAGTCTCTACTATAGTCTTTTATGTAATTCTTTCAAGAGAATCATCAGAATCATCATTCTCTGAAGTAGCAGAAATAACATCTTCTTGAGTCATTTTCACTGTTTCTTGACTCTCAACCACTACTGCAGCACTTAAACCTTCTTCTGTTTGCACATTCTCTGGTTCATCTTCGTCTACGAGCATAGAACCATTCGCTTCTTGCTTTTGGTTTAAAGTCTTTGAACCATTCCTTCTCAACGTTAAGCTCTTTCTCATCATCGCTGCCATCTTTTCTCCATTTATTGTCTGGCGGTGCAATGTAGTTAGCATCTTTAATAGCTCCGAAAACTTGTTTTGCAACAGGAGCTGAAGCTTGCTTCTGAAACTTTATGAGCTTCTTCACTGTTGTTTCATCAAGATGAACTACATACAACACATCATTCGGATCTCGTGCTATATTCCTGAACTTTTCATCAATCAACATTTGCACGAATCTCGGATAAAGACAAAGTCTTGAATCTTTCATATTATTGGACATGTGTGTGAAAACAAGCTTAGAAAAGTTGAATGGCTTCTTCAGAATAAGCGTCGTTGCCATACAGGCTAGATAATCTTGAACGTCGTCGAGACCTGCCTTGCGGTGACTAAAAGTGTGAATAATAGCGTGCATAAGGAGCTTGTAGGGGTTAGGCACTTCCCTTTTCTTTAGCGTTGGCTTATTCACACTTCCTTTGTAGCCCATTCGAAAGAAACAACCACGAACCATCTTTTCATCGAGATAAATTGGATCGTCTTCTTTATCGTTAAATTGTAACACTCTGCGTACATCATGTTAGTTACAGTGATCGATTTAACTTCATTACCGACTTGCACGGTTGAAATAATCGACTTTTGATCATCACTTTAACTCGCATTCATCCAGAAGTGGAAAGTATGAGATCTATATGATACTGTACGCTCTGTGATAGACCGGTGAATAGGACTTTCCTCGAAAAACTTCAATATACTGTCGTATTCCTTAAGAGATGGACAGATTGATTTGTCGAGCGTAATACAGGTGTTGTGTGTCTTAGAAAATTCCACTAAAATTACACGCTTTAGAACTTGTGCCTGAAAAATGACGCAAAATACTTAGCACGCTTTACGAGAAAAATTACAAAATTTTACTAACACTTTTATCAAGTTTGGGCGAACTTGATTAAGTGTTAATACATTGTTTTGAGTATGTTCTCCCGAACATGCCTTATCAACATGTTCAATTATAACCATAAGTTTGGGCGAACTTATAACAAGTAACAACTTTTATTAAAGATAAATTCGGTCGAACATGAAATTTCCAAAACATTTCAATTCTCAAGTTCGATCGAACATGCTACTGGATCTCTTTATTCAGTTTTGTTAACAAGTCCGGTGAACTTGACAACAAGTTCGGCCGAACTTGTCTTCTCTTTCAATACCAAACCTATTAAACATTCAAATAACAATTTCAATCCAATAAAAAAATTTTACACGGTCGATTTTATGTGTAGATTATGATTTTCAATTCAATTTTGACCAACAACACCTAGATCTAACAGATTTTAAAGTTCCAGATTTAAGTTTATCTCATTCGGTTCAATTCATAGATCAATGATTGAAATTGTACCTCAGCCATTGTTATTAGTTTGCCAATCACTAAAAACAAACGAAAATCGGGCAGAATAACGACGTCAAATTGCCAAAATCACAACTTCGCTCTCAAATGTTTAAGTTCGCTCAGGAGAGTTTGTGTGCTGTTGAATGAGTCCGGCCGAACTTGATTGGTATTTATACCATGTCAAGTTCGGGCGAACTTACAGGCCCATACACAAGCCCATTAGAAGCTCGGGCGAACTTGATAATCATCAGCCATTTCTCTGCAAGTTCGGTCGAACTTGCTTGTTTGTTAAACATGATTTGTTTAGCAAGTTCACCCAACTTGCCAAACCCTAAATTCACACTTTTGTCAAAATTTCCACAATTTTCATTTTAACCCCTGAACTTTCCAACTTTTTACCAGTTATGATAATCCACTCAGTTGACCAAGTCCAAGCTAATGACCTTGGTTAACCGATTTGTCTACCGAGTCCAAGTTAATGACCCCGGTTTGAACTTTTACGAACAAACTGTTGATATTTTCAAAATCAAAGTTTCAAATTAATGAACTTTTTATTATTTTGACTTTTTAGATTTTACAGATTAGCTCCCAGCCGTTGTCAATGAGATTCCCACCAGTTCTTGCATCTTACCAGACTTCGAAGATCCGTTCTCTAACATTGGTTTGCTGAAAACAATGTAGAAATAAAATCTTTTTGAATTTTTGAAAATTTATGCTAAAAAACATCAAAAATCTTTTTGATTTTAATCTGTAAAGCTGATAAACTATGTACAGGACAATGTAAACTATGTACAAACATATTTACATACATATTTTTGTGAATTTTGCATCTAAGGATCATATTAGTTGATTGAGACATATCACTAGTACCGTTGACCTTTAGATGACTTTAAGCTTTAAAACTCGTTTACCTAGATTGTCGATATGTTTGTCCACTTAAGCTTTACCACATTTCTCAACTATTTCAAGATATGTTAAGGTAAGATTTATGAAACTTGACTTATCTGTGGTTCCCACTTCTTGAATATACTCCCGTATCCAGATTCCCTAGATTTCATCTTACAGGTGAATATAGCGTAATTGATATCTGTATCTGGGTTATGCGAGACCTTGAGAGCTCAGGTTAGTACTACCGTACAGACAAAGAGATGAAGGCTCGTCTTTAAGGTGTGTTCCACTTAAGGAATCTTTTTAGCACTGCACATGACTAGATCTTTTGATTCTTTTCAATATTGCATGCAGTTTGGGGATTTTTGGCGAAGAGGCCATTGCTTCCGCAAAATCAGAAGAACTTGTTAATACCCCAGATATCAACTATCTATAAAGACCTCATATCTCAGAATCAGGCAATCTCTCAACGAAATTTTGGAGTACTAAGTCCATATATCCAAGATATGTTAATCCATGAGATTAAGCAGTTGCTAAATTTAGTTTATATCTCGAAAACAGTTTACTGAACGTGTTAAGCCTATCGACACATCCACAGTAAGACTCGTTTATCACTTTTAAACTTTCCATTTCTTTAGCATACTGTGATAGTCCACTGATGTACTATCATTTCCTTATATGACACCGAATTCTTTATGACTTTTTCAATGTTTTTGTACATTTTGAATTTTTCATATGTTTTTGGATTTCAAAATTTTTCGAATGTTTTTGTATTTTCTCTAACATTTCTCCCCCTAAAATAAAAAAACATCTTTTTGGATTTTAGTTTTTAACAAAATTCTAAACTAGAAAGATATTTAGAAACCAATGCGGATCACGTGAACTCGTAATCCGATCCGTATTCAACCTCAGCGTCCGCACCAATCAGCAAATTTTTCATACCATTAATTCTCAGCAAGTATCTAAACTGTGACAATGAAAAGGGTTTGATATAAAAATCAGCCTTTTGTTTGTCGGTGTGGATTTTTTCTATTCGCACCAATTTCTTTTCGTACGAATGAAATGATAATGAATTTCAATGTGTTTTATGTGTGAGTGATGAACCGGATTTTTACTTATATCTATGGCTGCCTTTTTATCAACAAACAGCGGAGTGTCTAGAAATTGCAGGCCATAGTCTCTCATCTTCTGTTGAATCCACAGAATCTGTGAACAATCCACGTGCTGTGCTTCAATAACCTTTCTCAACGAAGGAACATAACTCTTCTTAACGGACTCGCATATCTGACAAAGAAACCCTCAAGAGATTTAGCTCCGAATTTGCCATCTTGGTCTATTACGGTACATGGCGCACCGAATGGCTCTAAGAACTTCAAATTTGGCTTCCGTCGGTTTATCATCTAAAAACATGTTTTCTTTGTGGTTTGACAGTGATAACCCTGTTTAGCGTGTAGCAAGCCGCAGCAACTGCTTCACTCCAGAAGCTGATTGGAAGTTTAGAATCTGCAAGCATGGTTCTCGCAGTTTCAATCAAAGTTCTGTTTTTCTGTTCAGCTACTCCATTTTGCTGTGGAGTATAGGGAGCACTAAACTCGTGCAGTATCCCTTTTGCGTTGCAGAATTCTTTCATTTTGTTATTCTTAAACTCTGTGCTGTTGTCACTTCTAATGCGTCTGACCGGCAGATGATAAAGATTCTCAAGTTTCTTGAACAGAATTACCAAGTTCTCGAACGTTTCGTCTTTTGATTCTTGAAAGAATACGCACGAATATCTCAAATAGTCATCTGTCACGACCAAGCAATATAAGTCTCCTGAGATGCTTCGAACATTTACAGGACCAAATAAATCCATGTGGAGACGTTCTAATGGTAACTTCATTGAGTTCATAATTTTCATCGGATGAGATTTCTTGATCTGCTTTCCCTTTTTACACTCTAAGCAGTGATCAGTTTATATGAAAGCTCCGAAGATTTACGCCTTCACAAGATCATTATGAACCAAAAAATTCATTTTTCGCAAATGAATATGCCCCATCTTACGATGCCAAAGAATAGAATCCTTTTAAGTAGCCTTTGTCACAAAACATGGCACTGATTTTGATGAAGTGGTAGCGACACCCATATCAAGAACATATAGATCATTCTCACATGGTGCTCGCATCAAAATCCACTCATCTGGTATTATGAAACCCGACTTCAAGATGATACACTCATTGTCGTTGAAATGGACTGTGAACTTCTTGTCACAAATTTGCGATATACTCAGAAGATTATTCTCTAATCTGCAATATAATTCATGCGATCGAATGAAACGACGCCATTTGAGAGTTTTCCTCGGCGACTATCATTCCACCTTTGTTTCCTTCAAATCCAACATATTCGCCATTGATAGCTTTAATGTCGAACAACAACGCTTTCATTCCTGTCATATGTCTGGAAGCTCCACTATCCAAAATTAAACTCACACTCATCAGCATAATCGAATCCACACACTTCTGCATAATCAAATTCATATTCATCATCTAGAATTTTCTGTGATGTTTATGTTTGAAAACGTTTTTGTAGTTTTGACATTTTCAAATGTGGTTTCAATTATGATTTTAGATTTTGATTCTTTCTTTCTATCACTAGTCTTACCAAGCTCAGACTTAGTGATCTCAGATGTTGTTGACCGTTTCTTTGCAATCCAGGCTTGAGATTTTATGTTAGCCTTCTTGATGTAAAAATTGTTTTTCATTAGCCTTTGAAGTTTCACCTTTTTCAAAAATTGAATTTTCAAACTTAGGTTTAACTTCAGCTTTTGATTCATTTCTTTTCAAAATCTTTACAAGTTTTACAAACACTGGTTGCTTCGGTTTCATAACGTTTGAACTTTCTTTCCTTCGAAGATAAGCCGGCTTTGATTTCGGACAGTAACGTGCAATATGACCAATTTAATTGCACTTGAAACAAGTCTGAGAATCATGTGGATGTCCTTTTGTGGGTTTTACACCACTTGTTTTGGCATCACTTTCAATTTTGGCTTTATCTCGAAGTTCTTTTTGTTTTTTGAACTCATCGTTTGACTGTTTCCCGATCAAACTTTCCTCATGAACCGTGTTCGTCCCATATACAAAATTCATGTTTTTATTCTTGTATTCCTGAAATGGTGACGGTTTCTTTTTAGGTTCATCTGATTCTTCTAACCCAACCCAGCTCTCTGGTTTTCCGGATGATCACCACCATTCTTTCGGTAGTTGTTTATTTTAGGTTTGGAATAGAATTTCTTTTCATTAATCTCCAGATCATCTGATATGACTTCCACGAGTTTAAAGAATTTATCTAACAATTCTTCCTTCACATTCTGAATTGGAAAACTATCATCAAAGTACAATCTATTAGAATCCTTAATCTTGTACATCACAATATTAGGATCATCACTTAGATTGTCATCTGATGACTTATCGTCATCTTCAGACTGTGATAAGAATTCTTTGAACTCGAGTCGGCACTTTTAAAGCTGCCTTCATGGGAATCGTTCAAAACATTTTCAACAACCTTTTTAACCACAACATTGTCATCATCTGTTTTAGTATAGATTACATCAATGTTCTCTGGCAACTCAGTTTTCTTTTCAGATAAAAACTCAATATTGAGTGCCTTATCCATCCCATCAGCGGATTTGCGACAATACTTCTTGCAAAGGGGTGGAGGAACATTATTGTATTCTTTACCAATTTTCTTTTTAGGTTTCTATTCCGATGGAATTGTCGGAAGGATGTGATCAATGACATATGCATTACATGTGTAACTTCTCAAAAGTTGTTGAACATGCTCTGTTTCAATTGTCATGTCTTTGAGTTGTAGCTTAGTTTCAGCAATGGTGTTAATATAGATATTAATCGCTTTTTGCTTATCCATTACTGTTCCTTTTAACATTCTTATGGTATCATGTTGTTCGATGTTATTTCTATCAAGCCTACCATAATCATTTTTCATTTTATCATACGCTTCCTTCATTGTGCGATAATCGTATTTCAAAAGTTCATTATGCACATTGTTTTCAGCGATTTTTTATTTTTCGACACACTCAGAACATGGTTCGGTACATTTTGTACAAGGTTTCTCAACCTTTACAACTTGTACTTTGACAACTTCATTTACCTCTGGACCTACCTTTGTTAAATTTGCCATCAAAGCTTTGTCGGCAATGTCCTTGAGGTTTTCGACATTCACTTCTTTAGTAACATCAACGACCACTTCATCAGTTGATTTCTTCTCGGGAACTTGCTCCTGAGAACTTCCATCAAAATGACCTGCAAAACTTTCACAAGAGTTAGGAGATAAAATACCTTGCTTCTGCATGTGATTATACTCCTCTTCTTCACGTTGTTGTTGCAGATATTGTTCCAGCAGAATATTCTCCAAAGCCGCTGCTTCTTCTGCAGATGTAACTTCAACTATCTCAGCCATCAACGCAACTCCGGTCTTCTTACCGATGTATGAGTTCCAGTCGAAACCATCATCTTCGTTTGATGCAACCATAGCTTTCTCATTGATGCTGCTATTTGGTTTCTCTTGGATTTCAACCTGAGTCTTCTTCGGGAAAGGCTTGTATTGAACTGACTTCTTGTAATAATCGTTGCCTACTCTGAACGGACTCTGATTTCCTGTTGCTTCAGGATTTTTGCATTCTCTCTTGAAGTGACCCTTTTGGCGACATCGAGAACATGTAACTTTTGACTTGTCGAAGCCCAACTTGTTGCTAGAATTTCCGATATCTCGGCATGTGAGAGCAACAAACATGGTAACCCTTCGAATAATTGAAGCTAAACTCCATTTAATATCCATTAACTCGAGTTCTTCTTCATCCAATTGGTCATACTCTTTTGCCGTCATTTCAGGATTTCTAATTTTACCGGCTACAAGACTTTCGTATGACTCCAGAACAGTGGCGAGAAGAGACATATGTTGTTTAGCGACTTGTTCCGAAACAACATTGTTCAAATTTCTACGATGTTGCACTTGTATACATTCGAATCAGAATTTTTTTGTGGATTCTGATTTGCTTGACTTTGATAAGATGAATTTGAACCAGTGCTTGAGAATGGACTCTGTGGACTCTGATCATAATGAGGGTCTGATTGACTCTGGTTTTGTTGAGAATCATTAATGTTCGCACTAAACGTTGTCCCAATTTTCGGACTTGAAATGTTGTCTTGCATTCCACTTTTGTAATACAACCCAACGTCCTGAACTACATTAGCGTTCTTTGACTTTGCAATCTTCAATAATTCCATTTCATGGCCTTCGAGTTTATCGATAAATGTTGACAGCTTGAAGAAATCTCATTTATCGCTTTCCTTCAGAACCATTAGATAAGTAGTCCACTCTCCATCTGGTAGAGCGTCAGCAAGCTTGTCGATGTACTCTTGTTCCGTCTTTTCAAGACCGTGTTTTTCGCATTTGAACTTTAAGATGACAGAAGCGTTCAATCATCTGCTTCATGGTCTCACCCTTCAGCATGTTTAAGATATGGAACTCTTTCATAATAAGAGCTTTCTGGCTTTTGATCATCTCCGTGCTTCCTTGATACTTCTTTTGAAGTGAGAGCCAGAGATCTCTTGCAGTTATGTATTCCGGTAGCAAAATGAGAATATCTTCTTTGAAGGATTGTTGGATAAGTCTGGTCATCTTTTTCTCAGCAATGTATTCCTCTTTTTGTACCGTCGAGTAATTGTACTTCTCAAGAACTTGCTGATGTTCATCCACCGGAACAGTATAACCTCTTTCAATCGACACCCAGCCTCGAAATGCATGGCTTGAACCCAATACGTAAATTTCTCTCTCCATGCTTCATACTCGTCCATGCTCATTAGCTTGGGCGGTTTAACAGTTGTTCCCATTTCGTTATCAAGATGGACTTGATGAATCACGTTGGCATTTGACGAACTAGCTCCGGACATAAAAGCTCTTTGAATATCATCTATCGTGCATAACGGGACGTGTATACTTAAAATTCTCAAAAACTTTTAAAAATGTTAGAAATATTACAAGTTCGGTCGAACTTGTCGTTTGGAATGAAGAATTCTTGATTTTGTCACAAGTTCTGTCGAACTTGTGATATTTGATTTGAAAATTTTGTTTTATCTTCGATCGAACTTGTATAATGAGCTTTGGTCAAAATATTGTTAGTTGGGCGAACTTACCTTTAATTTCCTTGAGATTATCCAAGTTCGGTCGATCTTGATATAAAATCAGTGAAAAATTGGTAACTTCGAGCGAACTTGATCAAGATTTCCTCAAAAACCACTCAAGTTCGAGCGAACTTGCTAAAACTTCACTTGAAAAGTGACTTTTTAGCACAAGTTCTGCCGAACTTGGTTAACAAGTTCGAAATTGAGGGTTTTTCAAAACATGGTTTTTTCAAAATTTTGACATCAATTCGGTTGAATTTGGTCTCCAATCTTTCAAGGGTTTATCTTTGATGTATTTTACATGATTATTCAAAATTGAAAAGATTTTGACCGTGAATTCTTCATTTTTGATGAAAAAGTTAAGAAAAATAGAAGAATGGAGATGAAATAGAAGTGTTCTTGTCTTGATGCTATCAAATCAGGTTGTTCTAGCTCTGATACCACTTGTAGGACCGATCCTTGATGCTAAGGAACCTAAATTTGATATCTAACGTCCATAATAGCGGAAATATTACGTCGTGTTTACCAATATACAAGAATTAATCAGTTAATCATCAGTTTCATTGATTAAACTTCGAGAGTATAAACTGACCGAGCTTCGCCTCCAAAATGCCAAATTTACAAATGAGGAGCACTAGCTAGGTATTTATAGAGCCTCAAGTTCGCCCGAGGATAGGAGTAAGTTCGCCCGAACTTGCCATAGCAAGTTCGGCCGAACTTGCCTTTACATGACACATCATGGGCGAACTTGGCTAATACAATCATAAATACTTCATATACCTAGCCTATTAAGCTCTATACTATACAGACTCGATATAAGACTAAGACATAGACATTATGCACCAACAGACTCCCCTTGGATATCGTCTTCGTCTTGTACCAACCTTTAAAACCCTGTCTTCATAATATACTTTAACGCACCCTACCGAAGAAGTTCTTGTACGGCTCCTTTCGTCGCTCTTGTTTCGGATCCGGCGTCTGATCTGTAGGAGGCACTTTGTTCAAATGCTGAAATCTTTTAACACTTGCCTTCCTAGTTCTTTCATTAATTGCTTCAAGACGCTTCTCCTCCTTTAGAAACTCAACCCTTTCTAAATCTCTCCACTTAGTTTGCCACATCTTTCCAGACTTGACTTCGCGTGCATAACAAATGTTTACAACTCTCTGAAAGTGTATCGCTTGTACCTTTTCTCGTTCTTCAAAAACAATCTTGCTATAGAACAAGGTTTTGATATCTTCTCTCGAGCAGTTCACAAGCAACATAGGATCTAGAATCCTTATCGTCCTCCATAAACCCCTCATACCCTGATGTCCCATAACTTCAACCCTTTCCTTTGTAGTATCCAAATGTTCTTCAAACTTCAGCACAATAACAGCTTCACACGTAGCTGGATCTATTTGCCACCACTTGAACAAAGGATAGAAGTTTTGTTCAATCGGCATTAGCGGCATATTCCTCATGGCTCTTGGATGTTTCATGATCAACGTTATGTCCTTTTCCCGCGTTTTCTTGTTTGTTTTGATTCGGCGGCCAGGAATAAAAGGCTTCCAGTAGTTGAATCCTTTCACCGCTTCATACTTGATCATTTTCCACAATAACTGATCAATATACTTCATGTGATATGTAACATTCACTGTCTGCCCCAACTCTTCCACATCCCAATACGGTAATATCCCCCAAAGAAACATCTTTGTCTCTGGTAAAGAATGCTAGAGGCGTCAAACTTACGTTCGCGAGACATCTCTTTAAACCAGGACTTCTTCGCTTGAGCGATTTCCTCCTTTGTCATGGGTTTAGGAACTTTTCCCTCTCGTAGAGACTCTTCAATCTTTTCCTTAAGCACGTCTTCATCGAGTTGCTTGTACATCTCCTCGAAACTAGGAAAACTTTCAGAATTAGGACCGACGTACTTCGCAGTATGATCTGTTTCATCATCAGAAGACCAATCCTCTACGATCACCCTGTTATACTCATCAGCCTCAAATCGTCTAGTATACTGATAATCGTTTGGCTCAAAAGTGTTAACGTTCAAAACTTCCTCGAAATCAAACTCTAAACTTTCAGCTTCAACTTCAACCAATCTCGCCAAATCTTCTTTTGAGTGATTGTGCACGTACTCACCTTATTCCACATTATGTTCGAACATCAACATTAACGGCTTTGTGGGTACTGCAGCAACTGGCTTTGCAAATCGATCAATATTTGACAAATCTATATCCTCTGAAGGCCCTGTCTTCCCTGACTCCTCCTCAACTTTATCTTCCATCTTATTCGACTCATCATTCATAAGATCAGAAAATCAAAGTCATCAGCGACTTTGGCTTCAGTAACTTTAATGCCAGTACTACCATGATCATAATCATCGTCATCATCACAAACATTCCAATCCTCATAACCATTTTCCTCTTCATCCTCTTTATCATCTTTCTCAGCTTCCTCATTGTCTTTTTCTTCAGAAGTAGTGATAGGATCAGAAGGCTTGACAGATTCATCAACCTTTGGAATATCAGACTCAGGAGCTAGAATCTCATCATCAATAGACTTCTCTGCAGCTACAGAAGAAGAAGGTGCTTCACCTTCAACATTCTTTCCTTTACTGCTCGCAGCTAATTCTTTCTCAGAACGTTCTTTAGCTTCCTGTTGATCTAGACGATCATATTCTTTGATGAAGTCGATACCCAGTGCATTAGATAAAACTTTCTGTATCTTGGAGAATCTTCAATCATTAGGCTTGAATAGACTTCAGATCAGCTATCTCAGTTTGCATCTTTTCGTTAGCATCCTGCAAACTCTCTATCAACGCTTTAAATATTCACGTTCATTTTCCAAGACTTTAACGTTTTCATCCAAAATCTATTTCTCAACCGCATTTTGATTCATCTTCTGAATAAGCTCTGCTTTTTCAACTTCATTCTGTGCCACTTTGTCTTTTAATGCCTTGACACGCTTTTCAAGAACTTCAACGTTAGTCTGTAGAAAGAAATCGTTTAAATCCTGCAGACTTATCGGATCATTGTGCATATCACCAAACACATTAGGCCCTCCTGGAGTTTTTGGTGTTGACTTTGGAGTCGCAGCCTTTGGTGTAGACTTCCTTGGAGTAGAGCTTTCAGGAACAGAAGTCGTTGCAGCAATTGTAGACTGAGTAATAGGAACTTCGAGTAAACCAGTCACAGGAGGTTCTTGTGTAACTCCTTGACTTTCAGTCTCAGCATGAATAATAATAGGAGGTTCTTGTGTGACTCCTGTCTCCTGTGCACCAGAAGGTTCTTGTGGGGCTTCTGTGCTTTTCGTCTTTCTAATACACTTTCTGCTTGCTGCTTTTCTTTTCTTGCCTTTTGCTTGAGGAGATCCTGTAGTCTTTGTTGACGAAACAGTGGCAGACTTCACACGTTTAACTTTTTTCTTGGGCCTTTCCTCATCAGATTCTTTTTCCTGATTCGGATAGAAATCAGCATCAGCCTCTTTTGTCTTTTCTGCCACAGTCTCTGCTATAGTCTTTTTTGTAATTCTTTCAAGAGAATCATCAGAATCATCATTCTCTGAAGTAGCAGAAATAACATCTTCTTGAGTCGTTTTCACTGTTTCTTGACTGTCAACCACTAGTGCAGCACTTGAACCTGCTTCTGTTTGCACATTCTCTGGTTCATCTTCATCTACGAGCATAGTTTCGACTTTCTTTGCCACACATTTCTTCTTAGACTTATCAGCTTCTGCCTTTAAGAACCATTCGCTTCTTGCTTTCAGTTTAAAGTCTTTGAACCATTCTATCTCAGCGTTAAACTCATTCTCATCATCGTGGCCATCTTTTCTCCATTTATTGTCAGGCGGCGCAATGTAGTTAGCATCTTTAATAGCTCCTAAAACTGGTTTTGCAACAGGAGCTGAAGCTTGCTTCTGAAACTTTATGAGCTTCTTCACTGTTGTTTCATCAAGATGAACTAGATACAACACATCGTTCGGATCTCGTGCTATATTCTTGAACTTTTCATCAATCAACATTTGCACGAATCTCGGATAAAGACAAAGTCTTGAATCTTCCATATTCTTGGACATGTGTGTGAAAACAAGCTTAGAAAAGTTGAACGGCTTCTTCAGAATAAGCGTCGTTGCCATACAGGCTAGATAATCTTGAACGTCGTCGAGACCTGCCTTGTGGTGACTAAAAGTGTGAATAATAGTGTGCATTAGGAGCTTGTAGGGGTTAGGCACTTCCCCTTTCTTTAGCGTTGGCTTATTCACGCTTCCTTTGTAGACCATTCGAAAGAAACAACCACGAACCATCTTTTCATCGAGATATATTGAATCGTCTTCTTTATCGTTGAATTGTTACACTCTGCGTATATCATCTTCAGTTACAGTGATTGATTTGACTTCATTACCGACTTGCACGGTTGAAATAATCGACTTTTGATCATCTCTTAAACTCGCATTCATCCAGAAGTTGAAAGTATGAAATCTATATGATACTTTGCGCTCTGTGATAGCCCGGTGAATAGGACTTTCCTCCAAAAACTTCAATATACTGTCGTATTCCTTAAGCGATGGACAGATTGATTTGTCGAGCGTAATACAGGTGTTGTGCGTCTTAGAAAATTCCACTGAGTTTAAAAGCTCTGGAACTTGTGCCTGAAAAACAACACAAAATACTTAGCACGCTTTACGAGAAAAATTACAAATTTTACTAACACTTTTATCAAGTTCGGGCGAACTTGATTAAGTGTTAATACATTGTTTTGAGTAAGTTCGCCCAAACATGCTTTATGAACATGTTCAGAACATGCCTTATCAACATGTTCAATTATAACCATAAGTTCGGGCGAACTTATAACAAGTAACAACTTTTATTAAAGATAAGTTCGGTCGAACATGAAATTTCCAAAACATTTCAATACTCAAGTTCAATCGAACATGCTACTGGATCTCTGTATTCAGTTTTGTTAACAAGTCCGGTCGAACTTGATAACAAGTTCGGCAGGACCTGTCGTCTCTTTCAATACCAAACCTGTTAAACATTCAAATAACCATTTCAATCCAATCAAAAATGTTTATACGGTCGACTTTATGTGTAGATTATGATTTTCAGTTCAATTTTGACCAACAACACCTAGATCTAACAGATTTTAAAGTTCCAGATTTAAGTTTATCTCATTCGGTTCAATTCATAGATCAATCATTGAAATTATACCTCGGCCCTTGTTATTAGTGTGCCAATCACTAAAAACAAACGAAAATCGGGCAGAATAACGACGTCAAATTGCCAAATCACAAATTCGCTCTCAAATATTTTTCGCTCAGGAGAGTTTGTGTGCTGTTGAAGGAGTTCGGCCGAACTTGATTGGTATTTATACCATGTCAAGTTCGGGCGAACTTACAGGCCCATACACAAGCCCATTAGAAGCTCGGGCGAGCTTGATAATCATCAACCATTTATCTGCAAGTTCGGTCGTACTTGCTTGTTTGTTAAACATGATTTGTTTAGCAAGTTCGCCCGACCTTGCCAAACCCTAAATTCAAACTTTTTTGAAAATTTTCAAAATTTTCATTTTAACCCTTAACTTTCCAACTTTTTACCAGTTATGAAAATCCACTCAGTTGACCAAGTCCAAGCTAATGACCTTGGTTAACCGATTTGTTTGCCGAGTCAAAGTTAATGACTCCGGTTTGACCCAACAAACAAACTATTGATATTTTCAAAATCAAAGTTTCAAATTAATGAACTTTTTATTATTTTGACTTTTTAGATTTTACAGATTAGCTCCCAGCACATTGTCAATGAGATTCCTACCAGTTCTAGCATCTTACCAGACTTCGAAGATCCGTTCTCCAACATTGGTTTGCTGAAAACAACGTAGAAATAAAATCTTTTTGAATTTTTGAAAATTTATGCTAAAAGACACCGAAAATCTTTTTGATTTTAATCTGTAAAGCTGATAAACTATGTACATGACAATGTAAACTATATACAGACATATTTTTGTGAATTTTGTGTCTAAGGATCATATCAGTTGATTGAGACATATCACCAGTACCGTTAACCTTTAGATGACTTTAAGCTTTAAAACTCGTTTACCCAGATTGTTGATATGTTTGTCCGCTTAAGCTTTACCACATTTCTCAACTGTTTCAAGATATGTTAAGGTAAGATTTATGATATCTGTATCTGGGTTATGCGAGACCTTGAGAGCTCAGGTTAATACTACCGTACAGACAAAGAGATGAAGACTCGTCTTTAAGGTGTGTTCCACTTAAGGAATCTTTTTAGCACTACACATGATTAGGTCTTTCGATTCTTTTCAATATTGCATGCAGTTTGGGGATTTTTGGCGAAAGTATTATAGAAGTTCTAGGCCATTGCTTCCGCAAAATTAGATGAACTTGTATAATACCCCAGATATCAACTATCTATAAAGACCTCGTATCTCAGAATCAGGCAATCTCTCAAACAAATTTCGGAGTACTAAGTCCATATATCCAAGATATGTTAATCCACAAGATTAAGCAGTTGCTAAATTTAGTTTATATCTCAAAAACAGTTTACCGAACGTGTTAAGCCTATCGACACATCCGCAGTAAGACTCGTTTATCACTTTTAAACTTTCCATTTCTTTAGCTGTTGGTGCATATGTTTGTTGCCTTCGTCATTACCCGAGAACGAGTCTGGAATAAACGAGAGTTTCTGAACACCGAACAAGACAAAGTAGATATCCAAGAGGGAGTCTATTGGTGCATAATGTCTATAGAATAGTCTTGTATCGAGTCTGTATAGAATAGGTGAAATGAGGTGTATTTAAGAATATTTGGTAGCAAGTTCGCTTGAGACTTGTTGAGAAGAGACAAGTTCGCCCGAACTTGACTAGGTCAAGTTCAGGCAAACTTAACAAACTCAGTCTTTCCACCAGCGAACTTGGTATCCTATAAATAGGTGCCTTGGTTATTTCATTTGTAATTTCAGAGATTTTGTCACAGAGACAGCGAAGCTCTGTCGGATCTGGTTCTCGAATGTATATGACTTTAGATCAATGAAAACAACGTTTAAAAGAGTAATTCTTGTTATTTGATTAACATGTCATTAGTTTCCGCCTAATTGGACATTAGATAACAAATTTAGGTTCCCGAGCTGTTCGTGGACGTTCCTACAAGTGGTATCAGAGCCTGGATACCTAAATTTGCTGGAATCAAGACAAGAATCTCTCTTATTCTACTCCATTCTATCTTTTTTCTTAACATTTTCACATACTTGACGTTTTCATGGTCAAAAATGGGTGATTTTTGAATATGTTATGTAAAACACACTTGTGGTAAACCCCTGAGAGTTTGGACATCAAATTCAATCGAATTGATACCAAAAAGTTGCATAAACCAATGTTTTAGAAACAAGATTCAGTCGAACTTAACATCAAGTTCGACCATACTTGATAAAAATTTCATTGATTTTAATCAAGTTCGACCTAACTTGACAGATTTTTCAAGAATTTTTGATAAGTTCGCCCGAACTTGAAGGAAATCTCAATATTTTTGATTAAGTTCGCCCGAACTTGATCAACTTTCATTGATATCCTTTTACAAGTTCACCCGAACTTGCATAAGTTTTTGAAATATTACATAAGTTTGACCAAACTTAGCTGTTTCTTGAAAATATTCACAAGTCCGCTCTACAAGTGTGATTTTTATCAAACCCCACATCAAGTTCGACTGAACTTGATAAGTCTTTGACAAGTTCGCCCGAACTTGTCTAAGGTTCCTAAAAAAACGTCACGAACATTATATATCGTTAGATTCATATCGACGAGATGATTTTAAAGATATAATCGGGTAAAAATTGTTTTCGGGAAAATTTTAAACGTTTTTAACGTACCGATTGTCGATTAAAACGTCAGTGTTTGCTAAAATTGCTTGTTTCTAATCAATTGTCAAGTGTTTTTGATCAAATTCACAGATAAGCCAAAATGGAAGATTTCCACAACGTGTTTGTTTCACAAATGGCTTCTTCATCAAATGTAAATAATCTTGCAGCGAACCAGTTAAATATCGACAATGAAATGGGTACTAATTAGAAACCGCCGAAGCTAATGAGTATATATGAGTTTGAAGGATGGAAAGAAAAGTTTGTGAATTGGATACAAGCAAATCAATTTGACAGTTGGGTTGTAGTTGAGGATGGCTACCAATGGCCAAAAGATGAGCGTGATCAAGATCTTCCGTTGAACAAGTTTTCACCAGGCAACAAAGCATAGTATGTCGCTGAAAAGGAGATGATTAGCTTGATTCAACAATCAGTAAAGGAAGATATTTTGATATTATTGCCAGAGTTTGATACTTCTCAAGAATTATGGCACTCTCTCTGTGACAAATTCAAAGGAAGTGATGAAATGATCAAGAGCAAGAAGGCCTTAATCAAGAAAGAATTCGAGATCTTTATGATGATTAAAGGTGAAACTATGAAGCAAATGATCGATAGATACTGTCATCTCATGGTCCAGATGCGAAGACATGACATCAAAAGATCTACCGAAGAGCAAATCAAGAAGTTGGCCGATGCACTTCCAGAAGGAGAATGCACGACATACTTAACGATTTTGAAAAATAGTCCATCTTGGATACATTTCAAGTTGTCATCTTTCATCGACAAATTAGAAGGTCATGAAATGGAGTTGATGAAAATGGCTAAATCAAAGAATGCCAATGTTGTTCAAGATGTCGGTATTTATTACAAAGGAGGTATTTAAGATACTCCGATTCAAAGCCCGAAAATTCAAACAGCTTTTAATGCAAATGCAAATTCTTCTCTTAATCAAAATTCTCCATATGTTGGTTATTCTAGTGCTAGCTCTAGCTCTTCATTCCAAAATCAGACAAATCAAGCTAGTTCTGATTCAAATGTTTTCCAGTGCAACATAACAGTCGATTTGAAGAATGTATTTCCAGAAAAAGTAGCAAAACAACACATAGCACTTCTCGCTACCGTCCTTGAATCGTATGAACGTCTTGTTGCTGGAAAGATCGGAAATCCAGAAATGACAGCAGAAGATTACGATCAGGTAGACGACAAAGAATTGAAGTTGATAGATATTAAATGGAGCCTTGCGTCCATCATCAGAAGAGTTACTAAATTCGTGGCACTCGCTAGAAGATACATTGGAAATTCAAGCAACAAGCTTGGGTTCGACAAATCAAAAGTCATATGCTTCAGGTGTCGACAAAAAGGACATTTCAAATACGAATGCAGTAATCAAGAAGTAAGTGGAAACCAAAATCCTTTCGGAAGCAACAATGAGTACTACAAGAAAGCTCTTCAGTATAAGCCATATCCGAATAGAACACAAGTTGAAGTTGAAGATAAATTTGCAAAGAAAGCCGAACAAGCTTTTGTACCAATCATGAAGACGATGGTTTAGATTGGAAAAAATACATCAGAAAGAAGACTGGTGTTGCTATGATGCCAGAGGTTGGGAATGAATCTGAGACATTGTTTGTTGAAGCTGCTATCGAAAATGCTATTCAAGAAGCATTAATGCAGAGAGTTGAGGAAGAAGCTGTCCTGGAGGATTCAGTTCTGGAAAGATACATGCAACAAACAGAGGAAGAAGAGATAGCTTATGCTGAGATGCAAAAACAAGAAGCTTTGAAAGCAGAGGCCGAAAAGGTAAAAGTTGAGGTAAGAATGTCTGAAAAGGAAGTTGTGAAAGTTGTGGAGGTTGAAAAACCTTGCACAAAATGCACAAATCCTTGTGAACCATGCCTTGATAAGGTCAAAGTTATAAGAGAATTAACTGAACATAATGGAACTTTTCGTTATGATTACATAAACATGAAAGAAGCTTATGACAAGATACAAGGCAAATATAAAAATGTCGAAAAAGCTAATCTTAAAATTGCTGCTAATGAAAAAATATTAAAAGCAACAATGATTGAAAAACAAAAAGCAATTAAATGTATATCAACACTATTGCTGAAACAAAACGTGAGCTTCATGACATAAAAATTGAAACAGAACGTGTAAGACAGCTTTTGAAAAGCTACACCACAAATGCTTATGTAATTAATCACATTCTTACTACGATCATATCGGAGGAAAATGATCGTAAACCAAAGCGTAAAGAATACGGAAGTGTTCCTTCACCATTCCTTGAAAATTATTCTTGCAAAAAGGATGATGAAGTTGAAAAGACATTTGATATACTACTTTTATCTGAATTGAAAAATCAATTGCCTGAGAAATTGAAGTAGACTTTACGAAATCAAACGATAGACATTAAAGCAGTGGTAGAAAATGTGGTAAAGAATGTTTTGGGAAATGATTCTGATGATAACAGTTCTGATTCATAGTCCGAAAATGACGATATAACATCTGAAAATGATCCAAATGATGATCCTAACGTTGTCATGTACAAAGTTAAGGATTCTGATAGATTATATTTCGATGATAGCTTCCCGATTCGGAATGTGAAAGAAGATCAACTTGATATTTTTCAAACTTGTAGAAATTTCGTCAGATGATCTCGAGAAAAACAAAAAGAAATTTTATTCTAAACCCAAAAGGAACTTTAATAACAACCGAAAGGTTAGTGGTGATTTTCTTGAGAACAGGAGAGCGGGATTTGGTTTTGAGATTGAAGAAGAAGAACCGAAGAAACCAAAGTCAGTGTTTCAAGAATGCAAAGGTAAAAACATAAAGTATATGGAACAAATACAGTTCAAGAAGAAGGTATGCTTGGTAAGCAATCGAATGTTGAATTCAAGAAAGAAAAAGACCTTCGGGACAAGGCTAAGATCAAATCCACAACTGGAGTAAAACCCACTAGTGGACATGCTTCTGATAGTCGAACTTGCTTCAAGTGCAATACGATTGCTCATATTGCTCGCAAGTGTCTAAATTAAAGCCTGTGTTTCCATGAAGGAAAAATGTGTCTAAAGAAAAAAAGCAAAAACAACCAGGGATTGTGAAACCTAACAATGAATGTGTTTCTGAAATAAAACCCAAAAATGAATCTAAGTTTGAAAATTCAGTTTTTGAGAAAGGTGAAACTTCAAAGTCAAACAAAAACAAAAACAAAAACGATGATTCACGGTTTTATATTAAGAAAGCAAGATTCATGTAACAATCTTGGATCACTAAAAAGAAATCTTCTGAAATTGAAAAGTCTGTTGCTACTAAAACTAAAAATGTCAAATCAAAAGAAGCAGTCATTAAAAATGATCTTTCAAAGTTGAAAAATGACTTTATAAAACAGACATAAAAAGAAAAGATCGAAAAAGTTTCAAAATTAACATTGGACGAAATGTTTGATGGAAATTTTGATTATGATGATGGATTTGAAAGTGAATATGATAAGCTTTATGATGTAAAGCCCAAGACCAAAAAGGCTTGGGTCTCTCTTTTCAAATAGTTGTTTCATGTGCAGAAGTTCCAAGATCCACCAGATCAAAGGTTGATACAGGATTATGGAAGCTCCAAATCGTTTTAACTTATCAAGAAATGTCATATCTTTATCATTTTGAGGGGGAGTAGTTAAAGAGAAAATTTTTTGAAACTAAAAGTCAAAACTACAAGTGGTTATTAAAAGGAAAATTTTGAAAAGTCAAAATTATGAAAATCTACATTGTTGAACATAAAAACTGATTCAAAGTTCTTACATGTTCAAACTGCTTTTACATGTGGTAAATGCGTCTAATGATTGTTGTTAAACAATTGCAGAAACAGTTTTGAGAAAAAGGATCGGACGACGAGGTCACGGGATCCGCATTGGTTTGTTACATTTTTAGAAGAATTTCTTTAAATCTAAAATCCAAAAATATGTTTTTGATTTTAGGGGAGTAAGAAAATTTTAAAAAGTGTTGAAAAAAAAAAAAACATATGAAAAAGTTGAAAATTCAAAAACATTGAAAAATTCAAAAAGTACAAAAACATGAAAAAAATTCAAAAAGAATTTTGTTGTCAAAAAGGAAATGATAGTACATCAGTGGATTATTACAGTATGCTAAAGATTTTTAAAGTTTAAAAGTGATAAACAAGTCTTACTGTGAAAATGTCGATAGGCTTTACACATTCAGTAGATTGTTTCCGGGATATAAACTAAATTTTACAACTACTTAATCTTGTGGTATAATGCATCTTGGATATATGGACTTAGTACTCCGAAATTTCGATTGAAGGGTTGCCTGATTCTGAGATACGAGGTCTTTATAGATGATTGATATCGGTATTAAACAAGTTCTTCTGATTTTGCGGAAGCAATTGCCTATAACTTCTATAATACTTTTGCAATAAATCCCAAAATGCATGCAATCTTGAAGAGTATCAAAAGATATAATCATATGCAATCTAAAAAGATTCCATACACACCTTAAAGACGAGCCTTCATCTCTTTGTCTACTAACCTGAGCTCTCAAGGTCTCACACAACCCAGATACAGATATCAATTACGTTATACTCACATGTGAGATGAAATCTAGGGAATCTGGATACAGGAGTATATTCAAGAAGTGGGAACCACAGATAAGTCAAGTTTCATAAATCTACCTTAACATATCTTGGAACAATTGAGAAATGTGATGAAGTTTAAGAGGACAAACATATCTACAATCTAGGTAAACGAGTTTAAAACTTAAAAGTCTTAAAAAAGGTCAACGGTGTGACATTCCGGTTTTTCGGATAACTTAAACGCAATACTTGTCGAACGAATTATGTGCTACGTGTTAAACGTTTATAAGTTGGTGCGTTATTATGTGATATCCGAGTTCGTGTTTTATGTTAGTTATAATGTATAGACGTAGTAAATAAACAAATGAATCGAGCCGAACCGCGACACGAGCCGGCCTCTTTTCTTGCGACTCAAGGAACTAAACTTGGGGATCAAGTTTTAAACCCAAACCTTAAACTCAACCCATCCGGTCGCGAGCAAACAACCCAAACCGACCAACCCAAGTCCCTTCGGCCACGAGAACAAACCCAAACCGCAAACCTATTCCCCCTTTTCTTGATCTTTTTGCGCCTATATATACCAACACATGCATGCTTCATCCACAACACAAAAACCCTAATATCTAAGAAGCCGACGGCAGCCTTGTTACACTCTCTTCGGTCGCGAGCAGCCTCTTCCTTCATCATCTCGATCTGATCAGCCCTACATCACCTTCTCGATCGCGAGCAGCTTGTCCCTTTTCATTCTTTCGGTCGAAATCTAGCTTGAACATCCGAATCAGTCCCGTCCAAGTCTCGGCTCGTTATTCACCATTATTAAAGGTTAGGATTTATAATTGTTTTGCAAGATCATATTCGGATTATATGTGTTTGAATGTAGTGATTATGTTGTTAATCGGCTGATTTATCCTAGTTTGCATGTATGATTGTTTTCGGAACTCATAGTTTGCAAGTGTGTTTTGTTTAGAAACACTAGAGATATTGATTAGGGTTTGCATGGATATGATATATGTATTGATCTATGATTGGAAAAATCAGTTCTTGATCGCCTAGGTTCATTATATCGACGGTTTATGCGAATTAGTGGTGATAAAATGCTGAAACAGGTTGCTGAGTGATAGTTACAGCCGACTTCAACAGGCTGTAACTCGGTCATTAGCTGTCGAAAAACGGATTTTCTGAAGTCTAAAACCTAGAGATTTGAATAACGAATCTAATGGCGCTGGATTCATATGTTTCTGAAGTCGTTTGATATTTTTAAGTGGCCAATTAAGAACAGTAACTAAAGCTGTGAAAATCCTGAAATTTTGTTAGTTGTTTATCGAGTTGGATTTAATAATCTGTAGGGAGTCGAATCATGAAATTTGTACAGAAACTAGGTATGGAAATTTCCGGGCAACTCCCATTGGAATTTTGTTAATTGGACGATCAGTGATTTTTAAATAAATTCTTCCGTGGACTGCAGTCAGAAAGCGACAAATCTGACTGCAGCCTAGTATATTAATATTTATGGATAATTGGTAAAGTATTAGGACTTGAAAAATTTATATAAATTTCTACAGTATAGTTGTCACCTGCTGTAAAATAATTGGAATTTTTGGAATGTTGGAACTATTATATAAAAATCCTAGAAAACAGCCGAATTATGAGTATGTAAGCTGAAATTTGATAACTTGTGAATGTGTGCACCAAAGTGTTGCATGGATTGGATTATGTGCATGATAAATTGTTTTGATTACTACGATCACATGAGGATACTTGCATGCATGTTTGAGTGTTAGGAATTTTGATTGTGTGTATCACTTTGTGCGTAAATTATGTGTAGAATTTGTATTAGTGTGTTCACACACTGACTTGGAATCAATTGGTTTATTAGGACGCAATTAGCGGTCCCATCATTTGCAACTTCTGTGTTACACTAACCGAGCAACTAAAGGTGAGTTCACGGCCCCTAATTTTATCCGGTTTTAAACAACAGGGGGAGAAACATGTATACACTCTTCAAACTCAATCTCTTTACCTTATACGAAATTAACGTCACATAACTATTCGGTAACTAAGTTGATGTTAATGTAATGTTATGGTCACTAAGCAGCTATATCACATAAGTCCTCGACAATATCTCGGATCGTTAGTATTGGGTTTTAATAGCGGGGAAATTAGAAGTAGTACTACTGGGCCCGACAAGCCCCATCCGAGCTAGTCGCGCTAGCCGACCGGGTATGGTCAACGGGTGAATAATTTGGCCTAACTTCGCCATGGTCAGTGATAGGACTGGCAACACGGAGGCACAACAGTCAGCTTCGATCGCGAACACTTACGTGACATAACTTTAGGCTAGCTACCTATATATGTTAACATTGAACTTAATTACGAATCAACTATATTATCCCGGGTTGGGGATAATGGAAACAACAACTATATTATCCCGGGTTAGGGATAATGGATACAACAACTTTATTATTCCGGGTTTGGAATAATGGAATCAACATCATTATTATTCCGGTTAAGGAACAATGGAACTATCGGTATTATTCCGGGTTGGGAATAATGGAATCAACATCATTATTATTCCGGTTAAGGAATAATGGAACTATCGGTATTATTCCGGGTTGGGAATAATGGAACTAAATCGTTATCCCGGGTTAGGGATAACGGGGGAAACAAACTCATAACCGAACAAACGAATTTATGAAAACCTGTGAACTCACTCATCTTTAATGTTGACACTTGTTTCTTTACATGTTTCTCAGGACGTTAGGAGCTCTAGGTGCACTCACTTGCATTGATCAAGACATCTTTTATCGAGTCTCATTTACAAACATTGTTTTGGGTTTTTCATTTGTTTTGGCGTTTGTGTTGGCGCCCGTTTCACTACTTATTTTATGCTTCCGCTCAACCATAAAAAAAACAAATGCTTCCGCTAAACATTGGTAATTAACTAAGACAATATAAAATCTACGATGAATGGTTAAACAAATGATTTTTGGAAAACGTATTATCAAATCATATAGAGTCGTTCGACGTACTAGTGTTTCAGATTCTGGTTTGTTCACACGCCTCGCGGTAAAACTCCGCAAGTGGAAATTGAGGGTGTGACAGATTGGTATCAGAGCCACTAGCTATAGAGAACCAGGTTTGCATTAAAAGTAGACCTAAACTATAGCTGAATACACGACACTAGACGTAGTTTGGCACCGAACTGTTATATCTTGATATGTGATGTACCATAACTGTGTTATGAAGAATATGAATGCATAGTAAGAAATGAATGCAACTCGTAACTAACTACACAACCTAACAGGCAATGTCATCATCATCATCATCATCATCATCCGACAAACTTACGCCACCAAGAGCGCCAGGAAAGGCACCTATGGTGGAACCCTTACCATCTTATGGCGTGGAGACACGCTCAGCTGCGAGGAAAAGGCTCGCTCTGGGGGAGGAGTCGTCATCACGCCCAACCATCGCTTTGCCGGTTGAACCGGTTAACTCTGTAGAAGTAGGAAATGACCTACTTAGAAATATGATACAGAAACAATTAGAAAGAATGCAGGAAACCATCCTAGCACAAGGATGGATGATCCGACAACTGACAGGTAAAACTGGCTCGCTCGAGGAAGAGCAACATACGAGTAAGATAGCTCGTAACACTTTAGCAGAGATCTGCGTGCTGAGCAGATAAGAGCCGACTGGCTTGAAGACAGAGTCCTGGAATCTAGTTTGAGAATTCAGGAGCTAGAGCAAAATCAAGCACCTGCACCAGCACCGGCCCCTCCAGTGCCGGTAGAGGAGGATCCGGAAGAGGATCCAGAAGAGGACCTAGAGGAGGATCCAGAGGAGGATCCTGAGGAGGACCCAGCTGTAGAAGCTGGAAATGCCGCGCAGGATGACGGCAACGATAGTGATTTGGGGGATGGAGACGTAGACGACTAACACGTCTCGCTTATTTTATTTACTTTCCTTCAGTCTATTTATTTTCCCACTTGTGTTTAAACTTGAGACTTTATAGTGAATTCATATGTTTGGTTGGCACTTTGTAAGACGTTGAAACTTTATTTAATCAAGTACTTCTTTTGACTATTTAATATATTTGAGCTGACATAACTTGAGAACTATTAAAGTACGAAGTAGGATAACTATATTGGATATATAGACTTATCGGGGTGTGTTTATGTTGTTTTTCGAAGATCTAAATGGCAACTGGACGACGTGGAAACCTTAACATGACGCCCGAAGAACTAGCTGCCATGATTCAAGAGCACGTGAACGCAGCTCTAGCGGGTGTTCAGAACCAACCGGCAGGTAACCATTATTAAATTTTCATGTGAAAATCTAATAGTTGGGCTAGTAGAATTCCCCGCTGACTACATGTCCTCTGTCAGCAGGAGGGGGATTTAACCCCTACAAGATGTTCCTCGACGCGAAACCAAGCAAATTCTCGGGGGCAGAAGGACCCATAGGACTTGTCCGCTGGATCGAAAAATCTGAATCAGTATTTGAAATGTGCAACTGTTTGGAGGCCAACAAGGTCAAGTATGCAGCCTCAACACTGGAAGATGGGGCACTAACTTGGTGGAATGCACAAGTCCAAACGCGTTGACTTATTGCTGCAAATGCAATGGCCTGGGCCGAGTTTAAGGCCCTAATCAAAGAAGAGTACTGTCCGCGAGACAGAGTGAAACAGTTGGAGCAAACTTTATGGAACCACAAGATGGTGGGATCTGAAATCGAAGCATACACAGCAAAACATCATGACTTGGTATTTCTATGTCCCGATCTGGCCAACACTGTGGAGAAACGACTCGAGTTCTACCTTGGGGGTCTGGTTCCGGAGATTCAGGGTATGGTAATGGCTAGTAACCATGCAACTGAACATCAAGCAATCAGGTTGGCGCACAAACTCACCGATAAGGCGGTGGAACAAAAGAAGTTGCCAGCTCGGGGTACAACTGAAGTTGCCCCTGATAATAAAAGAAAGTTTGAAGACTCGTCTGTTTGACAGTCTTCATCATCTCAGCCACAACAGGGGAACCAGACGGTTCAATCATTACAACAGCCACCGGGGTCACCAAAATCAGCCCGCCAACAACAACAACAACAACCAGAACGCAAGCGGCTAAGTAGGTCGAAAGCCGCAGTGCAACCGCTGTAATCTTCATCATCACGGCCCTTGTGCCGGGAATCCCTTCCAACGATGTGGCAAGATGGGACATGCGGCAAAGGATTGTCGTGGGGAAATCATGTCCCGACAGAACCAAAATCATCCCCAAGGCCCACAACAGGGTGTTAACCGGGATGCTATCAGTGTGGTAGCACTGCCCACATCAAAAGAGACTGCCCACAGCTCCGTAACAACAACAACAACAATGGTGGGAACAACCACAACTACAATAACCACAACAACAACAATAACAACAACAACAATGGAAATGTCGGCACAGGAGGTGCCAAAGGTCGCGCATTTACATTGGGCCGCGGAGAGGCCAGAAACAACTCGAACGTGGTCACCGGTAAGTTTCCCCTTAATGAACATTTTGCTACTGTGCTTTTTGATACGGGTGCCGATAGGAGCTTTATATCTGAGTCTTTTAGGAAGAACCTAAATCTCACGCCTAAACCATTAGAGACCCCTTATGTTATAGAATTAGCCGATGGTAATTCTGTAGATGTGACCCATATAGTATCTGGCTGTCAACTCAAACTCGCGGGTCACACTTTTACCATTGATCTGATGACAACCACCCTGGGTAGTTTTGACGTGGTAGTCGGAATGGACTGGCTATCCGACGTCCGAGCTGAAGTCCTCTGCTTCGAAAAATCTATCCGTATTCGCTCTCTAACGACGAAATCTTGACGGTACCAAGGCGATAACATGCAAGCGCAGAAGTATCTTCGGAGGAAGAACTCCTTCGCTTTACTCGCACTGGTTACCGAACAGCCTAAGGACGAGAAACGTATAGAAGATATCCCTGTCGTCCGTGATTTTTCCGATGTATTCCCAGAGGAATTACCTGGTCTTCCACCCCATCGACAATTGGAGTTTGAGATCGAATTGGCGAACCATGCAACTCCTATCGCCAAGGCTCCATACCGCCTAGCTCCAGCCGAGCTGCAGGAGCTATCTACCCAACTTCAGGAGCTGTTAGAAAAGGGATTTATCCGACCAAGCGCTTCGCCATGGGGAGCTCCAGTCCTTTTTGTCAAGAAGAAGGACGGGACCTTCCGCATGTGCATCGACTATAGGGAACTCAACAAGGTTACTGTCAAGAACCGATACCCGTTACCTCGCATCGACGATCTCTTCGACCAACTTCAAGGGTCAAGCTACTATTCCAAGATTGATCTACGGTCCGGTTATCACCAGCTACGCGTCAGGGAGGAGGATATCGCTAAGACGGCATTTCGTACTCGGTATAGCCATTATGAGTTCTTGGTCATGCCCTTTGGTCTCACCAATGCACCCGCGGTGTTCATGGACCTCATGAACCGCGTGTGTAAACCATACCTCGACAAGTTTGTCATTGTGTTCATCGATGACATACTCATCTATTCTAAAAGTGAAGAAGAACATGCTGAACATCTACGATTACTGCTAGGATTGCTTCAACAGGAGAAGCTATATGCCAAGCTTTCAAAGTGTGATTTCTGGATTCGGGAAGTTCAGTTTCTTGGGCATATCGTAAATGAAAAGGGTATCCACGTAGACCCCGCCAAGATTGAAGCCATCAAAAACTGGGAAGCACCCAGGACACCGACGGAGATCCGCCAATTTTTGGGTTTGGCTGGTTACTACAGACGTTTCATCGAGGGATTTTCAAAGATCGCACAACCGCTTACTAGCCTCACCCAGAAAGGCATCAAGTATGCTTGGGGTGACAAGCAGGAAGCAGCATTTCAATTGCTAAAGCAGAAACTTTGCAGTGCACCCATTCTGTCCTTGCCGGAAGGGACAGTTGACTTTGTAGTATATTGTGATGCTTCCATTCAGGGGTTGGGATGTGTACTCATGCAACGCGATAAGGTCATCGCGTATGCGTCCCGCCAACTGAAGGTTCACGAGAAAAACTACACAACGCATGACCTGGAATTGGGAGCAGTAGTGTTTGCACTTAAGATTTGGAGACACTACCTCTATGGAACGAAGTGCACAATCTTCACAGACCACAAGAGCCTTCAACACATCTTTGATCAGAAGGAGTTGAACATGCGACAGCGTCGCTAGGTCGAACTCCTGAACGATTATGAGTGTGCCATTCGGTATCACCCGGGTAAAGCTAACGTGGTAGCTGCTGCCCTCAGTAGGAAGGAACACTTGAAACCTCGTCGTGTACGAGCATTACAGCTCACCATTCATTCGGGGTTACCCGAACAGATACGCGACGCGCAGTTAGAAGCAGTTAAGGAAGAAAACATCAAGGCCGAATCGGTGGGAAAAATGGAACGCGATTGGGAAGTAAAACCCAATGGAGCCCGGTATTTCATGAATCGCATATGGGTACCTCTCTACGGAAACCTCAGAGAGCTAGTCATGGACAAAGCTCACAAATCCCGATACTCTGTCCATCCGGGTTCGGATAAGATGTATCAAGACCTTAAAGCTGCGTATTGGTGGCCCAACATGAAAGCCGATATAGCCACCTACGTGAGTAAGTGTTTGACTTGTGCAAAAGTCAAGGTAGAGTATCAAAAGCCATCGGGTCTACTCCAACAACCTGAGATCCCAGTGTGGAAATGGGATCAGATCTCGATGGACTTCATCACTAAACTCCCGCGAACTATGGGTGGTTGCGATACCATCTGGGTGATTGTGGATCGTTTAACTAAGTCCGCACACTTCCTAGCTATTAAAGAAACAGATAAGATGGAGAAGTTGACTCGCATCTACATTAAGGAAGTAGTTTCTCGGCAGGGAGTGCCAACGTCCATCATCTCAGACAGAGATGCTAGCTTCACGTCCAACTTTTGGCAGTCACTTCAGAAAGCGTTGGGAACACGCTTAGATATGAGTACAGCCTATCACCCTCAGACTGATGGTCAAAGCGAAAGGACCATATAGACCTTGGAAGACATGCTTAGGGCATGCGTAGTGGACTTTGGAAATAGTTGGGAAATCCACCTGCCTTTAGTGGAATTCTCATATAACAACAGTTATCATACGAGTATTTCGGCAGCACCGTTTGAGGCATTATACGGTCGTAAATGTAGATCACCGGTCTGTTGGGCAGAAGTCGGTGACAGTCAACTCACAGGCCCTGAGTTAATACTTGAGGCTACTGAAAAGATTGTACAAATTAGAAACCGCATGGCGGCGGCACGAGATCGACAGAAAAGCTACGCTGATCAACGACGGAAACCCCTCGAATTTCAAGTAGGCGACCGCGTCCTACTGAAGGTGTCACCCTGGAAGGGTGTAATCCGCTTCGGAAAACGGGGCAAACTAAACCCACGGTACGTAGGTCCGTTTGTAATCTTGAAACGTATTGGACCCGTAGCTTATCAATTAGACCTTCCTGCCGAACTCAGTGGAGTTCACAACGTGTTTCACGTGTCAAATCTGAAGAAGTGTCTATCAGATGAAACTCTAGTTATTCCATTGGATGAGATCCAAGTGGATGAACAACTGCACTTTGTGGAACAGCCTATCAAGATCATGGATCGTGAGATCAAGACTCGAAGGCACAGCAAGATTCCGATCGTTAAGGTTCGTTGGGACTCCAAGCGTGGACCGGAGTTCACGTGGGAAGGAGAGGACCAAATGAAAAGCAAATACCCACACCTCTTCGCAACTGAGCAGCAAACTAACGATACCAACAACTAAATTTTCGGGACGAAAATTCTTTCAACATGGGGATGATGTGACAACCTGGAAACTTCTCATACTTTCGCGTACCATTGTTAACTAAATCCTTGTGCATGGCACTTGGGAATCTTTGTGTATGGCACTTGGGAACTTCTTGTAACTTCGCATACCATCGTTAACGAACTAACTCTTTGTGCGTGGCACTCTAAACATGTACGCTGCATTCTAAACCGCGTTTACTCAATTTTCGGGACGAAAATTCTTTCAACATGGGGATAATGTGACATCCTGGTTTTTCGGATAACTTAAACGCAATACTTGTCGAACGAATTATGTGCTACGTGTTAAACGTTTATAAGTTGGTGCGTTATTATGTGATATCCGAGTTCGTGTTTTATGTTAGTTATAATGTATAGACGTAGTAAATAAACAAATGAATCGAGCCGAACCGCGACACGAGCCGGCCTCTTTTCTTGCGACTCAAGGAACCTAAACTTGGGGATCAAGTTTTAACCCAAACCTTACTCTCAACCCATCCGGTCGCGAGCAAACAACCCAAACCGACCCACCCAAGTCCCTTCGGCCGCGAGAACAAACCCAAACCGCAAACCTATTCCCCCTTTTCTTGATCTTTTTGCGCCTATATATACCAACACATGCATGCTTCATCCACAACACAAAAACCCTAATATCTAAGAAGCCGACGACAGCCTTGTTACACTCCCTTCGGTCGAGAGCAGCCTCTTCCTTCATCATCTCGATCTGATCAGCCCTACATCACCTTCTCGATCGCGAGCAGCTTGTCCCTTTTCATTCTTTCGGTCGAAATCTAGCTTGAACATCCGAATCAGTCCCGTCCAAGTCTCGGCTCGTTATTCACCATTATTAAAGGTTAGGATTTATAATTGTTTTGCAAGATCATATTCGGATTATATGTGTTTGAATGTAGTGATTATGTTGTTAATCGGCTGATTTATCCTAGTTTGCATGTATGATTGTTTTCGGAACTCATAGTTTGCAAGTGTGTTTTGTTTAGAAAACTAGAGATATTGATTAGGGTTTGCATGGATATGATATATGTATTGATCTATGATTGGAAAAATCAGTTCTTGATCGCCTAGGTTCATTATATCGACGGTTTATGCGAATTAGTGGTGATAAAATGCTGAAACAGGTTGCTGAGTGATAGTTACAGCCGACTTCAACAGGCTGTAACTCGGTCATTAGTTGTCGAAAAACGGATTTTCTGAAGTCTAAAACCTAGAGATTTGAATAACGAATCTAATGGCGCTGGATTCATATTTTTCTGAAGTCGTTTGATATTTTTAAGTGGCCAATTAAGAACAGTAACTAAAGCTGTGAAAATCCTGAAATTTTGTTAGTTGTTTATCGAGTTGGATTTATTAATCTGTAGGGAGTCGAATCATGAAATTTGTACAGCAACTAGGTATGGAAATTTCCGGGCAACTCCCACTAGAATTTTGTTGATTGGACGATCAGTGATTTTTAAATAAATTCTTCCGTGGACTGCAGTCAGAAAGCGACAAATCTGACTGCAGCCTAGTATATTAATATTTATGGATAATTGGTAAAGTATTAGGACTTGAAAAATTTATATAAATTTCTACAGTATAGTTGTCACCTGCTGTAAAATAATTGGAATTTTTGGAACGTTGAAACTATTATATAAAAATCCTAGAAAACAGCCGAATTATGAGTATGTAAGCTGAAATTTGATAACTTGTGAATGTGTGCACCAAAGTGTTGCATGGATTGGATTATGTGCATGATAAATTGTTTTGATTACTACGATCACATGAGGATACTTGCATGCATGTTTGAGTGTTAGGAATTTTTATTGTGTGTATCACTTTGTGCGTAAATTATGTGTAGAATTTGTATTAGTGTGTTCACACACTGACTTGGAATCAATTGGTTTATTAGGACGCAATTAGCGGTCCCATCATTTGCAACTTCTGTGTTACACTAACCGAGCAACTAAAGGTGAGTTCACGGCCCCTAATTTTATCCGGTTTTAAACAACAGGGGGAGAAACATGTATACACTCTTCAAACTCAATCTCTTTACGTTATACGAAATTAACGTCACATAACTATTCGGTAACTAAGTTGATGTTAATGTAATGTTATGGTCACTAAGCAGCTATATCACATAAGTCCTCGACAATCTCTCGGATCGTTAGTATTCGGTTTTAATAGCGGGGAAATAATAAGTAGTACTACTGGGCCCGACAAGCCCCATCCGAGCTAGTCGCGCTAGCCGACCGGGTATGGTCAACGGGTGAATAATTTGGCCTAACTTCGCATGGTCAGTGATAGGCCTGGCAACACGGAGGCACAACAGTCAGCTTCGATCGCGAACACTTACGTGACATAACTTTAGGCTAGCTACCTATATATGTTAACATTGAACTTAACTACGAATCAACTATATTATCCCGGGTTGGGGATAATGGAAACAACAACTATATTATCCCGGGTTAGGGATAATAGATACAACAACTTTATTATTCCGGGTTTGGAATAATGGAATCAACATCATTATTATTCCGGTTAAGGAATAATGGAACTATCGGTATTATTCCGGGTTGGGAATAATGGAATCAACATCATTATTATTGCGGTTAAGGAATAATGGAACTATCGGTATTATTCCGGGTTGGGAATAATGGAACTAAATCGTTATCCCGGGTTAGGGATAACGGGGGAAACAAACTCATAACCGAACAAACGAATTTATGAAAACCTGTGAACTCACTCATCTTTAATGTTGACACTTGTTTCTTTACATGTTTCTCAGGACGCTAGGAGCTCTAGGTGCACTCACTTGCATTGATGAAGACATCTTTTATCGAGTCTCATTTACAAACATTGTTTTGGGTTTTTCATTTGTTTTGGCGTTTCTGTTGGCGCCCGTTTCACTACTTATTTTATGCTTCCGCTCAACCATAAAAAAAACTAATGCTTCCGCTAAACATTGGTAATTAACTAAGACAATATAAAATATACGATGAATGGTTAAACAAATGATTTTTGGAAAACGTATTATCAAATCATATAGAGTCGTTTGACGTACTAGTGTTTCAGATTCTGGTTTGTTCACACGCCTCGCGGTAAAACTCCGCAAGTGGAAATTGAGGGTGTGACAAACGGTACTGGTGATATGTCTCAACAAACTAATATGATCCTTAGATGCAAATTCACAAAAATATCTCTGTAAATATGTTTGTACATAGTTTACTTTACTTGTTAAAACTGTAAATACGTTACTTACTTTTTAAAATCCAAAAATATTTTCAACGAGCCAATGTTGGAGAACGGATCATCGAAGTCTGGTAAGAAAAAGTTCATTAATTTGAAACTTTAAAATTGACAAAAACATCAGTTGTTCACAACGGGTTTAACCAAGGTCATTAACTTGGACTTGGTAAACAAAATTGGTTAATCAAGGTCATTAACTTGGACTTGGTCAACTAAGTGGATTTTAATAATTGAAAATCATGAGAATGGTCAAGGTCTTAAATGTTAAAAGTAATTCAAGGTCATTAACTTGAACTTGAATAACTAAAAAGTTTTTAAAAGAAAGACATGTTCTTACAAGTAAATCTGAAACGTTTACTAGTATGCTTAAGAATTTGGAACAGGAAGCAAAGTTTTAGAAAGAGCAGGATGAAACATGATTTATAGTAAAGATCAAAGCAAGGGGGAGCATAGCTCACAGCTTAGGAGGAGTTTGGATCTTAAAGTTTTATTCAAGGAAAAAGATAAAGACTCAGGAGCCTAATCAAGTCTAATGGCTAAGGGGCATTCAACAAAAGACTATGACACAGACGTTATCCAAGAGGAAGATGTCAAGGAGAGTCTGTTTTGTCCATATATCAAAAGGATATCTACATTAAGATGACTGCGGCAACATCCAAGGGGGAGTCTGTTGGTGCATATGTCTGTTGCCTTCGTCATTACCCGAGAACGAGTCTGGAATAAACGAGAGTTTCTGAAGACCGAACAAGACAAAGAAGATATCCAAGAGGGAGTCTATTGGTGCATAATGTCTATAGAATAGTCTTGTTCGAGTCTGTATAGAATAGGTGAAATGAGGGGTATTTAAGAATATTTGGTAGCAAGTTCGCTTGAGACTTGTTGAGAAGAGACAAGTTCGGCCGAACTTGACTAGGTCAAGTTCGGGCGAACTTAACAAACTCAGTCTTTCCACCAGAGAACTTGGTATTCTATAAATAGGTGCCTTGGTTATTTCATTTGTAACTTCAGAGATTTTGTCACAGAGACGGCGAAGCTCTGTCGGATCTGGTTCTCGAATGTATATGACTTTAGATCAATGAAAACAACATTTAAATGGGTAATTCTTGTTATTTGGTTAACATGTCATTAGTTTCCGCCTATTGGACATTAGATAAAAAATTTAGGTTCCCGAGCTGTTCGTGGACGTTCCTACATTAGCATACTGTGATAGTCCACTGATGTACTAACATTTCGTTATATGACACTGAATTCTTTTTATCTTTTTCAATGTTTTTGTACATTTTGAATTTTTCATATGTTTTTGGATTTTAAAATTTTTCGAATGTTTTTGTATTTTCTCTAACATTTCTCCCCCTAAAATCAAAAACATCTTTTTGGATTTTAGTTTTTAACAAAATTCTAAACTAGAAAGATATTTACAAACCAATGTGGATCACGCGAACTCGTCGTCCGATCCGTATTCAACCTCAGCGTCCGCACCTGTCAGCAAATTTTTCATACCATTAATTATCAGCAAGTATTTAAACCGTGACAAAGAAAATGGTTTGGTATAAAAATTAGCCTTTTGTTCGTCGGTGTGGATTTTTCTATTCGCACCAATTTCTTTTGGTAGCAATCATGAATGAAATGATAATGAATTTCAATGTGTTTTGTGCGTGAGTGATGAACCGGATTTTTAGTTATATCTATGGTTGCCTTGTTATCAACAAATAGTGGAGTGTCTAAAAATTGCAGACCATAGTCTCTCATCTGCTGTTGAATCCACAGAATCTGTGAACAACAACTAGAGGCCGAGATATACTCAGCTTCACAGGTAGAGAGAGCGACCGTAGTCTGTTTCTTACACTGCCAGGTTACCATTCTTGTTCCGAAGAACTGGCATCCCGCTGTAGTTGATTTTCAATTCAACTTATCTACACCAAAATCAGAATCAACATAGCCTATGAGGTCAAAATGGTCGTTCTTCGGGTACCACAAGCCGGTGCTTGGGCATCCTTTCAGGTATCTGAAGATTCGTTTCACGATCTGCATGTGTAAGATCCTCGGGCTTGACTAATATCTGGCGCAGAGGCAGGTTGGATACATAATATCTGGGCACGATGCCGTCAGATACATTAGTGATCCAATCATCGATCTGTATAACGTCTCGTCACTTTGGCTCCAGTCTCGTCAACGCAAATCCCGTGATTTAGAGCAAGAGGCGTAGATAGAGGCTTCAAGCTTTCCATTCTAAACTTCTTCAAGATTTCGTGAACATACTTAGTCTGATGAATGAAATACCATCCGGAAGCTGATCTACTTGCAAACCAAGAAAGAACTTCATTTCGCCCATCGAGGACATTTCGAACTTTTTTCATGATTCCCTCAAACTCCTCGCAGAGACTATCGTTTGTAGATCCAAAGATGATGTCGTCGACGTAGATTTGAACTATAATCAGATGACCATTAACCTCTCTGGTGAAAAGAGTACTATCCACAGTTCCTCTGATAAAGCCGTTGCCGACGAGGTGTTGCGATAACGTCTCGTACCAAGCTCTCGGGGCTTGGTGTAGACCATAAAGAGCTTTATCCAGTAGGTATGCTTTCATCTTGTTGAGTGGATCGACAAACCCCAGTGGTTGTCCAACGTACACCTTCTCGCGTAATTTTCCGTACAGAAAAGCAGATTGGACATCCAAATGATAGACCTTAAATCCTTTCCATGATGCGAAAGCTAGAAAGATTCGAATAGATTCTAAGCGAGCTACTGGTGCGTAGACTTCCTTATAATCTATCCCTTCCTGCTGGTGAAATCCCTTGACAACAAGCCTAGCTTTGTTACGAACAATAACCCCTCTATCATCACGTTTACACTTAAAGACCCATTTTGTATCAATTGCTTTCTGATTTTCTGGTAGGTATTCAAGCTTCCACACTCCCAACTTCTCAAACGGCAATAGTTCTTCTTGCATTTCTTGTACCCAGTTTTCATCGGCTAAAGCTTCATTAACTGTCTTTGACTCTATCTGAGAGATGAAACTGAATAGAAGCAAAAGTTCTGGGTTGGAGCAACGCGAGTGTAGAAACAACTGAGTGCTTTGTTAATTTGACTTCGAGTTCTAACACCAGTTTGAAGTTCTCCGATTATAATTGTTGACGGATGGTAGGAATATGATTGCGGCAATTCTTCACTTGGAACATCTACTGAGTTTTGCGGATTCGTGATGTTGAGATCAATGACCAATTCAACGTTTGGAGAGCTTGATGAAGCTTCATTTCTGTTGCTCGAGTCTGCAGATTGATTAAGAAGACTTGTTATCTGCTCCACTTTCTCATCTGAAGAAGAAGATTCCCCATCAGCATCAAATGTTGGTGCTTCATCTGAGTCAGAATTTTGATTCTGAGACATACTGGGCTCTGTTGTTGTATTCATTGGTTCAGTAGAGGCATTTGTTGGAGGAGTAGTAGGTGTTGCTAATGTTTCAGAAACATTTTCAGCCGTAACACCACTATTACTTGAACTTGCGCCAGAAGAAGATGGATCCAACGTGGGTTGATTAACCATAACTGGGCGAACAATTTGTTCTTGATTCGCCATAATATAACGCTGCAACTTCTTCATCAGACGGTTCTTCGGGCAAGTCAAATGACTTCCAAAGGTCTTGATAGTTAAATAGCCACGCGTCACCTCTCCTTTGAATAGGATCCATATAGTTGAAACAATCCACGTGTTGTGCTTCAATAACCTTTCTCAACGAATGAACATATACTCTTCTTAACGGACTTGCATATCCGACAAAGAAACCCTCAAGAGATTTAGCTCTGAGTTTGCCATCTTGGTCTATTACGGTACATGGCGCACCGAATGGCTCTAAGAACTTCAAATTTGGCTTCCGTCGGTTTATCATCTCAAAACATGTTTTCTTTGTTGGTTTGACAGTGAGAACCCTGTTTAGCGTGTAGCAAGCCGTAGCAACTGTTTCACTCCCGAAGCTGATTGAAAGTTTAGAATCTGCAAGCATGGTTCTCGTAGTTTCAATCAAAGTTCTGTTTTTCCGTTCAACTACTCCGTTTTGCTATGGAGTATAGGGAGCACTAAACTCATGCAGAATCCCTTTTGCATTGCAGAATTCCTTCATTTTGATATTCTTAAACTCTGTGCCGTTGTCACTTCTAATTCGTCCGATTGGCAGATGATAAAGATTCTCAAGTTTCTTGAACAGAATTGCCAAGTTCTCGAACGTTTCGTCTTTTGATTCTTGAAAGAATACCCACGAATATCTCGAATAGTCATCTGTCACGACCAAATAGTATAAGCCTCCTGAGATACTTCAAACATTGACAAGACCAAATAAATCCATGTGGAGACGTTCTAATGGCAACTTGATTGAGTTCAGAATTTTCTTCGGATGAGATTTCTTGATCTGCTTTCCCTTTTACACTCTAAGCAATGATCAGACATATTAAAGCTCCGAATATTTACGCCTTCTACAAGATCATTATGAACCAAGAAATTCATTTTTCGCAAATGAATATGCCCCATCTTACGATGCCAAAGAATAGAATCCCTTTCCGTAGCCTTTATCACAAAACATTGCGCAGATTTTGATGAAGTGGTAGCAACACCCATATCAAGAACATATAGATCATTCTCACGTGGTGCTCACATCAAAATCCACTCATCTGGTATTATGAAACCCGGCTTCAAGATGATACACTCTTTGTCGTTGAAATGGAACGTGAACTTCTTGTCACAAATTAGCGATATACTCAGAAGATTATTCTCCATCTGCAATATAATTCACGCGATCGAATGAAACGACGCCGTTTGAGAGTTTTCCTTCAGTGACTATCCTTCCACCTTGGTTTCCTGCAAATCTAACATATCCGCCATTGATAGCTTTAATGTCGAACAACAACGCTTTCATTCCCCTCATATGTCTGGAAGCTCCACTATCCAAAATCCACTTAGAAAGTACGGATCTCTGAAGCCCCTGCACATTTCAACAATCTATTTAAAAAGCAAGACCCAAGCCTTTTTGGTCTTGGTTTGAATTGGAACCATTGTCAAAATCAAACTCACACTCATCAGCATAATCGAATCCACACTCATCTGCATAATCAAATTCATATTCATCATCTGGATTTTCTGTGATGTTTATGTTTGAAAACTTTTTGTAGTTTTGACATTTTCAGATGTGGTTTCAATTATGATTTCATATTTTGATTCTTTCATGCTATCACTAGTCTTAACAAGCTCAGACTTAGTGATCTCAGATGTTGTTGACCGTTTCTTTGCAATCCAGGCTTGAGATTTTATGTTAGCCTTCTTGATGTAAAAGTTGTTTTCATTAGCCATTGAAGTTTCACCTTTTCAAAAATTGAATTTTCAAACTTAGGTTTAACTTCAGCTTTTGATTCATTTCTTTTCAAAATCTTTACATGTTTTACAAACACTGGTTGCTTCGGTTTCACAACATTTGAACTTTCTTTCCTTCGAAGATAAGCCGTCTTTGATTTCAGACAGAAACGTGCAATATGACCAATTTCATTGCACTTGAAACAAGTCCGAGAATCATGTGGATGTCCTTTTGTGGGTTTTACACCACTTGTTTTGGCACAACTTTCAATATTGGCTTTATCTCGAAGTTCTTTTTATTTTTTGAACTCATCGTTTGATTGTTTCCCGATCAAACTTTCCTCATGAACCGTGTTCGTCCCATATGCAAAATTCATGTTTTTATTCTTGTATTCATGAAATGGTGACGGTTTCTTTTTAGGTTCATCTGATTCTTCTAAACCCAACCCAACTCTCTGTTTTTCCGGATGATCACCACCATTCTTTCGGTAGTTGTTTCTTTTAGGTTTAGAATAGAATTTCTTTTCATTAATCTCCAGATCATCTGATGTGACTTCCACGAGTTTAAAGAATTTGTCTAACAATTCTTCCTTCACGTTCTGAATCGGAAAACTATCATCAAAGTACAATCTATCAGAATCCTTAATCTTGTACATCACAATATTAGGATCATCACTTAGATTGTCATCTGATGACTTATCGTCATCTTCAGACTGTGACTCAGAATTCTTTGAACTCGAGTCGGTGCTTTTAAAGCTGCTTTCATCGGAATCGTTCAAAACATTTTCAACAACCTTTTTAACCACAACATTGTCATCATCTGTTTTAGTATAGATTACATCAATGTTCTCTGGCAACTCAGTTTTCTTTTCAGATAACAACTCAATATTGAGTGCCTTATCCATCCCATCAGGGGATTTGCGACAATACTTCTCGCAAAGGGGTGGAGGAACATTGTTGTATTCTTTACGAATTTTCTTTTTAGGTTTCTCTTCCGATAGAATTGTCAGAAGGATGTGATCAATGACATATGCATTACATGTGTAATTTCTCAAAAGTTGTTGAACACGCTCTGTTTCAATTGTCATGTCTAGGAGTTGTTGCTTAGTTTCAGCAATGATGTTAATATAGATATTAATCACTTTTTGCTTATCCATTACTGTTCCTTTTAACATTCTTATGGTATCATGTTGTTCGATGTTATTTCTATCAAGCCTACCATAATCATTTTTCATTTTATCATACGCTTCCCTCATTGTGTGATAATCGTATTTCAAAAGTTCATTATGCACATTGTTTTCAGCAATGATTTTTTATTTTTCGACACACTCAGAGCATGGTTCGTACATTTTGTACAAGGTTTCTCAACCTTTACAACTTGTACTTTGACAACTTCATTTACCTCTGGACCTACCTTTGTTAAATTTGCCATCAAAGCTTTGTCGGCAATGTCCTTGAGGTTTTCGACATTCACTTCTTTAATAACATCAATGACCACTTCATCACTTGATTTCTTCTCGGGAACTTGCTCATGAGAACTTCCATCAAAATGACCTCCAAAACTTTCACAAGAGTTAGGAGATAAAATTCCTTGCTTCTGCATGTGAATATACTCCTCTTCTTCAGGTTGTTGTTGTAGATATTGTTCCAGCAGAATATTCTCCAAAGCCGCTGCTTCTTCTGCAGATGTATCTTCAACTATCTCATCCATCAACGCAACTCAGGTCTTCTTACCGATGTATGAGTTCAGTCGAAACCATCATCTTCGTTTGATGCAACCATAGCTTTCTCATTGTTGCTGCTATTTGGTTTCTCTTTGATTTCAACCTGAGTCTTCTTCGGGAAAGGCATGTTCTGAAGTGACTTCTTGTAATACTCGTTGCCTCCTCCGAACGGACTCTGATTTCCTGTTGCTTCAGATTTTTACATTCTCTCTTGAAATGACCCTTTTGGCGACATCGAAAACATCTAACTTTTGACTTGTCGAAGCCCAACTTTTTGCTAGAATTTCCGATATCTCGGCCTGTGAGAGCAACAAACTTGGTAACCCTTTGAATATCGAAGCTAAACTCCACTTAATATCCATTAACTCGAGTTCTTCTTCATCCACTTGGTCATAATCTTCTGCCGTCATTTCAGGATTTCCAATTTTACCGGCTACAAGACTTTCGTATGACTCCAGAACAGTGGGGAGAAGAGACATATGTTGTTTAGCACCTTGTTTCGAAACAACATTGTTCAAATTTACTGCGATGTTGCATTTGTATACATTCGAATCAGAATTTGTTTGTTGATTCTGATTTGCTTGACTTTGATAAGATGAATTTGAACCAGTGCTTGAGAACGGACTCTGTGGACTCTGATCATAATGAGGCTGTGATTGACTCTGGTTTTGTGGAGAAGCATTCATGTTCGCACTAAACGTTGTCCCAATTTTCGGACTTGAAATGTTGTCTTGCATTCCACTTTTGTAATACAACCCAACGTCTTGAACTACATTAGCGTTCTTTGACTTTGCAATCTTCAATAGTTCCATTTCATGGCCTTTGAGTTTATCGATAAATGTTGACAGCTTGAAGAATTCCCATTTATCTCTTTCCTTCAGAACCATTAAATAAGTAGTCCACTCTCCATCTGGTAGAGCGTTAGCAAGCTTGTCGATGTACTCTTGTTCTGTCTTCTCAAGACCGTGTCTTCACATTTGAACTTTAAGATGACAGAAGCGTTCAATTATCTACTTCATGGTCTCACTCTTCAGCGTGTTGAAGATATCGAACTCTTTCATAATGAGAGCTTTCATGCTTTTGATCATCTCTGCGCTTCCTTGATACTTCTTTTGAAGTGAGAGCCAGAGATCTCTTGCAGTTGTGTATTCCGGTAGCAAAACGAGAATATATTCTTTGACGGATTGTTGGATAAGACAAATCATCTTTTTCTCAGCAATGTATTCCTCTTTTTATACCGTCGAGTAATTGTACTTCTCAAGAACTTGCTGATGTTCATCCACCGGAACAGTATAACCTCTTTCAATCGAAACCCAGCCTGCGAAATGCATGGCTTGAACCCAATACGTAAATTTCTCTCTCCATGCTTCATACTCGTCCATGCTCATTAGCTTGGGCGGTTTAACTGTCGTTCCCATTTCGTTATCAAGATTGACTTGATGAATCACATTGGCATTTGATGAACTAGCTCTGGACATAAAAGCTCTTTGAATATCATCCATCGTGAATAACGAGACGTGTATACTGAAAATTCTCAAAAACTTTTAAAAATGTTAGAAATACTACAAGTTCGGTCGAACTTGTAGTTTAGAATGAAGAATTCTTGATTTTGTCACAAGTTCGGTCGAACTTGTGATATTTGATTTGAAATTTTGTTTTATCTTCGATCGAACTTGTATAATGAGCTTTGATCACAATATTGTAAGTTCAGGCGAACTTACCTTTAATTTCCTTGAGATTATCCAAGTTCGGTCGATCTTGATATAAAATCAGTGAAAATTGGTAACTTTGAGCGAACTTGATCAAGATTTCCTCAAAAACCACTCAAGTTCGAGCGAACTTGCTAAAACTTCACATTAAAAGTGACTTTTTAGCACAAGTTCGGCCCGAACTTGGCTAACAAGTTCGAAATTGAGGGTTTTCCAAAACATGGTTTTTTCATAATTTTGACATCAATTCGGTTGAATTTGGTCTCCAATCTTTCAAGGGTTTATCTTTGATGTATTTTACATGATATATTCAAAATTGAAAAGATTTGACCGCGAATTCTTCATTTTTGATGAAAAAGTTAAGAAAAATAGAAGAATGGAGATGAAATAGAAGTGTTCTTGTCTTGATACTATCAAATCAGGTTGTTCAAGCTCTGATATCACTTGTAGGACTGATCCTCGATGCGAAGGAACCTAAATTTGATATCTAACGTCCATAATAGCGGAAATATTACGTCGTGTTTACCAGGAATTAATCAGTTAATCATCAGTTTCATTGATTAAACTTCGAGAGTACAAACTGACAGAGCTTCGCCTCCAAAATGCCAAAGTTACAAATGAGGAGCACTAGCTAGGTATTTATAGAGCCTCAAGTTCGCCCGAGGATAGGAGTAAGTTCGCCCGAACTTGCCATAGCAAGTTCGGCCGAACTTGCCTTTACATGACACATCATGGGCGAACTTGGCTAATACAATCATAAATACTTCATATACCTAGCCTATTCAGCTCTATACTATACATACTCGATATAAGACTAAGACATAGACATTATGCACCAACAGAAGCGTTTTGAGTTTTATTCGAACTGATTTAATCAAACAAAGAATGTTTTGGAATTTCAAACACAAGTGTAATGATATGATTTTTGGTAATACGTTTTAAATTTTAAAGAGTCGTCCATTATGACTTGAACGTCAACCGGAATCGCTTCCGTAACCTGTGCTCAGAGTTCGACAAATTCAAGATGAGGGCACATGGTGACGATAAAATTTTTACGACCTCAAAAATTGATTTTTTTTTTAAATAATAAAAAATATAATAAATATTTTTTGTAAAATGTTCTACTTTCGATAAAAAAATTTTTTTCGTAGAACCTAACGAAAATATTGTTCTAAATAAACCGAATTGCTTTTGTACATGAAAAGTTTAAAATACTAATGTTTTACACTTGGTAAAGTGTATATAGTTAACAAAACGAAATAAACGTGAGTCCAATTAACAAAGTAATGGTTTCCTCAATTTATTTTAGGACGTCTCTATGTTTGTCCGAATCGTAATTCTCGCCTGACTAAAGGAAGCTAGGATCCTTACTGCTACTTCGTTTTCTCCTGCCTGTCAACTTCACGTTTAGTTTTCCCTCATTATCAACTCCACCTGCTACTCCCACTTCCTACGCTTGACGTTCGCACTAACGTCAACTGATACAATTATTAACTCTTAATCAGTACTGTTGATAGCTTGTGTCGTTGTCACCCTTTCAACATTCCTATCGATCTTCGTTTTCATCCGTCACTTTGACATTTTATGTAATCGCCATGTTATGGATTCATGATATGTTTTATTGCTATTTGATGTTGTTGCAGTTTCACATCATTTCTCATCACGGCTTACTTTCCCCATAGGTTATGTGATGTGGGTATCGTCTCACTTTTCCATAGACCGACCATTTCCTCATAGTTATGGATGTTGGTACTGCCACCATTTAGTCACACCCTCTTGGGTTTGAGACTCACGCGTTAGTTGTTTGTGGTTTGGATATATTTATTTAATTAGTAAGTTTGAGTCGTCGCATAGAACCGATCAAAACCACTAACAAAGCCGATGAAATTTGATAAGAACATGGTGGATACGCCGCTAGTACTTCCTATATATAAGTTTTCTTATCAAACTATCAAAAGCCTTGCTAGGCTGATCAAGAGAAGTTCTGTGTAAGTTCTTTGTGTTGTTGATCATGGACCGAATAACGAAGCCAATGAAATTTGATAAGGACATGGTGGATACGCCGCTGGTACTTCCTATATATAAGTGTTCTTATCGAAATATCAAAAGCCTCGCTAGACTGGTCATGAGAAATTTTGTTTGTGTTGTCAATCATGATTCGAATAACGGTGTGGATGAAAGTGTGGTAGAGACATGGTGGATACGCCGTTGGTACTTCCTACATATTAGTGTCTCTATCAGATTTTCAAAAGCAGTGTTAGACTGATCATGAGAGGTCTGTGTAAGTTTGTAAGAGTCGTCAATCATGATTCGAATAATGATGTGACGAAAATTTGGTAGAGACATGGTGGATACGCTGCTGGTACTTCCTATATGTAACTGTCTCTGTCGAATTTCAAAAGCAGCGCTAGACTAATCATGAGAGTTTTGTTAGTTTATTTTGGTTTTGTGATTGGAGAATTCTAATTCTATGATTTCAATCATTTAACTCAAACTATGGCATTTTATGAGAAATTTTCTTTCAAGATCCCAAGTCGTGACACGAAATGCAGTTGGGGCATCATGAGTATATTTCACAACTTGCAAACTCTCTCGTGTTACAATTCATCTTCGGGACATGATTTAAAACCCTTGTTACGCGAATCTTGGACATGATTTTAAACCGGCTACCTAGTACATTACCTTTAACGTTTTTCATTCCTGCATACTTGACATTTGAAAGCGATTTCTCTAGTTTGGGTATGTAACCCTTACCAGGAACGCTACCGCCTCAATCTGATCTAGACATTACTTTTGATGCATCCTAGTTGGAGTGTATTCTCAGCAACATTCAGACTGGTGTTTAATACTTGTTACCTGATAGTTCTAAGGAACAACCTGATCCTAGGATTCGAGTTCGTAGTACTATAGCGAAATCTAACCAATACCTTTACGCCCATGAAAACTCTATATAACATCCTACACTAGCGGTTTCCTCCTAATTTTCGTGACGAAATTTCTAAAAGTATGGGAGACTATAACATTCGCCAAAAACGGGTCCTAAAAAATCCTACTTGTTTTGTAAACCGGACACAGAACGAATTAAAAAATAATAATAAAAACTTTATTTATGGGATTGCACGTTTTAAGTTGTGACGATGAAATTTTGTAAAATGATTAGTGTTGTAACACCCCGATTTTTTAGAAACCTATAATAATAATAATAATAATAATAATAATAATAATAATAATAATAATAATAATAATAATAATATAGGTAAATATTAGTGATAATAATTACAATAACTACTTGAAAGGAAAAAAAATATACACATGATTCGATTAAGTTAAGTTGCTTAATGTTTTTTTTAGAAAAATAAAGAGTAAAACTCTTTTCTTTCCATGAAAGCCTTTACCAAAAACCCCTAGTTTCCTTCTTCATATATAACCGTCACGAATAAATTAGGATCATTCAATCACCTTTGAAACGGCTAAATAATTCTCTATATTTTAATGGGTTCATTTATTTTAAATTATGGAGCATCTTTAATTACTTCTATGTTTGTTTCGTAACACCGGGTAAATCTTTACAAGCAACCAACGAGTTTGGCAATCATAGAAAGTGTTATCATTTGCTCTCTCTTTTTAAAACCCTTTACAACCTGAATCACTTCAAACCTTCTCCAACTTGAACCAACACTCTGGTTGAGCGAATCGGAAAACTGACAGCAACAAACTAAATCCTAACCTCCAATACACATCATAGCTTGAACCGAATTCCTAATTCAGAGTTGGAACTCTTTCGACCACCGCCCGCTATTCAACTTGCCAATCGCCTAGTATTTTCCTCCATTGATCAGCACCAAAAACTAAGGTAATAACTTAATTATTATTTTCATAAGTTGCTTGTTATGCATATAGTTGAAAGGGTAAATGTACGGTACCTCTGACCGCGGGAGGGTTCTCCCTCCCCAAGCTAGCTTAGCCCCATAGCTGTCTGACGGTTACTACACAGCAGGATTAATCGGGTCGAGCTGGACTCGAACCCGCGTCCTCCCGTTTGGAATGGGTGAGACTGGCCACTGGGCTGACACCCGTGGTTCTGTTATGCATAGTTAAAAAGGAAATTGAAATAATGATGATCGTACGTTGGTCACCTACAAATATTACAAGTTTTGAAGATGACATGTATTATGGGTTTCTTTTAAGAAATAATAGTTGGTATATGATCTATTGAAAGAGTAACCATACTAGACATCAAGTATTCATGGTTTTGTTTTAAAACCTTATGTCCAATAAGTTTATTGATGTAACTAAAATAAACAAATAGATATTTCCATACATATATACCTATGTACAGATACAAACATATTCCCTTTTCGTTTCGCAATTTATACGGACACGAGTATAGTCTGAACAAACACTCGTTAAATATATATATACACACACGAAGAGAGTTTAAATGTTTAATAATCACATACTCAAATATGTATTTGTGCTTTCTTTTCTTTTCTATATAGATATATACAACTATGTATTAGTACACTTGTTTTTAGATATATTTTAATAGATGTTGTATATTTAAATCATTATGTATGTAAAATCATATTCCACTTTAGAGTAATTTAATGTAATTTTTATATTTTTTTCTTTCAACATAAAACAGTACGCATAAACAAGGTTCTTCATATATGATGTATGTATTTTTCTACCAAAGATTAATAAAATAAAGTTACAAATGATAAAATAGCATCTATGCACAATTACTCCTCGATCATCACGCTTGCACTTAAAGACCCATTTAGTATCAATTGTCTTTTGGTTTGCTGGAGAATCCACAAGCTTCCAAACGCCTAACTTCTCGAATTGTAGCAGTTCCTCCTGCATAGCATTGACCTAGCTTTCATTAGCAATTGCTTCCTTCCAATGCTTTGGTTCAACCTGTGAGATAAAACAACGAAAAGAACAATATTCCTGAACATGAGCTACTTTAGTATAGAAACAAAGTGATTTATTAATTTGATTTCGCGTTTTTACTCCTGCACACAGTTCACCAATGATGTTGTCTGAAGGATGATATGATAAATTCGAGGAACCACTTCGTCAGAAACAGCTACTTCGTTCTCCAAATTAGTAATGTTCTGTTCAGCCACAAAATCATCAATAGTACCACTCGTAGATGCTTCATTTCTACTAAGACCAGCAGATTGATTCAATAAACTTGTGATCTGCTCAGATTCATCATCAGAACTTGAATCACCATCTTGATCATAACTTGGAGCAAAATCAGAATCAGACTCATTTGTTGGAGAAAGAATGGGATCAGATGAATTTGGATTTGTTGCAGCAACTGGTTCAACTGTAGCATTTGTATGAACATTTTCAGCACTTGAAGTACCAACCGGTGCAACTGGTTCAACTGTAGCATTTGTATGAACATTTTCAGCACTTGAAGTACCAACAGGTGGTTGTGTTACCACTATTGGTCTTGAGACATGTTCTTGATTTGCTGCTTGTTGCATTTGATATAACACTGCAAGTTCTTCTTCATTTGGTTCTTCTGGCAATTCAAAAGAATCCACAAATTGTCATAGTTAAACATCCAAGAATCTCCAGGTTTTTGAGTTGTCAACGTGTATCTTCGATAATCAACATAATGTACAAGAACCACTTGATTCAAACTTGGCAAATATACCCTCCGTAGTGGACTTGCATAACCATCAAAGAAACCTTCAAGCGACTTTGTTCCAAATTTTCCATCAGGATCAATTACCGTACAAGGAGGTCCAAAAGGTTCAAGAAACTCCAAGTTAGGTTTCTTTGATTGAGAAGTTCGAAGCATGTCTTCTTAAATGGTTTAACGGTTAACACCCGGTTCAACGTATAACATGCCGAAGCAACAGCCTCACTCTAGAAACTCACAGGCAATTTAGAATCAGCCAGCATCGTTCTTGCCGTTTCAATAAGTGTGCGATTCTTACGTTTAGCTACTCCATTTTGTTGAGGAGTATAGGGGGCGCTGAATTCGTGAAGAATGCCTTTATCGTTGCAAAATTCTAGCATTCGTTATTCTTGAATTCCGTTCCGTTATCACTTCTGATTCTAAATGATATAAATTCTCAAGCTTTCGGAAGAGAATCATCAGATTTTGAAATGTTTCATCCTTGCTCTCTTGAAAGAATACCCACGAAAACCTTGAATAATCATCCGTAACCACCAAGCAGTATATATCTCCGGAAATACTTTTCACATTAACTGGTCCAAAGTGATCCATGTGTAAACGCTCTAAAGGTTGTTTGATTGAATTCAACAGCTTTTTCGGATGAGATTTCTTGTGCTGCTTTCCTTTCTTGCAACTAACACAATCATCATTTAGATGAAAACTTTTCAGATTTACCTCCATCAACTATGTTGTTGTGAACCAGAAAATTCATCTTTCTTAAATTTAGTGACCCATCTTTCTGTGCCATAACACTGATTCCTTTTCTGTAGCTTTGGTGACAAAACATTGTGTAGACTTTGATGTTGTTGTGGCAACTCCCATATCAAGTACGTATAAATCGTTTTCTCTTTGAGCTCTCATCAAAATCCACTCTTCTGGAATCTTAACTCCTGGTTTCAAGATCATGCATTCTTTGTCATTGAAATGTGTGGTGAACTTCTTATCACATATCTGGGAGATACTCAGTAAGTTGTTTCCTAACTCTGCAATATAGTTCACTCGATCAAAAGATACTACACCATTCGACAACTTTCCTTCACCGATAATCCGACCGCCTTGATTTCCCGCAAAGCCCACATATCCACCTCTGATAGATTTAACATCATAAAGCAAAGCTAGCATTCCGGTCATGTGTCTAGAAGCTCCACTATCATGATCCATTTAGAAAGAATCTACCGTGGAAGTCCCTGCACACATAAACAGAGAATCTAGTTATAGAGAGAAACCCAAGCCTTTTTGGTCTTGGGGATTGGATAAACATCTTCGTAATCTCACTCAAATGCATATTCATTCTCATCATCAAAATACTCATCAACCTTTGCAAAATTGACTTTCTTTTTCATCTTTGTGAGTTTAGGAAAATCTTTTGCATTGTCAATTTTTTACCGGTTTTTCAACTTTCTCAAGTTTTACACTTCACTCGTGCTTTCATGTTCACCCTTTTCCTTTCCTTTGGTTGAATCAGCTTGTTTGGAATTCACAGAAGATGATTTTGCCCTTACCACCCATCTTTGTTGATTCATATTTGCCTTTTTAGGATAATAAGTTGACTCTTTGTTTTCAATTTTAACGATGATTCACCAGTATCATTTTTAGGTACAAAATCGTTTACTGGTTTCTCAGTTTCAGTTTCTCTTTTCAAAAATTTTGTTGGTGCAAAATTTGGTGATTTCTTATTAATATCTTCTATGAACTTCCTTTCTCCATAAGCAGATCTTGGATTCTTTTTTGAACAATATCGTGTGAGATGCCCAACTTCGTTGCATTTGAAACATATTCTGCTATCAGATCTAGCAGATGAATCTAACTTCTGTTCACGAAGTTCTTTCTCCTTTTTGAACTCATCATTTGATTGTTTACCAATGATTTCTTTCTCAACAACTGTGTTACATCCAAAAAACAAATTCCATTTCTTATTGTTATAATTTGCTTTGGAAATTTTTTTTGTCATTTTTCTTTGTTTCAAAACCAAAACCTCCTCTTCTTGTCTCAGGAAAATCCCCACCTTTCCTTCGATAATTGTTGAAAATCTTTTTGGATTTTGAATAAAACTTTGTCAGATTCTTATCAAGATCTTCTGATTTTACTTCTACCAGTTTGAAAAGTTTGTCAATGTGATATTCTTTCACATTCTGAATCAGAAAGGTCTCATCAAAGTATAATTTATCAGAATCCTTAACTTTGTATAAAACAACGTTAGGATCATCACTTAAAATTTCTTCTGAAGAAACTTTATCTTCATTTTCAGATTGTGAATTAGATTCTGAACTGTTTAAGCTTGACTCAGCACTTTCAAAATTTGAATCACCAGAATCATTTTCCAACACCTTTTCTACCACATTTTTCATAATTTATGTTTCAGTGTCATCTTTAGTTTCGGTTTTAAGTTTCAAATTGAGCGCCTCCTCCATTCCTTCAGGTTTCTTTTTCACATAACTCTGCCTCATAGGTGGAGGAACATGTCTATAATCCACACTTTTCGTCTTAACTTGACCATCCTTTCCTATCTTTACAGTAGGAAGAATATGATCGATGACATAAGAACTTTTCGAATAACTGACCAAGAGTTTATTTACTCTTTCATTTTCAATTTTTTCAGTTTCAAGTTCCATTTTAAGCTCAGCAATCTTGTTGATATGAATGTTAATAGCCGTTTGTTTTTCCATTAAAGTGGCTTTTAACATATCCATTGTTTTACTTTGTTCAAGATTTGCTTGCTCGACAATTTTATATGTTCTTCTCATTTTATCATATGATTCTTTCATTGTTCTATAATCATATCTGAAATTTTCATTATGTTTATTAAGATCTTTGATTATTTCATCCTTTTCAAAACATTTTTCACATATGTTTAAGGCATTTTGCGCACGGTTTCTCAACCTCAACAATTTGCACTTTAACCATTTTATCTCCTGAATCAGGCTCTACCTCTTTCAAATTTGCCATCATCGCTTTGTTAGCAATTTCAGTCAAATTCTCAGCTGTCATTTCTTTTTCCACATCAATCACTTCTTCAGTTTCCGGCTTCACTGTCTGTCCATGACAACCTGTACCAAATAATCCTGCAAAAGAAAGGATCAAATTAGGTGGAATAATATTTTTAAATGCATTGTGTAAAATATTCTCTTCCTCTGTGCGTTGAAGATATTCCCCCAATAGTGCATCTTCCAAAGATTCTACTTCATCGAAAACAACACTAGAATCTTCCATTTAAGATTATGGCTCGATAATGATTTCAGCAAGTAAAGCTAAGCTTTCATTCTTGGAAAGATATTTGTTCTAATTAAAGCCCTCATCTTCTTGTGCTACTACCAAAGCCTTTTCTCTTGATGGTGATGATCGTCTTTAATTTGAATGAATCTTGTTTGAGGAGAAGGTCGATGGTAAATAGCCCTTTGATAGTAATCATTGATGTTCCCAAATGGATTTTGATTACCACTTACCTCATGATTTGGACATTCTCGTTTAAAGTGACCCTTTTCTTTACATTTGAAGTAGGTAACTTTTGACTTATCAAACCCCAGTTTGCTTTTACCATCTCCGATATCTCTTTCCCGTTAGTTCCATGAATCTGGTTACTCTTCAGATGATAGAAGCCATACACCATCTTATGTCCATCAACTCCAATTCCTCTTGGTCGATTCGATCATAATATTCGGCAGTCATTTCTAGATTTCCAATCCTACCAGCGACCAAACTTTCATAGGACTCTAAAACAGTTGCAAGTAGTGCCATATGTTGCTTTGTTGTTTGCTCGTTGAAATTTTGAGCATTCTTCAGATTAACAGCAATATTGCATTGAATGACATTTGGGCTTGATCTTGCATTGCTAGATTGGTTTGATTGATTATAAAACGGATTTGTATCCTGTTGTGTCTGAGGTGTCTGAGGTGTATTCGGATTGTAGCTTGGAAGTGATTGAAAACTTGATTGGCTAGAATTTGAACTTCCGGAGTTATTTGCACTAAAATCGGTTTGTATTTTAGGGCTCTGAGTTTCAGTAGACCCTGTTTTGTAGTATAAACCGACATCTTATATCACTTGTGTACTTCTCGATCTTGCAATCTTCTGAAGTTCCATCTCATGGCCTTCGAGTTTTTCAATGAAAGTTGATAAATTGTATATGTTGTACTTGATTCCGTTCTTTAACACCATCAGATACGTTGACCATTCACCCTCAGGCAATGCGTCTGCAAGTTTACCAACTAGTGCTTCATCGGTTTTGAGTTACCCGTGTCTCTTCATCTGATGTACCAAGTGACAACAATGTTCGATTAACTGTTTCATTGATTCGCCTTTCATGAGACTGAAAATTTCAAATTCGTTTCTCAGTAGCGCCTTTTTGGTTTTACTCATCTCGGTACTTCCATGATACTTCATTCGCAAGGTGTTGCACAATGTTTATGAGTGATTATCATGTTGTAACAGCATCAGGATGTCCTCTTTGACCGACTGTAACAGTAGACTCATCATTTTCTTTTCATTGACGAAATTTTCTTTCTCTTCCGGAGTAAAATTCTTCGGGATTTTCCCCAAGTTGTTTTCGTCTCTTGGCAAGGTATATTTGGTTCCGATCGCCAACCAGCAGTTGAAATAATTTGCCTGAACCCAGTTGTCGAATTTTTCTCTCCAACTTTCATAGTCTTTGAGATCCATTAGCTTCGAGGGTTTCATAGCAGTTCCCATTACGTTTTCGAGGTTCATTTGAGCAACATCGTTTGTTGTTTTTGCAGCATTGGTTGCGAATGCGTTGATAAACTCAGAATCCATTTTGATATACTGAAAGTACCTGAAACACGTTCAAACTTGAAAATAATCAGCCACAGGGACTAATTTGTACGAATTAGAGGGTCCTAGTTCGTACGAACTAGAGTAACAATTTTTGAAAAATCTCAAGTGTGTAGTTCGTGTGAATTAGAAAAATTTATTTTGAAAGCCTTTTGACTGTAATTCGTACGAATTACAAGATTCCAATTCGCACAAAGATGTACTCCAAAATGTGGTTTTTTGCAATTTTCGACATGAATTCGTTTGATTTTAGGTCTGAAACTTTCAAGGGTTTATCATTATGTGATTTTACATGACATATTGAAAATTCAGTCCATTTTAACCATGAATTCGTTAAAGAGTGAAAAATAAGAAGAAATGAGTAGAAGTATAAGTAGAAATAGATCTTGTGTAGATGTCCAAAAATCAGGCCTCCATAGCTCTGATACCACATGTAGGACTGTTTAATCCCTTAGAAAAGGTGCCTAAGATGTATCTAATCCATGTATGCGGAAATTACGTGAATTAGTGACAATATGCACAAGATATTCAGTTTAAACGTCAGTTTATTAATGCTCAAAGTTGTACATCGAGAATCCAAACTGATAGAGCTCTGTCGTCTCTAATGCAAAAGTTAACAAATGAAAGAACCTAGACAGCTATTTATAGACTTCCTCTTTTGCACCAAAACCACCAAGTGTCTAGTTCGTACGAAGTACTACTTCGTACGAACTAGTACATTACGTTACATAATTCGTGCGAACTAGTCCTATTATAAACATAAATTTAACATTAAACATCAAAACCCTATACATTTAGACTAGATCCAGACATAGATAATATACATCATGCACTAACAGAGTTATATCAAATACGATCTCCACAGTCCGTTTTAATTGTTATAAACATGTTTGTTTGGAGCTCCATTAACATAACCTAAAAAGAAACCTATCTCTCCAAGTTCGCCCATTTTAGGAGTATCCTTTGTGTGTTCAATAACACACTTGATCCCAAAGGGTTGAAACCCTTCTAAATTAGGTTTCTTGTTTTCAAGCAATTCTTAACATGTTTTATCTTCTCTTTTGACCATAAGCACATGGTTAACCACATAGCATGCAGTGTTTACCGCCTTAGGCCAGAAGAAAATTGGTAATTTTGATTCAGAAAGCATAGTACGGGTCGTTTAGATTAGGGTGTGGTTCTTCCATTCTGCAACTCCATTCTGTTGGGGAACATAAGGAGTGCTGAACTGATGAACTATTCCCATTTCCCGACATAACACATCTATATGTTGATTTTTGAATTCAGTGCCGTTGTCACTTGTGATTTTCTTAATAGGAGGTGAATAATTTTTCTCAAGTTGTTTAAATAGATCTCTTAAAATACCATGAGTTTGATCCTTTGTTTTTAAGAAAAATACCCACAAATATCATGAGAAATTGTCAGTGACAACCAGGCAGCAAGACATTCCACCAAGGCTAGCAACATGAAATGGGCCAAAAAATCAATGTGAAGCAATTCAAGTGGTTTTTGGATTGAGCTAACAGGTTTCGGTTTGTGAGGCTTTCGTTTAATTTTTCCTTTTTCACACGATTCACATTTATTATGCATGTTGAAACTACGTAAATGAACCCCCAACACTAAGTCGTTTTTCGCTAAGTGGTTCATTTTTCGTAGATGCACATGGCCCATTCATCTATCCCAAAGATAAGATTAATCTTCAGTCGCTTTCGAAAGTAAACAAGTCTTTGGAGCAGATGAGTTGACCAATGGGCGCATCCATAACATATGTGGTATTCACCCTTGGAGCCTTCATTACGATCAAATCCTCTGGAACAGCAAATCCAGGACACAAAACGAAGCAAGCTTTATCAGTGAACAGCATTGTGTACTTGTTATCGCAGATTTGAGATACCGACATCAAGTTATGCTTCAGTTCTTCAACATAGTTCACTTGTTCAGTGTTATCTTTCCATTTGTCACCGATCCTTCACCGGTGATATAACCACCTTTCTCACAAGCAAAATTAAAATATCCACCACGAATTTGTTTTAGGTTATTCAACAACTCTTTATTCCCTATCATTTGTCTGGAATAGCCACTATCGATATACCAACTATAGATAGCCCTCTTCAGCTGCTCCTAAACTCACCAACAAGGAAATCAGTTAGAATGTGGGACCCAAGCCATGATGGTCTTGGGTCATCCCATTTCATCTACATAGGAAAACTCTTTAAGATAACTGTCACCACCACTGCGTCCTACATTTTCATTTCGGAAGTTGTTGGAGTGGTTCCCAGCAAATCGACGATTGTATGGGGTTGACGATTGGTTGGTATAACGAGAGTTTTCAAAGTTTTGGCTTCCATGGTTTTGATATAAAAAATTTTGACTTCTCGGAGGCTCAAAACTTCTATCAGAACTAGGTACTTCATTGTTTGTCAATGATCTGGTTGGTTAACCGAATGCTATCTTTGATTATGAAATCGGGGGGGGGGGTGACGCACTTTGGTCATTGACAAACCGGTTCTGAGCATGAGGTCTAACGTAGTCGTTATTAAATCCTCTAGAACGATGGTCATTCTCATGTGATTGGAAAGTAACACGATTTTGGCGTCTGTGAGGGGTTTTCTCACGAGCATCATGTCTTTGAGATGAACTTTCTGATCCACGACTAAGGAAAATATAAATGGTTCCTCACGTTGATCTTGGTGTTGTTGTGGTTTAGCATTTGATTTAAGAACCGGTTTTGGTTCTTGTTTAATCACTTTAGCTTTTTCAATCTTTTTATTTTTATTGCTTTTCATATCAACATTTTGTTGTATCATTTTGAGGTTTTTCGACAAAAGGTTTTCTTTTGTCAGGATCAACGAGGAATTTGCCATTGGTCATTTGGGCAATCTGCGGCCAAGTGTCCTTTCACACGACACTTATAACATTTACGAACTTTTGTAACAGATTTGGTCGTTCCTCTTGACTGTTCGACGATGTTGAAGCCTTTGTGGGATTTTTCAAGATTTGGGTGACAAACGTAGAGTTTGACCCTTTTTCAATTTTCTCAACCTCTTGATTAAAATCTTCCCATTTTACAAACTCGGTTTTAGGAACATTTTTCACATTCTTTTGAGGTTTCCCATGAGATTTTGCTTTTGAGTTAGCATTTGGAACTTGATTAAAAATTCAATGTTTTCAATGTTTTCAAAATTCAATTCACTTTTCTTTGTGGCTTCACTCATCCTTGATTGTTCTGAGTCTAAGATCACTTCACGCTCAGATTCACTTTGTGGTTCAACAGTCAGCGGAGTTGTTGGCACAAAGTTTTCCAATTCAGGATCAATGCTTGCCATCGATGTATAGTTGTGATTGATTGGAGGATGCACATTACTATACCCGATGCCAAACATTTCTTCTTCAGAGTCTTTGAGACGTTGGATGTTTAGGCATAGATTCATCAATTCAGATGATTTTCCAAACTTTTCGAATTTCCTTTCTAAATCCAAAATTTGATTGTCTTTTTCGAAAATAACTTTGTTCTTTTCCAAAACACAATTTTGATTTAATTCAAGCTCAGATTTTAATTCTTGATTTTTAAGAGTTGCCTGTGCCACGAGCCTCTCAAATTCAGAGATATCATTTTTCAAAGACTTAATCTTGGTTCACTGTTCTTTATCCGAACTAGACAAGACTGCAATGAGTTCTCTGGATTTTTCTCGATCTAAAATCAAGTTTGTATTTGAAGAGCATATATATCAACCTTTGCTACAAACTCTACACATCTAGCACAATGTTTATCTAAGAGATTAGAGGTTACCTCAATTCCAGCCATGAATGCACATTCTTCTTTTTCTACAGGCGTTTCAGCCAACTTTTGCGCCTCTGCATCAACAAATTACTGCATTTTGGCTATTGAGATTTTGAACTTGAAGCATTTACTTTTTTCCACAGTCTCTGAGCTATTTGATCTTTCAGTTTCTTCATCGTTCATGTTTTCTTCACTTTCAACAGCTTTTCTCACTTCTAACTCTTCACCCATTACCTCAGCTACAACAGCAAGTTCCTCCATACTATCTTCTTCGATAATTTCCTCACACGCTTTCTCTTCGATAATTTTGGCCATAAAGGCTTGTGAAACAATAGCTCCTGGTAGACTTTCCAAAGCACAACCCCAATCATACTGTTCGGGTACTTCTTGTAGAGGCTGAGCTTCCATTCATTGTTTACTGAAGGAGTAAGATTATCTGAAGCATTTGATCGAGAATTTGAAGTTGAATCATTTGAAGAATTTGTCTGAGTTCTCGAATTGTTTCCACTTTGATAATTGATTGGTCTTTCCATCTTAGGCTTTCGACAATCCCGAGCATAATGCCCATAGATGTTACAGTTGTAACACTTCACTTTTGTCATATCAGTTCCCATTCGAGTCTTTGCTTGACCACCAATAAACTTCTTACACGTTTTCATGCTGGAATTTCTTTGCTCTTTGAACCAATAGAGCCATGTTAAGTTGAAGATCTAGCTCTTCCATTTCATCCTGATCGATTTGGTCAAAATCTTCATCGAGACTCGACGGCTCAACAAGCTTACCTAGACAAAAGTTCTCGTATGCGGTCATGAAAGATGCCAAAAGACTCATATTTTCTTCTATAAGTTTCAAACAATTCGGATCTGGCTTTGGAATGTTCAAGCTTGGTGCTTGAGATTTATGACTTCCACTAGATGAGTACATTCCTTGATTTGTATTTGCATTTCCACAAGAAACACTCGCACTTTCGCTCACAAAAGCATGGTGAACTTCAGGACTTCATTTTCTGCATATAGTGCGACACCGACTCCATTATTACTTCCCTTATCTCCTGGTTTGGAAGCTTTATACAACTGAGGGTCTTGAATCTTCTCAAAATCGGATGCTTGATCCTCCATATTCCAAGCATATCTTCAGTTTTTGGACTGCTTCTTCTAGGGAAAGCTCCTCATAGAAAACACATTCTCTAATCAACGCAATATACGTGTTCCATTCTCTTAGAAGACAATTTAGGAACTTTTCGACTTTCTCAAATTCAGTGTAAAGACCTTCTCCACTTCGATCAAGCTCACTTAGTAGATGATAATGCTTGTTCACAGTCTTGTCAAACGATTCAGTCTTCAATGCCTTAAACACAACAAATTGAGTCTTCAATCATTCAAAGCGTCGCTTCTTATACATAGCATTCCCTTCGTAACGTTCTATCATACTATCCCATAGCTCCTGTAAATTGTTTCTTTTACGGAAAGTGTGAAGTATTGATTGCGATATCTCCATTGTGATCATTGATATTGTCACACCCTCAATTTCCACTTGCGGAGTTCTACCGCGAGACGTGTGAACAAACCAGAATCTAAGACACTAGTACGTCGAACGACTCTATATGATTTGATAATACGTTTTCCAAAATCATTTGTTGTAAATTTTAGATTACCAATATTTAGCATAAGCATCAGTTTTTAAAGTTTGAGCAGAAGCATAAATAAGTAATGATGCGGGCGCCAACACAAACGCCAAAACAAATGAAAAATCCCAAAACAATATTAATAAATGAGACTCTATAATGATGTCTTGTTCAATGCGTGTGCGTGCACCTAGAGCTCCTAGCGTCCTGAGAAACATGTAAAGAAACAAGTGTCAACATTAAAGATGAGTGAGTTCACAGGTTTTCATAAAATTGTTTGTTCGGTTATAGTTTGTTACTCCGTTATCCCCAACCCGGGATAACTAATCAGTTCCATTATTCCAATCCCGGAATAATAAGTTGTTGCTTCCAATATTCCCAAACCGGAATATTAAGTTGTTGTTTCCATTATCCCTAACCCGGGATAATAAGTTGATGTTCCAATATTCCAAACCCGGAATATTTAGTTGTTCCGTAATTAAGTTCAATATTAATGTATATAGGTAGCTAGCCTAAAGTCATGTCACTAAGTGTTCGCGATCGAAGCTGACTGTGTGCCTCCGTTTTGCCAGGCCTATCACATGACCATGGCGGTGTTAGGCCAATCATACATCCGTTGACCATACCCGGTCGGCTAGCGCGACTAGCTCGGATGGGGCTCGTCAGACCCAGTAGTACTACTTATAATTCCCCCGCTATTTAACCCAAATACTAACGATCCGAGGAGATTGTCGAGGACTTAAGTGATAAAGCTGCTTAGTGCCCATAACATTACATTAACATTAACTTAGTTACCGTATAGTTGCGTGACGTTAAATTCGTATAACGTAAAGAGATTGAGTTTGAGAGTGTATACATGTTTCTCCCCCTGTTGTTTAAAAACCGGATAAAGTTAGGGGCCGTGAACTCACCTTTATTTGCTCGGTTAGTGTGGCAAAGATGTTATAAGAAATGGGCCCGCTAGTTGCGTCCTAACAAACCAATTAATTTCCACGTCAGTGTATAATCACACCAATACAAATTCCACACGCAATTTACTCACAAAGTGGTACACACAAACAACATATCTAACACTCAAACATGCATGCAAGTATTCTCATATAATCATAGTAATCAAACAACTTATCATGAACACATTCCAAATCCATACAATACTTTAATGTATAAAATCACAAGCTAACAACTTTCTGCTTAACACTTAATTATTCAGCTGTTTTCTAGGATTTTTATAAAATAGTTCCAGCATTCTAAAAATTCCCATATTTTTACAGTAGGTGAGATTTATATCATAGAAATTTATATAATTTTTCCAAGTCCTAAATCTTTACCAATTAGCCATAAATATTAATTCATTAAGCTGCAGTCAGATTTACCGCTTTCTGACTGCAGTCTACGGAAGAATTTATTTAAAAATCACTGATCGTCCGATTAACAAAATTCCAGTTGGAGTTGCCCGGAAATTTCTATACCTAGTTGCTGTACAAAAATCATGACTCAACTCTCTACTGATTTTAAAATCTTGCTTGATAAACAACCAACAAAATTCCAGAATTTTAACAGCTTTACCTACTGAACTTGTTTAGCCCTTTAAAAATATCAAACGATTTCAGAAAATTATGAATCCAGCGCCATTAGATTCCTTATTCAAATCTCTACGTTCTAGACATCAGAAAATCCGTTTTTCGACAACTAACGACCAAGTTACAGCCAGATGAAATCGGCTGCAACTTTCACTCAGCTTCCTGTTTCAGCATGTTATTATTATAAACTCGTGTAATCCCGTTCATGCGATTAATCTAAGCGATCTAGCTCTGATTTCTAGTCCTAGATTAATACTAATAACCTATCCATGCAAACCCTTCTCAATAACTTTAGTTTTTATACACAATTCACAGCCTATAAAATCAGCTTTCAATATAACATTCTATTCGGTTTAAACACTCCGAAATCATACAATCATCTAACGCAAACATCATTAACAAATCAGCTAGTCTAACATTCGTTCAATCATGCTTGGCAAGCATATATCTTCCGAAAACAACCCTACTTGTAACTATGATACATAAGCCGATTAAAACATGTATATTCCGAAAACTACACCATTGTTTCATTAAATCAATCACTCCGGAACAAGCAACCAAAATCAACACACATATAACCGGACATTATCTTGTAATATATGTTGAATTCTCACCTTTGATCACTAGGTAAACAAGCCGAGATTGCGGACAAGAGTAACCCGGCTGTTCCAGCAAACCGCGACTGAAAGGACTGAAAAGGAAGGCTGTTCGGGATCGACAAGGAGTGCAAGGGCTGTTTGCGGTCAGGACAAGGATGACGATGGCTGCTGCTGCTGCGACCGAGAGGGTGGAGAGGGTAAGGCAGCCGACGGCAGCTTTTCTTGTTAGGGTTTGTGTTTGTGTTTGACACATGCATGGGTATGTGTATATATATAGCGCCAAGAGGTGAGGGTTTCGGTTTTTGGTTAGTACATGTGGCCGAGGGACTTGGGTTGGGTTGGTTTGGGTTTCGCGGCCGAGGGATAGGGTTGGGTTTGTGTATTGTGGCCGAGAATTTTGAGTTGTTTGGTTTGGGTCTTGCGGCCGAGAGATTAAGGTTACGGTTGGGCTTGTGTATTGTGGCCGAATAGTTAGAGTGCCGAGAGACTAGGGTGAGTTAATTTGATTTGGGTTTTGATCTTGTGGTTTCGAGTTTGATCTTGCGGCCAAGTATTGGAATGAGTTTTAAGTTTAGGTTTGATCTTTGATTCTTGTTCTCTTTTGGCCGAAGACTTGGGTTCCAAGTTTAACTTTGTGAACTCCTAGAGTCACCATGAACCAAGGTTGGAACGTGTCGCGGCTCGGTTCAGTTTGTGCACATATCAAATCTAATTATTCAATCACTAAGACAATCACACAACACACAACACGTCTTTAATCCATGCACGTTTAATACTTAGCACACATCTTATTCGACAAGTGTCACGTGTAAGTTATCTGAAAAACCCGGGATATCACAGATATGGCCTTTTCTCCACAATCAAAGAACTTTTTTTATTTTTAGTAAGCGCCAAATAAGTGTCAACGGTTAAAGTTTGAATTAGTGTAGCTCAACATCCTTTTACAATACATAACCAGATCCTGATATCTTTGGCTCTCACATACCTTTCAAAACGTTCCTTCCATTCAGGAAAATCAAATTCGTTTATCAAAAGAGGAGGTTTGTCGTTACTCCCCACCTCAACATTATGTCTGAGGTTTTGCACCATTACAGTAAGATTGTTTACCATTTGGACGAGGTTTGAAAGAAACAAAAGGTTCTCAGAGGGTTACAAGGTTTGATTGAAAATTTTTCCAAGTACAGAAATTCGGAGAATAGGAGTTAACTAGAAAACACGGAGTGAAATGTCTGGAGATTTATCAGAGTGTAAAACTCGGATCTAAACCTGATTTGAAACACAAACTCGGACATACCATTATCTACTCAAACTCAGAACCAAACACAATTATTAAACTCGGAAGAACCAACTTAGAGTTTAAAGTCGTACAGATTTCAAGGGCCACTTAAACTTGGATCAGCTTACAGAAACTTAAACTCGGACTCAAACTTCCAGTTTGATAAAATCGGAAAAAGTTTAATACTCGGATGAATTCAATAAAATAAACTCGGAAGATGTAGTAAAGGTTAAACTCGGACAATTTAAACTAGGACTCATAATTTTAAAACCCGGAGATCAATTAACTCTTAAACTCGGAGAAGTTTGGAGATATGTTAACCTCAGAAAGACTGTAAAATCCGGACACAGGTCAAACCCGGAATTACAAAAGGTTTGTAGTCCGGACTGATTATCCCAAGGATGTGAAACCAGCTTCCGGATATCTTACCAATGTGACTCCACACCGGATCACCAATAACCCGGAAACACAAACAGTAAATCAAAACACAGAAAAGCTTTTAAAAAATCAAATATGGAATCTTTTACCAACATTCAAAAACCCAGCAAGAACTTCATAAACCTTTGTAAAACCTAAATGAATCATGAATAAAACACAAAATTCATCATCAACTCACTAGAAATCAACAATGAATCATGAATAAAACACAAAATCTCACTAAGTAATCACTAAAACCCAATCAAAGGATGATTTTTCTCACAAAAAACTTTCAAACCAAGAACACCTACAGTAGTATGAGCACACTACTCTAATACCAAATATAAGTCCACTCAATCCATGGATCTTACTCACGAAGACAATCACTAGGTGTGCAGAATCCACCTAGCAATGACCACTGTAGGATAATGTATCAAGAAACAGGATTGATAAGAGAAATCAAAGAATACACAGAGTATTCTTTGATGTAGAAGATGAATGACATCACACACAGAGTAGCCGCCAGACAAACACACACTCAATGATTAGGGTTTTTCTTGGTGCACAAACTTTCCACAAAAGAATTGTCGTCTTATCTATTCCATTAAAGGGATACATACAAGACTAATCCGGGCACACTTGTCCGGATAACAAACAAGGCCTAATGTCACACTCGGTCGATGGCGGAAGCGCGCGATGTGAACTTGATTAGTTTTTCACCGGATACGATATAAGTAAACAACTATATGATTTAAAACAAACACAATGTTCATCCATTGATGTAATTAAAAGTTACACAACATACGTTGTTCCAAATGTAAGACATCCTAAGTTATATGTTATTACAAAAGACTAGTTCAACACAGTTTTAAAATGTAAAGGCTTTGCATCCTATTGAAGATGAGATATACGGATCAAACCCTTCCCAAAGGATGACATTGTTATTATAATAACCCAAAGCTTCTGGACAAACGACTGCGCCAAGATCCATTCAATTTCCTGAAATACATGTAAGTTTGAAAACATTAACAAAAGTTGGCGAGGGTTCATGTGTTTTGAGTTCATAACAAATGATCTTAAAACATTTGAAATATCATTGTGTGAAAATGTGATATGTAAAGCTTCAATGAACTTGATGATCATTAATGTTTTGCAAGGACATTAATATGTGTGCCGACATAGGAAGCACTCAACCCTCGACGATTTCCAATCCGGTCCACCCGGCTGGGACAACAAAAGCACTACATGCGGCCACACAAGGACCCATGAGTGGGGCTCGCCTACACCCGATAGATCTACCACTCTTGTTCCAAAGGTCATATAAAAGATTAAAGGCGCTTAAGAACGGTCCTATTCGCACATGATCTAATATTTCATTCCATAGCTAAACCATACCATCGAAACATGTATTTCCCCCGAGAGTTGTAAAACTGAAAACATTTAAGAGAAAAGGGAGAAAAGGGTATCTGATGTCGCGTAATAACCTACAAGTGCTCTAACTCATTAGACACTTGGGTTTATGTTAAAATGTACACGTTGTTCATCTTGAACGTTATTATTTAAGTTATGTGTTTGGATCCCCTATGTATTTTTAATATGTTGGCATTTGTTTCATAGGTTTGTTTTAATATATATATATATATAAAGAGCATTCACATCCAATCCATCTAATTGTGAGAGTGAGATTGTTACAATATAAAGAGTATAAAAGGTGGTTGTGAGTGAATGAGAGAGAAAATGTTACTGTTCGTCTATATGTTTGAGGGGACGCTATTCACTCCCTATAATTTTTTAATATATTTTAAAAGTGTTGTGAGTGAGGAAGAGAGAAAATAATAATAAAGGTATAAATAAATATTATTTAATTGAAAAGGAGATAGAAAATATAGTGTTTTTAGTGTAATATGGGGAAAAATTTGGTGGAATGGATGTGAATGCTTAAGGGAATCTTGGTAAAATATTATTTATTGACTTTTTATCTCCAATGCAAGGCACATGCATATTCCCCCCCATTTTTTAAACGTCCATAACTTTTTTATACGAAATTATTTTTTTCATAAAAATTTCACAATAAAATCGAGCGTCTTTTTGTTTTTAATTTGAATAACATATTACTATATAAAATATGACGACTAAAAACCCACAAAAATGTGTTGTATATCTATGTTCTATAGTATTTTTTTTTGTGTTGTATTTTTGTACTACATTCTTGTGCAATATTTTTTGCATTGAAATTTTTTTGTATTAATTTTTTTTTCTGAATTTGTGCTGTATTTTTTGTACTAGATTTTTTTTGCTGAATTTTTTTGTGCTATATTTTTTTATACTGCATTTTTTATACTATATTTTTTATGCTTAATTTTTTGTAGTAGGTTTTTTTAGTATTTTTTAGAAAACAAAATGGGTGCCACATGTCATTTTCACACTCTTACTTACAAGGACCAAAATGTTTTCTTACTAAAATGCCCTTATTTCCTACTTATAAATAGTGTCACATATCATCATCATAATCTTTCTTATACTAATTAGGCAAAATCCACTTTTTAATGGATCGTTCCCCTCATTTTAACCTACCCATATTATACAAGTGTTTTACAAACATTACATAAATATAAAGAGTAAACTGCCATTTTAGTCCCTGAGGTTTGGCCAGTTTTGTCATTTTAGTCCAAATCTCAAAGTTTTTGCATCTGTTTTCGTGTTTATTGCTATTTTGGTCCAAACGTGAAATTAGGTTAGATTTCTAAAAGAAAAACCTGGATTTTTATCCTTTTCCTCAGGGTATTTTTGTCCTTTTAGGGGTTTATTAATGCTTAAATGACTAAAATGCCCTTAAGGAAAAGGACAAAAAACCAGTTTTTCTTTTATAAATCTGACATGATTTCACTTTTGGACCAAAATGGCAACAAAAATGAAACTACAGGACCCAGATGCAAAAACTTTGAGATTTAGACTAAAGTGGCAAAACTGACCAGACCTCAGGGACCAAAATGGCATTTTACTCAAATATAAATTTATAACTCCTCAACTATATATAACTAGAGTTACGCGCCGCCTGCGTTGCGGGTGCTAAACCGAATTTTTCGTACTTTAATAACATGTACGCATTTATTTCGGTTGGTTATACATGCTACTTATAACACGGTATCAAAAAAGATACATCGAGTTAACAAAGTAAAGGAAAAACTATCACCGTTATGATAAAAAAAATAACTAAACGATGGCAAGCGTGTAATTCAGAATTGGGGACAAAAAATAATTTGTCAGGACCAATTAGCGAGTGCTAGGCAGCTGTTTGGCACGAATAAAAAGTAAATTGAGTCAACCAAGTAAAACAAAACACTACCATAGTTTTTCCCAAAAACACGATAGCAAGATTGCAATTTTTAGCTGGGGCAAAATCGTAAATTTAAACCGGAGGTAAAATAATATTTTGAACTGAGGACAAAACCATGTTTTTATTTTGAATTGGTGGTGAAATCGTATTTTTTTTTATTGAGGGCAAACGAAAATTTTATTTTGAACTTGGGGCAAAATTGTAGTTTTAAATTGGGAACCAAATTGTAATTTGGTAGGACTATAGCTGGGGCAAAAGTATAATTATTTTTTAACGTGGGCAAAATCGTATTTCTTGACTGAGGGGAAAATCGTAAATTTAAGCGGAAGGCAAAGCATAAATTAAATTTTGAACTGGGGTAAATATCGTAATTTTAAACAGGGATATAATCATAATTTGACAAGAATTATAAATAACTATTTTATGTAAAAAACAAAAATAAAGAAGGAAGAAAGTATGGCCGCCATTTTGGCCAACCAAATTCGTGCACTATTCCCGCCGGCATCTTTTGTTTGTAAGTATTGTAAATAAATGTAAATGTAAATATATATTTATATATATATATATATACACTTATTTTTTATATATATATTTTGTATTCATCATGTGTATGAACGGGCCTCGTCCTTTGCGAGTCTTCGTGCCACGCACGAGTATAAGTGGGCCTAGTCCATGAGAGTCTTTGTGCTTCATACAAATGAAAATGGGCCTAGCCCATTTGAGTCTCTGTGATCCACACGGTATGAGTGGGCCTAGCCCATGAGAGTATTCGTGCCACGCACGGGTTACGTTCATTGAGTGTGATGTATATATTCTCCAAATATACATATCTTGAGTCTAGGGAACCTCGTTCACTTGTAAAATCATGTTCGGTTTAAGTATGGATACTTGTTCTTTATGTTGTATACTTTTGATAATTAAATGTGTTAAAATATTTATTTTTAACCTTATATATTCGTGAGTGTATTTGTACGATACTATTTGCGAAAGTATACTTCAACAAGTATATGTGGGTACATCATTATGTACTTGCGTATTTTTATATGTATACGTGTACCTTACTGTTTGGTATTTATAAGTTTTTATATACTTGTACAATCCTTGTACTTTTGTGATTTCCTCCAAGTGTATCAATGTGTGTATATATACTTAGACCTTTTACCATATGTCTGAGATGAGTTATCTGGTTATCTAGGTTATCAATTGATTTTTGAGACATAACCCACATGAGTTACCTGGTCGTCTAGGTTATCAATTGATTTTTGAGACATAACCCAAATGAGTTACCTGGTCATCTAAGTTATCAGTTAATTTTTGTGACATAACCCAGATGAGTTACTGGTCATCTAGGTTATCAGTTAATTTTTGAGACTTAACCCAGATGAGTTACATGGTCGTCTAGGTTATCAGTTAATTTTTGAGACATAACCCAGATGAGTTACCTGGTCGTCTAGGTTATTAGTTAATTTTTGAGACATAACCCAGATGAATTACCTAGCCGTCTAGGTTATCAGTTAACTTTGTTGTTTTATTTATAAAGTTTACCCACTTTTTTTATAAAAATATCTTTTTAAGTTTATATAAACTCTTGGATGGTTAAGACTTAACCCTTGCCATTAGGGTTTGTCTAATCACGGTTAAGGTTTTAATCACCATTAAGGTTACTAATCATGATTAACCATGCAAATAACCCGTTAATTACATTTTAATCGCGATTACGATTTTAGAAAATTTCGCCATAGTTTCTCTTAAACTATGGCGTCTTCCACGTTTTGAAAACGTATTTTAAGCAAGTTTAGACTCCTTAATCATAATCAAACTCAAATCAAGTTTCATTCTACCCACTTTGCATGTAATATTCATACTAAATTTACACATGATCCTTGTACTTTATATAGAGTTTTAACTATATTTTAACAACATCAAGATAATACTTTTTAAATCTTTAAACAAGATTAATTAAACCATCAAGTTTTCACATTTAAAAGTCTTGATCTTTTAACACATTACTTTGATAAATACACTTTCAACACTATATTAGTGTAAATCATGAGGTTTAATTTTTATAAAAGTCATCTTAGTCATAATCCATTTCTTAGTTTAAAATGAAGTTCAAGGATTATGTGGTTGATGATCTTGTTAAGATTTAGACATAAGAATGTTTAGATTATCATTTAGTATGCTTTTATGGTTGTTGATGCATATGTCTATTGCCTACGTCATCGTATAATATCGAGTCGGTATGTAGGAGCGAAATGTCGAAGTTTATGTATGTAAAGGGTCAAGTTCGCTTGAAATGTATATGTTGTAGTTAAGTTCAGCCGAACTTGACTAAGCAAGTTCGGCCCGAACTTGCACTCCCCAAGCGAACTTGCACTCCTATAAATAGAAGTCTTGACATTTCATTTGTAACTTTTAGTGATTTTGGCACAGAGATGGCGAAGCTTTGTCCAAGTGTTTCCAGGACCTGTAATGTTGAATATTAATGAAACGGTGATTAAACAGAAACAAATGAGTGTATCCAATGTCGCCTAAGCAAAACAGATTCCGCACGTTTACCTTAGGTTTGTCAGATTAGTGCCTGAACAATCCGTACAACGGACCTACAATGGTGAGTTTAGTGTTTTTAAGTTTGGTTTTGTTGTAGGATTCAAGATGAACACTTGTATATATAATCTACATAATAAATCATGCTAAAAATGTGTGTGTAAATCTTACAACTTTGCAAGAGCCTTGTAGATGAACTAGATGAAGATGGTTAAGAAAACAAAGCTCCCAAGATAGCAAGAATAAGCTCCTAGTGGTTCTCCATGCTTGCACCTTTCTTGAATGGCCTTGTAAGGGTTTAAAATAGGTTAAAATGGGGTGTTTAGGGGTGGCTAAAGGTGGTGTATGGTGATGTTGATGAAGCCGTGAGGTAAGGGAGGAGGTAGAAGAGTGTTAGAGATTTTTTTTGTAGTGATAAAAATGATGGTGATATGTTGTGGTTGTTTATATTATTTGCTTAAACCTTCAAAGACAATATCAAATCTTGAGGCACCATACTTCTATCTTTCATCTACATCATTAGGAACGGGCAAGGGGCCTTGTGGGCCCCTAGTGTTGACTGAAATTGGCTGGGGGGGGGTAAATTGTAAATTTATTATTATAACATGTGTTGGAAATCAAGATATTATGTGGTTATCTTAAGTATGTTGATTAGGGATTTGTCTTGCATCATTAAGGAGTAATTAGAGGTCTTAGGTGTTAATTAATATTGGTTATTTCCATTGACTAGTTGGTATAGTTTTGGATGGTAAGAATATTATTAGATTGGTCGTTGGTTCACTTTCGGATGATATACGGAAGATGTACTTTGCTATATTTTAGGGCGGTTCGGATGAATTTTAATGATGCGTATTTTCCGGAAAGTTAAGGTGTTTTTGTGTTTGGTGTCCCCAATTAGGGATTTTTATATGTAACTCAACCGTAAATTGCTTTCGTGCCATGCATCGCTCGTTCAGACAGTTTTCTGAACTTGCTGGCATGAACAGTGTGTTCAGGTGAATAGTGTTTTCAGCATTTCACCAACATATTTGGACACAGTTTGTTGTTTTCTCATGATGTGACGCATGTAACAATATTATTTGTTATATTTAACCATGTCCTATGATTGCTAGATCTCTTGTGACCAAATCATGCATTAATTAAGTTGTAACGAACGCAGTTAACTGTATAATTAAGGGGTTAAGTTGTACGGAAATTGTTGGGATTGAACCCTATGAAAGGAACAGATGATACAAAGCCAAATAACACTATCCGAGCTTTGGTTACACTATCAGAGGTTACAACCTCTGTTGTACAAACACTGCCTTCCCTAAAGACTGCTCTTCTATCATCTGTCTTCATAAAGTTGCAAAGGTCTGCCAGAGCTACAAGGATCAGAGGATAGAGATTAGAACTTAGTCATTAGATAGTTTATCAATGTAACAGTGCTAAGCACTGATAGTTAGTATTAGCAGTGTTTGTAGTTAGTTACATTTAGTTTCCTGTCACTATCAACCCTGACGTCATCAAAGATGCTCACTGGTTAGATAGTTTAGTATAAATAGGTAACTTGTGTAACAGTTTAACTTCGTCTATTAAAATATCAACTTTTGCATATCATCTTCTCTGCATTTTCTTACTACCAAACTTCAATTGCAAAGGCTGAGGGGGAGTTTGTGAATCACATGCGAGTTTACCAACTTGAAAGCATGATGATGATGATGAAAACAAACGACCATTGCTTGTAGTAAAAGTTTTCCATCTATTTCCGCTGCAAATCTCTTTTAAAACTCAACCATTTTCCATTTTTTAAACAAAAACTACAAGTAATTCAAACTCAGATCCTAACAATTGGTATCAGAGCCTGATTCATCAAATTCGATCTAACAATCGATTTGATTTGAACAGATCAGCTCTCTACTATTAGTTTGGTTGTTTTTGCTTGATAAACAGAGTTTTATTACGTTCAAAGCTTTTAAAACAGAAATCTATGTAAAATCAACTAAAAATGTCTCAAAACACACAGGATGCCAACTCTGGATCCTTATTCAAACCGCCGATGCTTAAAAGAAATGAATATTTCACTTCGCAACGGCGAATGGGTCATATCCTTGCTCAGCAAAACACCGGTTGCTGGAGATCTGTTGCTTATGGACCTCACCTTCCGATGGTTCCAAGCACAGAGGATCCAACTAAACAAGTGCCAAAAAATCTTGAAAACTTTTCGGAGCAGGAATTACAGAAAATTGAATTGGATGCTAAGGCATTTAGCATAGTTGCTTCGGCCTTACCCAATGAGATTTATGTTGGTCTACTCCATTACAATAGTGCAAAGGAGTTATGGGATGCACTTAAAGAGCAATTCAGTGGGACTGAGGAAGTGATAGAAAGTAATAGAGAAGTTCTAAATCAGTAGTATGAAACGTTTTGTCACTTGAAAGGAGAGTCTCTAACACAACAGTTCGAACGTTACAGCTGTCTCATCAGTGAACTTAGACTGGTTAACGTGGTTCTACCTATTTCGACTGCCAATAGTCGTTTCCTTAGATCGTTACCAGATAAGTGGGAGACTGTAGCTTATGTAACGAGAAAGTCTGTTGAGTTTAAAGATATGTCGTTGACACAACTTCATGGGATACTCCTCGCTTATGAGAGAGAGTTAAACCAGAAAAAGAAGTTGCAAGAATCTGGAAAAATGACTGATGACTACTCATTGGGTAATGCAGCTCTTTTTGGCCAAGAAGAGGGTTCTGGAAGCAGTAAGGACCAAAGTTATGATCACTATATAGATATTACATCTGGTGGGAACTTTGGATCTGAAACATATGCACCCAACTATGCTTTCACTGCTAGTGGGGAAAGCCAAACCTCTGACAATCTATCCTTTGAGGTGAATGATTTGCAACACTTTGAACCTTCTGATCTTGAAGAAATGGATATTTTGCACAAACCGGCCCCATTGAGTGTTAGGGCTAGTAAATTCTATAAGAGAACTGGTAGGAAATTCCCAGGATTGCATGGGGGGTTGAAGATTGGGCTGGATAAATCAAAAGTCAAGTGTTATAAGTGTAATAGGTTAGGACACTTTGCCAGAGAATGCAGGTCTCAAAATTCTGGACCAATAGTGACTCATCCTGGCCCTAGACCTCAGCACACACAAAACACTGTTCATTATTCCCAATATGCCCCTGCTCAACATGTTCAAAACACTGCCCACTTTGCACATCCTGCTACTACTGTTCCAGTGCATTATGTTCAATCCACTGCTCCACAAATTCAATATGTTCAGGCACCATCACATCCTCAAGTGCATGTACAACAAGCACCCATTGTCACATAACATGCTCAAACCACTGCTAGTCCAACAGAGGTTGGTCAACAGAGCTTTTTCACACAAAGTTATGTTGACTGGAGTAGCTTGCCTAAGGATTTGACTGATGAGAACTTTGCTTTAATGGCCAAAAATGATGTTGAACAAGAATTTTGTTTAATGGCCTTAGAGACAATTGCTGAAGGTGTTGAATATGCGGAGATAGTGTCAAAAACTAATGAAGTTCAAGTTTGTGATGAAACAGTGGTTTCAAGTGAAGAAAAGGAAAATGCTGCTGATGAGGAAAACAACTCTCATGCTGACCCATGGAATGTTGATGTGTGTGAAGATGAGTGTGATTGTGCTCTCATGGCTGCTACAAAGGTATCACCTCAGAACCTTAAAGATCTATGTTCTGACAAATGCATCATTGCTTTTGCAAACATTAAGCAAGTGAACGAAAACCTGAGGAACAAAATTTTAGAAGATGAACTTAATTTTGAAAAACTGATTAAAGAGTTAAAATCAAAGTTAAGTGAAAAGGATTCTGAAATGAGTAGCCTGAGACATGAATCAAGCGTAACCAAGGACCAACTCCAAACTATGGTAGAAAAATACCAAGTTTGTAAAAAGGAGTTAGAAGAAACCCAAATCACTTGTGAAAAATGGGTTGAGTCCTGTAAAGGTTATGAGATTATGCTTGATGCTCAGATCAAGAGCAACATTAAGTTTGGTGTAGGTTTTAGAACCTATGATCAAAATGATAAAAATGTTGCTGAAATTGATTCTGAGTTGGTTGAAATAGTCCCAACAAATTTGGCTGGTGAAGAAATAAAAATCACAGATAAATCTGGAAACAAAATTGTTTTGGAAAAATCAGAAGTTTTAACAAAAGATAAAGAAATTGAAAAATATCAGTTTAAACCAACCTGGTCAGATGAATGTGATATTTTAGAAAACTTTAAGCCAATGGACTTTACAACCTCTGATGGTATTAAAGCCCCAAAAGCACTGGTGATTCCTATCAAAGATATACCAGCAGAAATCACTGCTGATAAAAAGTTTGATAGGAAAAGAAGAGTAAAGATTAAAAACTTGTTTTGTGAATTTCGTGAAAAAAGAAATCATGTGGCTGCAGATTGTTTTCTTTTAAAAGCCTATGACATTAACAAAACTTGGGTTATCAAAAATTCTTCAAGATGCACCATCTGCAACAAAACAAATCATTTAACTCAAGAGTGTGCCTATCTCAAAAAAACTATGAGCAAAAGGTAAAAGAGATCAAGGCAAGCACTAGAAAGAGAAGGTTCAAGTTCTGCTGGAAATAAATCTAAGCAGAGTTTTGAACCAACTGAAACGTATGTTACAAAAGATTTAAACAAAACCTCTGTTCCTAAAGAGGTGCAAGTGAAAGATGCCCCACCATCAAACTCAATTCCAAGAGGGTATGGCCAACCAGCCTATAAAAGGGTTCTCTTACTTATGAAGGATACAAAAAGCCTTCAAAGCAAAGAGTGAATAAGCATCCCTATGGATACAATCATCTGATAGGAAATGGTCAAGATCAGATGTTACGAGAAAATATCCAAACCACTGACCATTGTCCTAGACTTGAGACTGGACCATCTGTGACCCCATCCAAAGCCATTTTGGCTTTGGAGACCTACCTTAACTGATCTATTTACTTGATGTGCAGGGACCCTCTACTTACCTTGATAGCTTATGGTATGTAGATAGTGGAGGTTCCAGGCATATGAAAGGATGTAGAGCCCTTCTAAAGGACTTCATGGCTCATGGGGGTGATATATCTTTTGGTAACAACTCAAAGGGAAAAGTTTTAGGGTCTGGGTCAGTTCTGGCTGGGAAACTCAAGTTTGAAAATGTGAACTTAATTGACAATCTGAAATATAACCTGTTGAGTGTCTCACAAATGAGTGACAGAGGGTATGGATCCTTCTTCACCAAGAAAACTTGTCAAATTGTGGGACCAGAGGTTGTTACAAAGATTGATCAAATCATTGCTGAGAGCAAAGCACAACTCACTGCACACAGAAGTGGGAATGTGTATGTGGTAGATATGCTAAAAGATAATCCTATGTCTGGAACATGCTTATTCTTAGTTGCTTCAAGCAAAGAGACTGAGTTGTGGCATCGTAGACTTGGACATACAAATCTTAAAACTATCACCACACTCTTAAAACAAAGTCTTGTAAGAGGTTTGCCTCACAAGCAATTTTCCTATGAAGAACATTGTGTTTCCTGCTTAAAAGGAAAACAACATAAAAGTTCCTTCAAATCAATTGAATAGTCCAAAACAAGCCAGTGTTTACAATTGCTTCACATGGACTTGTTTGGCCCAGTGCAAATCATGAGCTTAAAACACAAAAGGTATTGCCTAGTAATAGTTGATGATTTCTCTAGGTTTACATGGACCTTCTTTCTCCACTCTAAGGATGAAACTGCAGTCATTTTGCAAAACTTTGTTAAACAAGTAGAAAAGCAATTTGATCTTCCAGTAAAAATCTTTAGGAGTGACAATGGAACAGAGTTTAAAAATAGGATGTTGGATGTTTTTTGTGAGTCAAAAGAAATTGTTAGACAATATAGCATTCCAAGAACTCTAGAACAAAATGGGGTGGTTGAAAGGAAAAATAGAACTTTAATTGAATCAGCAAGAACTATGCTAGCAGACTCTGGTTTACCCTTGTCCTTCTGGGCAGGGGCTGTAAACACTGCTTATGCTCAAAACAGAGTTTTGATTAACCCAGGCATCAAAAGACTGCCTATGAGATTTTGTATAAAATCAAACCTCTGATTTCCTATTTTAAAGTTTTTGGCTGTCCATGCTTCATTTTTAACTTAAAAGATTATATATCTAAGTTTGCAGCAAAATTGATTGTGGTTATTTTCTGGGATACTCAACCACTACTAAAGCCTACAGAGTTTTTAACTCCAGGACAAAGTGTGTTGAAGAAACTTTGAATGTGAAGTTCAATGAACTTTCATCATTGAAAATCCCAGCAAATCCTACAGAGCTTTTTGATTTAGATAAATTCACATTTGTTGATGTTTCTATCAAGATAGACAATGCAGGTACACCACAACCATCAAGAGAAGATCAAGATCAAGAATATGAATGTGTGCTTCCACAAACAAAAGTCAATTCTTCCAACAGAGGATCAGGTGCCACAAGCTCTTGTGTAAACTCTGCCACTTCTGGGTTAACAGTGTTTGATCCTCAAACCTCTACCAGTTCACAAGATCAAACATCTGTTGATAACAGTCCTACATTTGGGGACAAAAATCATCAGAATGTTACCTCTATACCCCCAATACCACCACCTCCATTTACATCAGAGGCTGATACTTCAAATTCACTAGCAGTGGTTAGCTTAGATGATACACATTTGCAGCCATCACCTCAAAATGCTATTGTTCCATACCAAGGTGATTTGATTTATCTCAAAATCCATCCATCAGATGAAGTTATTGGCAACATCAAATATGGGGTGCTCACACGGATCCAATCCCAAAATATTTGTCTTTTTGCTGGCTTTCTATCACTCACACAGCTAGTCAAGTACCAAGAGGCACTGAAAGACAACAGCTGGGTAGAAGCCATGCAAGAAGAACTCCTTCAGTTCAAGAGACAACAAGTTTGGGAACTTGTGCCACTGCCAAAAGATGTAAGTCCAATTGGCACAAAGTGGGTCTTCAAGAAGAAAACTGATGAAAGGGGTATTGTTGTCAAAAACAAAGCAAGGCTCGTGGTTCAAGGCTACAGACAGGAAGAAGGTATAGACTATGATGAGACTTTTGCTCCTGTAGCAAGGTTGGAAGCTATTCGCCTGTTCTTAGCTTTTGCTGCTAACCACAACATAAAGGTGTATCAAATGGATATAAAGAGTGCATTTTTGTATGGAAAAATCAAAGAAGATGTGTATGTCTGTCAACCTCCAGGTTTTGAAGATGCATTTCATCCTGATCATGTCTACAAGCTCAACAAAGCATTGTATGGCTTGAAGCAAGCACCAAGAGCCTGGTATGAAACTCTATCCACTTTTCTCTTATCCATAGGGTTTACTAGAGGTAAAATAGATAAAACCCTATTCTTAAAATGGAAAGGAAAAGATTTGATGCTTGTCCAAATTTATGTGGATGACATCATTTTGGATCCACAAGCACTGCTATGTGTGAAGAGTTTCGAAAACTCATGGCAGCAGAGTTTGAGATGAGTGCAATGGGTGAGCTCCAATGTTTTCTTGGTCTCCAAGTTAAACAATTGCAAAATGGTACATTCATCCATCAAAACAAGTATGTGAAAGAACTGCTTAAAAAGTTTGATATGGATGATTGTAATCCATGTAGCACACCCATGGCAACCACCAAGCTAGTCACCATTGATGGTAAAAATGACCTTGTTGATCAAACTCTTTATAGAAGCATGATTAGGTCTTTATTGTACCTAACTGCATCAAGGCCTGACATCATGTTTGCAACATGTGTTTGTGCCAGATCACAGGCATTAGCTAGAAAGTCTGATCTTATTGTTGTAAAAAGGATATTCAGATACATAAAAGGTGCTCCCACACTTGGTATCTGGTATCACGATAATGGGAATATTGAGCTTTCAGGTTTTTCAGATAGTGACTTTGCTGGGTGCAAAACTACAAGGAAATCCACATTAGGAGGATGTCAATTCCTAGGTGATTGTCTAGTGTCTTGGCAAAGCAAAAAGCAGGTTGCAGTTTCAACATCCACTGCTGAGGCAGAGTATATTGCTGCTGCTAGCTGCACTGCTCAACTCTTGTGGCTTCAAAACCAGTTGCTGGATTTTGGTGTAACTGCACTAAAGACTCCACTCAGATTGGACAGTCAAGCTGCTGAAAACATTATTAAAAATCCAGTTTCTCACTCAACTACAAAGCACATTGACATCAGACATCACTTTATGAGAGATTGCTATGAAAAAGGTTTGATTTCTTTGCATCATGTCCATACTTCAGATCAATTGGCAGATGTTTTAACCAAGGCATTGGATACATCTACATTTGAAAACTTGATCTCAATAATTGGAATGCTAAACATGGATTAAAAACAAGTTCTCTTGTAAATCCATGCGTACATAGCATCAAAATGTTTTCAGAAAATCAAAAAATCATCCTTAAAAATAGTTAAAATTGAATTTTTCAATAAATCTTTAAAAGTCTACTCATAACATCTGTTTGCTCAAAACCTCTGATAGGCTTCAAAATCTTATCCACTGATAAAGTGTATCCTTTGTCTTCCATCTTTACTACTTTTTCAAAACACTGATAGCTATCCACTGATAGTGATAAAAATCAGTACTTTTCTCATCAGAGGTTAAACGTGGCCAGATAGCCATCAGATCTTGCAACAGATTCCATGTTATCGTCACTTTTTCAAAACCCTATAAAAACCCTGTTTTATCCCTCACCAGTGTTTACCCTAAAACTGTGTCGATTTCAAAAATCTCAAAACAGTTTTTCGCTCTATCACCATGGCTCCCAAATCAAAATCTTCAAAGAAATCCACACAAGAACTTCCACCTTACACTCTCATAATCAAAACCCCACATAATTACACCGCCATACTTGAAGCAAACGACGCAAATACTCGCTATCATCCAATGAGTCGAATTTTGCAAAAGTCGAAATTCAAGCACATGTTGGAAGTCAAAGCCCAAATCTACATTGATTCTCTTCGTGACTTCTGGAATAATGCTAAGGTTCACTCAACTGCTGCTGGTGTTCCTTATATAATAATCTCAAGAGTAGGGGGAGTGTTGATGCAAATTAGCCCCCAATCGATCTCTCAATTTTTCAAGTTAAATGACATAGAACATCCTGTGTCATTTCCCCTCAATGAGATCCAAGCCGAGTTTCTAGAAAGAGGTTATGAAGGCCAGATGAAAGGTATGACCATCTTTAAACCTAACTTTCCTGCTGAGATGAGATTTTTCTTTCACACAATTCTAACTTGTCTCTCAGCAAAAATCATACTTTCAATGAAATTCCATTGAACATGCAATATCTGGGGTATGCAATTTTAACTGACATAGATTTTAACTACTCCCAGATCCTGTTCAATGATCTTGTGCATAATTTTCAAAATATTACAAAAAGAAAAGCTTTTTTGATTACCCACGGTTTCTGAGTGTTTACTTACAAAGATCAAATCAAAGGTCCTGAAAGTAAAAAAAGGCGTTGTGACAAACCCAGGCCGCCTCAATCATGAAACATTCACCAGAATAACAAACCAAGATAAAGTTGCAAAACACACAAGTAGAGGAGGTTGAGCAAGTTTTACCTTAACAAAATGTTCAAACTTAACCTCTTGCTACTGAGCCCACTGCTCTTGGTGATCAGGGCACCACAACCGCTGCTCTGAAACCCACACAAAATATCCTCAAAAAGAAAGCCAAAACACTTCCCAAAAAGCCCACCAAACCCAAAAAGGGTCCTCTGGAAGATGAGATACCAGAGGTTAACCCAGTGACAGCACCAAAGTCACAAACCACTGCTGCTACTTCTTCACAGAAGATGGTTCAAAGATCTCCAACCGGCTTTGAAACTCCTCCTTCTTCCTCACAAAAGGAAAAGGTTGTAGACACAAGGACACCAAATTATGAAGCTCTAGATCCACTTGGTTCTATCTTCCACAACCCCTCTCCCAGGGCACTATCGGTTTCTACATAGCCACCTTCACCAATGACTACACTTCCACCTACTTTGTTACCTTTGCTGAATGCAATTGAATTAGACAAGACAAAAACCAGCACTTCCCAACAACCTATTACTGAGAATATACTTCATTAAGAGGCTGGGTCTGACTCTTTATTCATTGCTAGCCTATCAGCACTTGAAGAGGCTACATCCCTTGGGTTACATGTAACCCTTGGTGATAGTTCAACTCAAGCAGCAACTACAATTGCTGAACTCCCAAGTTCTCAGTTGGACAGTGATTTCATTAATAAGACTTGGTTGAAGGAAACCACTGTTGAGGCAACAATTGTTACCTCTATTGTGGGAAGTCCCTAGTTCCAAGACAAAGGGCCATCTACGGTTGAAGCTGGTCCTAAAACCACTGCTAATGATACCATAGATACAACTACCATGTCTGGTAGGAGTTCAGATGATCCTATTAAATTAGGAGATGATCTAAAATATCAGAATTTGATGGAGAGAGTTACTAAGATAGAACATTCTGTGGACGAGATCAAAAGTTTACTGAAGAGGATGATAGCTATAAAAAGTCAACCATCTGTTCAATCCACTGCTGATCTCAAGGAAGCTCTTAACCCTCTGTTTCAACATCAACAACATTATTTGGATCTACAACACAAGAACCAGATGAATGATGTTAGAAACATGTTTGTCAAGGTATCAAAACACTGCAGCAGACATTAAAGCCATCAAAGCTCATCTACTCACAACCATTGGCCATGCACCTCCAACGGTTATCTTTGTTACAACAGATGAAGCCAAAAAGGGGGAGAAACCTTTGGGAAATAAAAAGCGGAAAATAGATGATGATAAGGTCAGACCTACTTTAAATATTCCAAGGCCTGATGGTTCAAAGAAGAAAGATTTAACTGATGAAATTGTTGCCAAAGAAAAAGGAGAGCAGAGTGTTGGTTGAGAAAAAGATTGAACAGCAAAAAGAAAAAGGAGAGATTGGTACTTCATCAAAGAAGATACCTGCTAGAAAAGCTTGGCAACCAACAACCACACCTCCTAAAACTAAGCCTGAAACTAATCCAACCATCAAAACATCTGCCTCTCAAAAACCTATCACATCTTCAAAACCACAACCCACATCCACACAAGCAGATGTTACAGCATCTGTTGTATCAACATATGTTGATACAGAGGTTGCAACAGATGCAACTCTATTCACTGCCATGATCACTTTTCCCACATCAACTCATCCATTATCCACAACACCTGCGATCCCACAACCACGATCACCCACTTTAAGGTTTAAAAGGAGAAAGATCACAAAAGTGATAAATGATGATGAGATTCCTGCACCTCTTCCACTATCATCACAACCAATGACCTCCACATCAGAGCTTACACATCTTCAATTCTTGAAGTTACTCCTGAAGCAAAGCTATATCCTCTTGATTTACCAGCAGTCAGGGAAGAGATCCTAAGTTTCTTTTCAGAGGATGATTCTGACAAAAGAACAATCCTATCCGTTGATGACTATCCAAGACCTGCAAATGTTGATGATTATCTGGAATTGAAACGGAAGGAAGCAGAGGATATTGCCAAAAGAGAATCAGCTGGTAAAAGTGATAGAGAGTTACCGATTGCCATGTCCTTTCAACTAAGTAAAGCCAGCATCTCACAAGATTTTGTCAAGAACCTAAGCAATCAGTTGTTAGAAAGGGAAGATAAGCTGCTCAAGAGTGAACTCATTAAGTATATCATGGAGAAGAAGATGTATAAGGCAACAAGGGCACAGTTCAGGGATTGGAGCATAGATGAGCTAAGAGATGAAAGCAATAGAATGCAAGAAATGTTGAAAGACCCTCTCAAAAAGCCAACTCCTCCCAACTGGGATTTATACAAGAAAGATATGCCTGAAAAGGACTTAAAGTTTAAGAGAATGAAAAATGAACTAATTCAGAATCATTATGGTTCAAAGAACCAAGTGATGAGATGGGGTGAGGTCAGGGTGATAGACACTTACAAAAAGTTGGAAGAAAGGAGGAAAAAGGATCCATCCATGCCTCCTAAACCTGATTATTCAAAAGAAGATGCTATTCTCAAAGCCCAATTCTCCAAAAAGTCTAGCACAACATCTGCACATTCCACACTTGCCCTGTTACCCCGAAAAAGGCAAGGGGAGATGTCTCTAAAGACTGACAAAGAGTTTGAGGATACATTTATCAAAGAAGGTATACAGAACATGATTGATTATCCAACAGATGATTCAAGTGACAAGCTGGCTAAAGATTTATCAAAAATAGCTCCTTCTTAAACCTCAGCAATAAAAGCTCCTTCAAGAAAACCTTCAGACCCAAAAATTCTAAAGTGGAAGGTCGACAAAGACACCCATGAATTGACACTGCTCAAGTCTGATGGTAATGCCACTAAACTATCTGTAGAAGCTGCTATGGGCTTAAAGTAGAAGACTTCAAAGAATTATTATGTTTAGAGCTACAGAAGGATGCTAATGACATAGAATCTCTTAACTTTGAACTTCAATTCAAAGGTCAAATAAGAGAATTCTTCCTGAGGAATAAAGACCAAGAATAAAGTGTTTTTGGCATCATCTGTTCCAGGGGGAGATTGTTGGGATTGAACCCTATGAAAGGAACATATGATACAAAGCCAAATAACACTATCCAAGCTTTGGTTACACTATCAGAGGTTACAACCTCTGTTGTACAAACACTACCTTCCCTAAAGACTGCTCTTCTATCATCTGTCTTCACAAAGTTGCAAAGGTCTGCCAGAGCTACAAGGATCAGAGGATAGAGATCAGAACTTAGTCATTAGATAGTTTATCAATGTAACAGTGCTAAGCACTGATAGTTAGTATTAGCAGTCTTTGTAGTTAGTTACATTTAGTTTCCTGTCACTATCAACCCTGACGTCATCAAAGATGCTCAGTGGTTAGATAGTTTAGTATAAATAGGTAACTTGTGTAATAGTTTAACTTTGTCTATTAAAAGATCAACTTTTGCATATCATCTTCTCTGCATTTTCTTACTACCCTTAATTGCAAAGGCTGAGTGGGAGTTTGTGAATCACATGCGAGTTTACCAACTTGAAAGCATGATGATGATGAAAACAAACACCATTGCTTGTAGTAAAAGTTTTCCATCTATTTACGCTGCAAATCTCTTTTAAAACTCAATCATTTTCCATTTTTGAAACAAAAAGTACAAGTAATTCAAACTCAGATCCTAACAGAAACTACCATTATTTTGCCGATTGTCACACTCAAGGCCTAGAACTAAATAAAAACTTGGACTACCATCCAGACATACAATAACAAACGTTAAACCCGGACTTGGGAACTACATACCCAAGTCCGGTATACATAAATTCGGACAAACTAGTAAACTCTGAAACAAGACAAAACTCGGATTAGGTCCGTAACCTAATCCGGACTTCTAAACTCGAACACATATAGTACAAGTTCGGACAATGATATAAGTTTACAAGATTAATACAAAGACCCCTGAACTATGAAGAGACTGCACTTATCACACTGAAGTGCACTAACAACCATCATCATAAACATGCAACCACCGCCATCATCTTCACTGTAAACCAGCACACCACCATCCCCATATCATCGCACCTGCAAAAAATATTGTGGTTTGACCAAAATTCACCTAAGTTAACTAAAATTTTTTAATGGAATTAGCGGGTTGGATGGAAATGGCAAAAAATAACAAAAGTCGATGACTAAAATGACATGAAAAAGAACTTTTTGGACTAAACTGGAAGAAAAAATTATTTGGACTAAAGTGACAATTTTACTCAAACCACAGGGACTAAAATGACAATTTACTCTTATAAATATAATATATGTGTAAACTTATTTAAGTGTGTTAATAAAAAAAATTGATCCCGAGTTACTTGCTGAACGCATTGCTACTAATTTTCTCAAAGGCACATGGCACCTAATTAAACCATAATTTTTGTCTATTCCTAGACAGAAAAATAATATCACATAAACAGATAGAACACTTAACATTTTAAGTTTTGCTTTTCAGTAAATTGCCATTTTAGTCTTTGAGATTTGAATAAAATTATCATTGTAGTCTAAATAGCTTTTTTCTTACCATTTTAGTCTAAATAGTTTTCTTTCTGTCATTTTAGTTCCTGACTTTTGTCATTTTCATACAACCCACTAACTAAATTCAGAAAATTTAGTTTACTTAGATGAGTTTTGGTCAAACCACATTTTCTTTCTCTTTTTGAAGGTGCGATGGTATGTGAATAACGATATGCTAGTTTACAATGAAGATGATGACAGTGGTTACTGGTTTACGATGATTGCGGTGGTGTTGGTTGATGACGTGGGTGGCAAAAAAGTGGTCGGTGGTGGTGGAAATGATGGGTGATAATGGTGGTGGGGTGGGTGGTGACGGTGCAGGCAGGTGGTGGCGATGACAGAAGGTTGTGATGGGATGGGTGGTGGGAGATGGTGGTGGTTAGAGGTGTACAAAACGGGTTTTTTTTTCCAAACCGGTTTGAGTTAAAAACCAAACCGGTTTTTTTTGTTGATTCTGACAACCGGTTTTTTAATAACCGGTTCCAGTTAAAAACGGGTTTTTTCACTTGAAAACACTAACTGGTTCTAACCGATTACAACCGGTTAGTAATCGGTTTAAGGATTGGCCGGTTTTTTAAATTGAATTTATAACCGGTGGGAAAAAACCGGTAAAATAACTGGTCTGCAGAAACATGTACAGAAGGCTTAAAACATGCTGATTTTGCTGTTTACCCCTCTTTTTAAGGCCAAAATGTAGTTTTTTTGTTTAAAATCATAAGAATTACAAAATATAAAGGTTAAAATATAATAAGACGATTAAGTCTTGGAACAAACGCTTACGTAACAATGAAAATACGACCGCTAAACGTTACAAACGAAATACATAAAGTTAAAATATTAATCCGCAAGAACGGCCACTAATATATTTTTTAGTTGGACTAATATATCTTGATGAGGCTCGTTTAATCTTCTTCGCCCGAACCCGAACTCGAACTATTGCGTAGGAATTCATCTAGTTCGGCTTCTTCCTCGGTCATTGGGGTTGTTAATTCGGCTACAACCTCGTCCTTGTACACTTCGCCTTCATAATCTAATTCTCCCTCGAGTGAGTGTATGTGTTGACATCTCTCCGCCGCATCCAAGTAATCTTTCAAGCAAATCGACATCTCAACCGCCTTTGGTGTTAGCTTTGTCCTCCGTATTGAAATCACCCTACCACTTATAGAAAAAGCACTTTCCGAAGCTACGGTTGAAGCTTGGACCATTAGTAAATCTCGGGCCATTGTGGCTAGGATCGGAAATTGATCTTCCTTTCCTTTCCACCAACCCAACAAATAAAAAATTTTAAATTCTTGTGAAGTCATTGTTTGTAGAAAGTTCGACTCACCATACCGACCAAGTTCGCTACCACTAGTGTTACCACTATCCATTTGACTCGACTCATCTAACAAATTGTTATAAACATACAAATCTTGATCCTCCATACTTGATGAACCTTCGTCGAAAGCGGCGTTTCTCATTGAATCGTGAATGTGTGACGAGGTTTGACCATATTTTGTTACATAAACATCAAACATTTTTGAAAGTTGTTCATTAAAACGGTTTTTGCGGCTTCGCCAAAGTTTGGTTCGTCATCGGTGTTTAAATCCAACTCGTTTGTAATTTTTAAAATCAAAGACCCGGTTCCAAAAATATTAAAGCAAGGGTTTAAAGCGGCGGCACAAGTGAAAACCGCAGGTAGTTCTTTAAAATATTTTCTTAGTTTTTCGTTCATCGTAGCTACCATATCACAATATGGTCTACCCCTCCCCGACAACTCGTTTAATTTCCTACACATTTTAAACAAATTGTGAAGTACCAATGAACTAGTTGGATAGTAAACCCTCGAAGTAATTGTGTAATTGTGTAACCGTTTCAATAAGACCCCAATTCGATTGGTGGTATGACGAAACCTTTCCACGACTCGACAAAAGGTATGAAATGATATTAAACTTTCCTTTTGCAAAATTGCATTCTCAAACATGGTGCAAGTCGAGTTCCATCGATGAGCGACGTCCCAATTGGGTCCTAAGCATATTCGACCTGTTTCCTTACACATTTTAATATATTTTGAATGTCTATGCGTATGGCCATATATATGACGTAACATTTTTTTGAAAGCTTCTTTTTGAGGTTCAATAACCTTCAAGCCGTCTTGAACGGCCAAATTTATGATGTGTGCGACACATCGACTATGGAAAAAAATACGCTCACAAATTGGATTGTACTTTAATTTTAAATGCATTACCGAAAGCGTATTGTTTGAGGCGTTATCAAAAGCTATTGAAAAAATCTTGTTTTCCATTTTGTAAGTTTTAGAGTTAAATGCTTGGTTGGTCCCTGTGGTTTGTAAATATTGCAGATTTGGTCCAAGTGGTTCACTAATTACAAACTTGGTCCCAGTAGTTGTGATTTTTGCTTTATATATAGATTCACGCGTGTGGGGGTTAATCAAATACTTTAAACAAAATCTTGCGTTTCATCATTTGCCATGTCACCAGTTCAATCCAATGTGCGGTGACACAAATATACCAGTCGGGTGAACCGTGCGGTGCGGACCAACCGTCGCTAGTCAAGTTAACACCGGTTTCTAATTTTTTAAAATAAGAGATTAATTCTTGTTCAGCATTTTTCCACAATCTTAAACAATCTCTCCTAAGAGTAGCACGACTTACATGGGTATATCGTGGTTGGAGAGTTCTTTGAACCATCTTTGTGTAGCGTTGGTTGTTGAAATTGTTGAACGACAAACATTCTTGGATTACAAACTTCGCCATTTCCACCCTAGTCACATCCAAATTGTACGCGAACAAGCTAGCGCCTTCACTTGCCATTGAAGCTTAACCACTAATGTGTTTTTGTTTCAACGACTTGCAAAACGGTTTTTCAATGTGTTGTCTCAAGGTGGTGTTTGCCCCTACGGCGTAAAAACCATTACAATGATGACAACGTGCTTTTTTCGACCCGTCGCCATCTCGCACAAATCGAAATGTGACCAAACTTCGGGGTTGCGCTTCGTTGGAAGTACACGAACAACCGTATCGGTTGTAGACTCGCCAACGTTGACCGAATCATTAGTGCTAGAGCTGGCCATGCTTTTTGTAAGAGTTACCGAACAAGAAAGTGAGCGTATGTGAGCGTTTTTAGGAGATTTAGGAGATTAGAGAATGGTGTGATTGAACCAAAACACCCACCACCCTTTTATACTACTTCGGAGCTGCATTTTAGGCCCAAAAAACAAAGAAAACGGCTAGTTTGGGGTCCCAACGGTCATATGACCGTTTTTCTGTGCTTGGCGAAAATAACCGATTTTAACCTTTTTTTAGAGTCGTTACCGGTTAACCGGTTTTTATCATAACCGGTTTTTTAATTAACCAGTTTTTAATCCGGTTTTTCCTGTAAACAGTTTTACAACCGGTTTCTAAACCGATTTGAGCTGGAAATATATAACCGATTAATAACCGGTCCAACGGTTAGTAACCGAACCGGTCACAAAAAAACCGGTTTCGGTTTTTTCGGTTTCAGTTGCGTAATCAGTTTTTTTGTACACCTCTAGTGGTGGTGGCAGATGTAAATAACAATAAATGACAAACGTCAGGGATTAAAATAATAGGAAAAAAACTATTTGGACTAAAATGGCAAGAAAAAACTATTTGAAGTAAAATGACAATTTTGGTAAAAGCTAATAGACTAAAATGACAATTTATAGATTGTTTTATATTACATACAACCTATCATTATGTATTTTTTTTTCTTCATAAACCCGCACTTTTTTAAATTTGAATAAGACTGATTTCTTTTTGTCTTGTTTATTTCCTTTTGTATAATTTAGAATTTGAATACCTAATTATCTGGCGCCAGAATGATTGCGAAACACAACTAGATGTAGTAATCATGATGACCGCTGCATTTATAAGATTACAAGCATATATGTAGGGTGTGTATGGGTCGGTTTTAGCCTTAAACCATAACCATAACCATGATGCCAGTTACTGGATAACTATAACCATAACCGAACGGTTATAGTGGTTATGGTTAATTGGTTTTAATGGTTATAGCGGGTCGATTGTGGGTGGTTAACCGTGTATCTAGCCTAGCTAAAAATAGCTCTTTTTTTTTAACATGGAAACATTGTTATTGCATATTTGTATATATTAGTATATTGCATAGTATGAAAAATACATATAATCTATAATATTAATATCAATTATCACTAAATATTCAAATAAAGTAATAAGATATAGTCCATAAGTTCAAATAAAAAATCATATATTGAAAAATAGTGAAAAGTCCTAAATCCTACAAAAGATTTATTACATGTCGGTTCGGTTCGGTTATGGTGGGTATGGAAACATTGATAACCATAACCGACCCGCTACCTTCGGTTTTCAGAAAAACCATTAACCGACCCACCGGTTTTTGATTTGGTTCGGTTTTTTTGGTTCGATTTTATCTGTTAATTCGGCTAATTCGGTTTTTTGCACACCCTACATATATGATACTTATTTCAACATGAATGTATCATATTTGTTAAATCCAAAATTGGATTTAGACGAATGTAAAAGGCGAAATACTTGGAAAGAGAATCAAAAGACAAGATGCCAAGGTTTGAAAATAAATTAAGATTTCCTCCAAGCTAGTTATATGTAGTTGGAGCCAAACCGAAACCCATATAGAAATATCATTTGATAAGTATTGAAAAACACTTCAATATATCTACTCTTTGCCAAATAAATAATTTATGGCATTTCGTTAATTATATAGCCAAATAAACAATTTGTCACATTTCTTTAATTATATTTGTAACATTTCTTTAATTATATATTATTATCCTACTATTAATTTGTAAGTTTACTTTGACAACATTACTGTTCAATTTTAACTTTTATAATTGGAGCACATTTACATTACCACTCTTTATTAAGATTCTTACGCCCTTTTATCTTGTAAATAACTAAAAAGTTAAAAGTTATCATACATATCTCGATTTGGCCCTTGTTGTCATTTACACGCCACCTATTAAAATCAACTAGTGTTATGCTCTTCGCGCGTTGCGGCGTACTAAACCGAATCGTTCTCAGTTTGAAATTTGACTTGCACTAATGAAGTTGATACAAAAGGATATTGATATGTTTCACATTTAAGAGAAGCACATAGGCTTTAATATAGTCTCTCACTTATACATAGATCACATAAGTTGTTTTCTTCATTTCCATTTGCTTCGTGTGTCCGGATACTTAGTCTTTTTCATATCGCTAATACCTTCACATGTATTGTCACACCCCGACTCGCAGAGGAAGACAATTGCAGGGTGCGGCAGACACATGGTAATTTCTGATAATTTAAAACATGATATTACATAAAAAGGAAACCTAGGTTACAACATACTATTAGTATCATATTACAAACCATAAGTTCAAGTACGGTACTACGAGCTACCACAGCTCTTATTCTGCTACAGTTTACTACCCAAGCCATCCACACTCACATTCCTTACTCTTGCTTCGCTTTACCTAAGATGCATGTTAGTTTTAAAAAGGTCAGCTAAACGCTGCGTGAGTTCCACTGGTTTAATTGTTGTGTAACAATATGTGTTAACAAGTTTAATTGCACTGGTCCTAGTCACAATGACGGTCACAGTCATAGTCGTAGATGGAATTACATGAGTATACAAATGAAACCTTGATTGTTTCTCCCCGGGCCGTGTCATCCCAGACACTGGACCGTGTCACCCAGACACTCTCTGCCCATCAACTGCGTCACGTGCAGTTCAATGCCCCATAATAGTTATGCCTAATAAAGCAACCAAATTAGGACGAGTGCAGTAGCCTAGTGCCGACATATCGTCAGTCGTGGCACTGGGTTGGTCAAACCAATAGTACTATCCACTGTCCACAGGCTTACGTTAATCACTTGTCTTGCAGTGGGGAGGTAGTTCGTGTGTTAGATAATTCAAATCATATGTTGGTGCAATTAACACAGTTTCGTAACATGCCAATTATCTCAGAAACAGTATCACAGTTTAGAAGTGGGGGAGTAAGATTCACTCCCAAGTTAGTGTAATCAACACAGTTTACAACATGCAAGTCCCTAGAAAACAGTAAAACAATTCAAAAGTGGGGAAGTGAAACTCACAATGCAAATAGTGGTCTCAACACACGAGTGATCAAGCAACTGGATCAACTTTAATAACACACATGTAAGTATGGACTCAAATTAGTATCTAAGTTGGTAATGGTTATACTTGGATCTGGTGAGGAGTTTTTACTGCGGATTGAGTCTATCGGACACTGGTATGGTGATGGACGTCAGGGTAGTATTAGTTTTCAATTTGGCTTCCAGGCACCGTTTCGCGTGCCAGCCAAAGTCAGTAGTTTAACGTGTTTGGATAATGGTACGGGAATACCAATAGTGCCAACACGTGGTTATTTAAGAATGATTAACTTTCCATTAAGGGAGTTTGAGTATTTGGGGAGCCTATGTCGCCCAAATTTGAGTTTCCATTTTCACTGTCGGGAATTCTCCCGAACTGTCTTAGGACACACTCATAGTGCCCAATTTTCCCGGAATACTCCCGGTGTTCCAATTATAGAATTTTTTGGGTTGGGTCAGTTCCCAGTTCCGGAAGGTTTGTTATACGGTAAACTACCGAAATTGACTTAAAATAACTCATTTTTCATTCTATAAATTCCCATTTAATCTATAATTTGAATAAATCTGTAAACTTTTATATAACCCAGATCTCTAGATTATGTAAAAAATTTTGGGAATTTATTTTGGCATTTTAACTATTTAAATAAATTATTTATAAAACAATATTTAATCAAATAATTAGCATTCATCAGCATCAGTTGTTCAAAAATTCCAAAAAAAATCTAGAACACCTTTTACATGTCCAGGAACTTCTCACAAAAAAATTGAGATTTTTCCGATTTCGTTTCGGCGCGTTCTCGGCTACCGAAAACTTGCAAAAACACGGATTTTTAACCCAAATCAAAACTCAACCAATAGACTCCGAATTTCCCAGAGCAATTCCCATACGTTCCTTAGTTTCTCTGTAAAATGTGGTGATTTATTGAATTGTTTGATAATTTTTCCGAAATTCTTTTGGTAAAACAGTTAAAAATTCACCAAAAATCGTAGAAACTTCCAAAATTTCTAAAATTTAGTGTGGACCTTCCTGACAATACCCTACATCACCACACCCAATTTTAGCTCAATCCAAGTTTCACGGACTAAGTTATAGCTAAAACAAGATTCTACCTATGCTAGTTTCGGTTCTCGGGTGGTATACCTAGCGAAAGCTTCGATTCCAAGTGCCTCTTGTGAGTCCAGAAGTGGGTGGGTGCTATATTCAGTACCTACACATCAATTACAACCCAAATATGCTAGAACTTAGATCAATCAAGCTTTATTTCATTGTTTTTTGGTTAATCGAATAATTAAGCGATTTTTGTCGAATGGGTGTTGATTAGGGTATCAAACCCCAAAGATTTGTGATCATGGCTGCCATATAACACCAGGGAAATACCAAGGTGTTCTTATTCAGCCCATAAACATGTTTAAAACTTCAAAAATCTTGGATTAAAATGAGTTTTTTCGGCTAAAAATCACGTTTAATCAAGAAAATATGATCAAAACCATAAGACCCAAGGTTTATACCTTTAATTTGAATTTGTTAAGATGAAAATCAATTGGATCCTCTTGTGTTTATGGCATATTTTGACAGAAAAGTGGAGTTTTTCTTGAAATAAAATGATAAAATAAAAATAAATATATATATGGGGGGTGGCGGTTTGGGAGTGGGTCCCAAGGGGACTGAAGGTCCGCTGTACGGATCGTTCTGGTCTTAATTTGGCAAACCTAAGGTAAACGTGTGGAATCCGTTTGCATAGGCGATATTGGATACAAGTTTGTTACTGTTTAATCACTGTTTCATTGATTAGTAGACTTTACAAATCCTGGAAACACTTGGACAAAGCTTCACCTCTGTCGTGAAAAAAATCTCTGAAAGTTACAAATGAAATGACAAGTCTCATATTTATAGGAGAACAAGTTCGCTGGAGGAGATGCAAGTTCGGGCGAACTTGCTTAGTCAAGTTCGGCCGAACTTGACTACAACATTCTATTTTCAAGCGAACTTGACTCTTTATATACATAAACTTCGACATTTCACTTCTAAATAATGACTCGATGTTATACGATGACGTAGGCAACAGACATATGCATCAACAGACTCCATCTTGGATGTTGCCGGTCTTTAATATTTTCTTGATCTTTATTTCTTGAATAACTTTAACTTCCTTGATCTTCATAACATCTACAATCCTTTTCTCTTTTCTTCTCGAGCTTGTCTTGATAAAACTTAAATCATTATGCTCCCCTTTGATTTGAGCTTTCTGGTATCTTTAATAACGTGTTTTATCCAGCTCCCCCCTTAAAATCAACTTCTTGTTTCAAAGTTCTTCAAACATTCTAACAAGTATTTCAGATTCAAACTTTGAAATTTCTAAACACCAACATTTCAAATTTTAATATCCTCATAAGTTTTAAACCCTCTCAGTTAATCAAGTCCAAATTAATGACCTTGAATATCTGATTCATGTATCAAGTTCAGCATAATGATCTTGATTAAACCTTTTAACACTAAACTGACGCATTTATTCAAATGTAAGTTTCAACTTAATGAACTTTTAAACATTTCAGATCAATTTGAAATTTTCAAACTGTTGATCAGCAGCTTTAGATTTTGAAAATCAGCTTTTCAACATTAATGGTCACAACTAAAAAATATCAAACTCTAACTATATACAAACATATTTACAGACGTATTTTCCTTGAGTTTGTGTTAAAGGATCATATCAATTTTTGAGACATATCACCAGTACCATTGACCTTTTTCATGACACTAAGTTTTAACCAAATTTACCTAGATTGTCGATATGTTTGTCCATTTAAACTTCAACACATTTCTCAATTGTTCCAAGATACGTTATGTAGAATTAAGAAAACTTGACTTAACTATGGTTCCCACCTCTTGAATATACTCCCATATCAAGATTCCCTAGATTTCATCTTACAGGTGAATATAGAGTAATTGATATCTGTATCTAGGTTAATGCGAAGCCTTGAGAGCTCAGGTTAATATCACCGTATCGACAAAGAGATGAAGGCTCGACTTAAAAGGTAGTGTTACAAAATGGAATCTTTTCATACTGCAATTGTAGTATCTTTTGATATTTTCAATTGAATGCAGTTTTAGGGGTTTTTAGCAAAAGCATTATAGAAGTTCTAGGCTATTGCTTCCGCAAAATCAGAAGAACTTGTATAATACCCTAGATATCAATCATCTATAAAGACCTCGTATCTCAGAATCAGGCAATCTCTCAAACGAAATTTCGGATTACTAAGTCCATATATCCAAGATGTGTTAATGCACAAGTTTAAGCAGTTGTGAAATTTAATCCACAAGTTTAAGCAGTTGTGAAATTTAGTTTATATCCCGGAAATAATTTACTGAATGTGTTAAGCCTATCGACACATCCACAGTAAGACTTGTATAATACTTTTTAAACTTTCCATTTCTTTAGCGTACTGTGATAGTCCACTGATGCACTATCATTTCCTTTGTGACACTGATTCTTTTTGTCTTTTTCGATGTTTTTTTACTTTTTGTTTTTAATATGTTTTTGGATTTTCTGAAAATTTTTCTCCCCCTAAAATTCAAAAACATATTTTTGGAAATTTTCTTTAAAAGAAAAAACATTGACCAAATGATGAAAATCACTTCAATTTTCCATCCATTACTGCTTCACAGTTTTTCTTTTAAAGCTCTCTCCCCCTCATGATGACAAAAACCTTGACACTTTTGCGTTTATAACAATTTAAATCCATGAGTTTTATCTGTTCAACAGTGAGGGTTCTGTGAAATTTTTCAAATTTTTCTTCAAAAAAATTGTAAAAATTTTCAAGTAAACGTTATTGAAATGTGTTGTTGAAAATTTTTCTCCAAAAATTTTCAAAATTTTAAAGTAAACATTTTTGGACAATGTTTTGTAAAAATAGCCTTTATATATAACATGATAACCCGGCCTGTCTTCAAAGTGCGCCATGAAACTCCAATCTAAGTAATTTGCGTTCATCTGAGAAGTTCCTACACAAAAATTTAAACAATTAGTTGAATAGTGACACCCAAGCCTTTTTGCCTTAGGTGTTATTTCTTCAACCTTAATTTTTATTTTCTTTTCACAATCAGTATATTGAACTTTCTTAAATTTCGGAAAGTTCGCTAAACTTTTAATTTTCACTGATTGTGTAACTTCTTTTTCTTTTACCAACCATGTTTTATTTTTCATTAAAACTTTCTTAAATACAAGGTAGAAACTTTTTGTTCATTACTATTCGAGGATTCACCAGTTCAAAATTTGAAAACTTAGTAATAACTGGTTTCACCTTGTTTATAGTTTCTGTACATTGTTTCAAAACCTGAGTTGGTACTCCAGAATTTTTGTTATCAATATGAGCAGGTTTAAGATTAATTTAAAAACATTTTCTAGCAATGTGTCCAATTACTCTACATTTATAAAACTTCTTGTTTTCATACTGATCTTTTTTAACAAACCATACACTCAAATCATAACATTGACTTGACGTGTGGTAGCCATCTTTCCTGCTTCTTCTGTACCTTTAATTTGACGTTGAAGCACTACGGTCCGACCTGCACCACTTATTCACAAATTTTTGTGAGTTGCTATAATGATTGGATGATCGTACCGATGAGCTTTTATTTTTCTTTTGAAAATTTTTAGAATTGTTAAAACTTTGTTTTTCTTTTTGTTTTCGTTCTGCATTCTGCTTAAAGGTTTTTGCGTTGAGCATTCACCTTTCTCAGTAGATTGTAGAACAGTTTCTTGGAATTTTTCTTTTAGTTTTAAAATATTTCATGTTTATCATTTTTAGCTCTTTCATCATCGATATCATCATCACAATCCTCAATTATGACATCGTCATAATTTGTAACATTGTCACTTATTGGAATTTTCTTTTTATTAACATTGATAGGTTTTGGACATATATGATCTAACTTTAATGAGGAAGTCACAAAATCTTTCTATAACTTTTTTAAATTAACAGCTTTATTTTTAACAGTCTCAACTTCTTTTTCAAGTTGAGCTATTTTCTCAATATGAGAATTTATTGTTATTTGATTTTCTATATTTAATTTTTCAAAAACAATTTTTTCATTTTTAAACATTTTGATTTCATTTTGAAAATCTACTACCATTTGTAGTTTTTCATTTTCTAAAATTTTTATTTTGTTTTCAAAATTCTTTCATTTTCTTTTAATTTTTTATTTTCTAATGTCTAACTCTCAATCTCATTCAAGAGTTTGACATTATCTGCCTGATAGTTATATACATCATAAACTGGACAGACTGGTTTAGAACTTGAAAATCCATTTGTAGATGTACTTGAAACTTGTTCTTCACCGTTCTTCGCAATCATACTTCCTTCTCTCTTAAACTGATCATTTGAACATTGTGCTTTCCGATCATTTCCTTGATCACTAACACGATCAAATTTCTTCTTGATTAGCACCTTTTTGTTCTTAATCATCTCAGCTCTTTCCAAATATTTAGCACCTAGAGATTTCCACAAATCCTGTGCAGTTTTGTATTCTAGTAACAAAACCAAGATATCTTCCTTTATCGATTGTTGTAACGAGGTTAGGATCTTCTTCTCATGGGCATATGCAGCATTCAGTTGAGTTGTAAACTTTGATACTGAAAGCACAGCTCCATGTTCATCGACTGGCCATTTAAATCCAGTTTGAATAGCAACCCAACCATAGAGGTGATTTTCTTGTACCCAGTCCTCGAATTTTTCATTCTAGGCTTCATACTCATCTATACTCATCAACATTGGCGGCTTCACGGACTTCATTTCGTTTTCCAAACTAATCTGTCGTTTAAAAACACTTGAAAATGATTAGCAAACAGACAATTTTAGAAAAAAAAGACTTTTTAATCGACAATATTAACTTATCGGTTTGCTAAAAACGTTTAAATTTTTTTGGAACTATTTTTACCCGATTAGAGCTATAAACTCGTTTCGTCGATACGAATCTAACGATACATAACTGTGTTTTTAAAATACATTAAACAAGTTCGAGCGAACTTGCAATAGACAAGTTTGAGCGAACTTGTAATAGACAAGTTCGAGCGAACTTGTATTGAATTTCAAGAGAAATCACAAGTTCGGGCGAACTTGTAAAGAAATCCAACAAATTTTGATCAAGTTCGAGCGAACTTGATGGAAGTTGATGAAAACCAGTTAAGTTTGAGCGTACATGAGTGAAAATTCTTGAAAAATTAGTCAAGTTCGGGCGAACTTGATGAAAAATTGTGAATTTTTCAGTTAAGTTCAAGCGAACTTGATGTTAAGTTCGAGCGAACATGTGTTTTCAAACATGGTTTTTTTCAAATTTTTGACATGAATTCGTTTGTTTTAAGCTCTGATCTTTTCAAGGGTTTTACTATTATGGAATTTAAGTATTATACTTGAAAATCCGTCCATTTAGTCCGTGAATTGTCCAAGAAAAGTTAAAAATGAAAGAAATGAGTAGAATATGAGATGTTCTATGTCCAATGTCTTCAAATTAGGCCAATCCTGCTCTGATACCAATTGAAGGTCCGTTGTACGGATCGTTCTGGTCCTAATTTCGCAAAGCTAAGGTGAAAGTGCGGAATTCGTTTGCATAGGCGACATTGGATACAAGTTTATTACAGTTTAATCATTATTTAATTGATTAGTAGACTTTACAAATCCTGGAAACACTTGGATAGAGCTTCGCCTCTGTCGTGACAAGATCTCTGAAAGTTACAAACGAAATGACAAGTCTCCTATTTATAGGAGAACAAGTTCGCTGGAGGAGATGCAAGTTCGGGCGAACTTGCTTAGTCAAGTTCGCTGGAGGAGATGCAAGTTCGGGCGAACTTGCTTAGTCAAGTTCGGCCGAACTTGACTACAACATTTTATTTTCAAGCGAACTTGATCCTTTATATACATAAACTTCGACATTTCGCACCTAAATACTGACTCGACGTTATACGATGACGTAGGCAACAGACGTATGCATCAACATGGACACCTCATGCTCCGTTATGCGTGTTAAAAGATGATGTTTATCTTCCGTTTGCGTTTAGGTTTGTTTTCGGGTCCCGGACGCTTTCTCGATTTGTGAAACGGGCTCCGTCTTTTGCGTTCTTACTGTCAAAAGACTCAGTTTTAAAAATTGAGCATAACCGTCTCGAAACCCGAGTATGGTTACGTTTTAATCATAAAAGTCTCGTATGACGTTGTTTAAGTGTTTTTTTAAGCTTCATCGATCGTTACTTGCACATTTGGTTGCCTTACGTTATGCCCAGAACGAAGGCGTTTCCCTAACAGGGAGCTGCTTCGTTTTGTGTGCCCGGACTTTGATTATTTTCAAACCTTATGTCACAGTCTATGGCACAAAACTAAGTTGTTTCTGGAACTCGAAATCTTAAATGATGCTACTGATAACCTAATAGTCAACGTCAAAGGTTTAATGCGCTGTTAAACGTCAAGTCTCTGGTTAACCCGTTGTTCAAGGCTAAGGACGCCAACCTCGCATCGTTGGTCCTTGGTAGTGTCATGTTAACCACGACGTGCTCTCGGATTCCTCCGAGACGTAATAACGATTGCTCAGCATATCACACAAGTCATACAAGTTTACAAAGTTTACGCGCAATTAATGTTTTAATCATGCTTTAAGTTTAGGACCAATTAAGGGGTACCTGGTTTCGTCATGGGTATCACATGTATACCTTCCATCGCCTCCACATCAGCATTCCAAGTCGACCATCTACAAATGTTTGCTATTATAAAGGCAAATAAAACCATAATCATCTACTGCGAGTGCATCACAAACAAATGCTACTATAAAGGTTTATGCTGGATAAAACATAAATGACTTAAAACCTTTTTTTGGTCCCTTTAGATTTTTTTATAAGCCTTCTAGAACCTTATTGATTTTAATCACATATAACACATGTATATCTCTCAAGAATGAATAAAAACGTTGGTGGGTTGAGCTGACACGTTTTGATCAAAATCCATTATGACCCACTACCTAACTCACCCACCCATTTTCCACCTTTCATACCAAACAATTGAAGAGGTTAATTAAGAAAGTAGCATAAGAATTTATAACCTTAATCCGACACCCTCCACCGATAATACTATCAATGATATTAGCATAAAGCATCCAGGAAAGAAGCAAGTATAAATCAGGCACTGGCTTAGTTGTAATTCCTAATTTTGCATTATAAAATGCCTGAACTGTACGAATATCTTCCTAGTATCCACCACAAAAATAAGCTTGCACCTACAAAAACGAAAACAATAATCATCACTTGGCTCATATAATCCAAATGTAATTGTCATTGACTTGGCCTTTTAGCAAAGAATGATGCTGCTTCAGAAAGCAGCTTCAAGACTCACTTGAGCAAACAATGTTGTATATATAGAATTGTCAGGATCTAAGTTTGAATTGATTGTTGTTTTTGTTTTAAATAATGCAAAATGATTGAAAAACAGATCATAAGTGCAGCGGATCAATGGAAAACTTTTACAACAATCAATCGGTCGTTTGTTTTCATTACCATCATGCTTTCAAGTAATTAAACTATTGCATGTGATTCACAAACCCCCCTTAGCCCAATAACGATCGTTTCATAGTAAGAAATGAAGAAGATATGCGAAATTGATCTTTTTAAGAAGACAAGTAAAAACTGTTACAATGAGCGCCTATTTATACTAACTATCCAACCACTGATCATCTTACAATGACGTCAGGGTTGATAGTGACAGCTAACAAACGTAAGTAACTACAAACACTACTTAAACTAAATTATCAGTGCATAGCATTGTTACATTGATTAACGTAACACTAGACTAAGCACTGTTGTCTATCCTCTTTTCTTGTAATCGTTTATCAGCGGTTTAGAGTTCCTTCTGTCAGAGGATAGGAAACAGTGTGTTTATTGAATGCAGTAAATGCCCATCAGAGGATAGAACATCTGATGGTTAGACCAAAGCTCGGATGGTGTATTTTGACTTTGTATCATCTGCTCCTTTTCAAAGGTTCAATCCTAACAATCTCCCCTTGGAACAGATGATGCCAAAAACGCCTTATTCTTGATCTTTATTCCTCAGAAAGAATTCTCTTATTTGACCCTTGAATTGTAGTTCATATTTAAGAGATTCTAAGTTATCAGCATCATTCTCAAGCTCTAAACTTAATAGTTCGTGGAAGTCTTATACTGTAAGCCCATAAGCAGCTTCCATGGATAGTTTAGTGGCTTACCATCAGACTTGAGCAGAGTCAATTTGTGGGTATCTTTGTCGACATTCCACTTTAGAATTTTTGGGTCAGAAGGCTTTCTTGAAGGATCCTTTATTCCTGAGGCTAGAAAAGGAGCTATTCTTGTTAGGTCTTCTGCCAACTTGGTACTTCTATCATCTGTTGGATATTCCATCATATTTTTGATACCTTCCTTGATGAATACTTCCTCAAACTCTCTGTCAACCTTCTCTGACATCTCCTCTTGCCTTTTTCGCTTTAGCACGACAAGTGTGGATATGGCAGATGTTGAGCTGGGCTTTTTAGAAAGTTGGGCTTTGAGAGCAACATCTTCTTTGGAATAATCAGGTTTAGGAGGCATTGATGGATCCTTTTTCCTTCTTGCTTCAAGCATTTTGTAAGTATCCAACACTCTTATCTCCCCCCATCTCATTACCTGGTTCTTTGACCCATAATGATTCTGAATTAGCTCTTCTTTCATTCTTCTGAGCTTTAGGGTCTTTTCAGGTACATTCTTTTTATAGTTGTTCCAATCTGGGCATATAGGTTTGTTGTGAGGATCTTTTAGTTGTTCTTCTATTCTTGCAATCTCTTCTTGAAGTTCACTCGCAGACCAATCTTTAAAATGTGCCCTAGTTGCAGCTATTTCTTGTATTCCATGATGTGAGAAATGTAGAATTTATCATCTGCTTCAGAAATCTTATTTGATAAGCTCTTTGAAAATCTTTCCAGTGATTGTACTTTGCTCAATTGAAACTGAAGTTGATTATGCACTTCTCTATCACTTTTTCCTTTACACAACTTCTTAGCAATATCTTCTGCCTGTTTTTCTTTGAGTTCCAGATATTGATCAATATTTGAAGGCTTTGGATATCCTTGAAGAGAGGGGAAGTGTCTTTTGTCTGGATCTTCTTTAGCATAGAAAGATATGATTTCTTTCTTAGCTGCAGGCAAATCAGGAGGAAACTTTATACCTGTAGGTATCACTTCTTTTGAGGGAGCATATGTTGTAGTTGGGGAAGTAGATGTTAGATTTAACATTGGTGCAGATGAAAGAGGCAAAGGAGAAGGGATCTTTTCTTCATTTTTGACCTTTGTAACCTTCCTTCTCTTAAAATTGATTGATGGTGATGATGGATGGCTTGGATTTCTGGGTGGTGTTGGTAGTTGTTATGTGGAAGTGGGAAATGTGAGTGTCACACCCTCAATTTCCACTCGCGGAGTTTTACCGCGAGGCGTGTGAACAAACCAGAATCTGAAACACTAGTACGTCGAATGACTCTCTATGATTTGATAATACGTTTTCCAAAAATCATTTGTTTAACCATTCATCGTAGATTTTATATTGTCTTAGTTAATTACCAATGTTTAGCGGAAGCATTAGTTTTTATGGTTGAGCGGAAGCATAAAATAAGTAGTGAAACGGGCGCCAACACAAACGCCAAAACAAATGAAAAACCCAAAACAATGTTTGTAAATGAGACTCGATAAAAGATGTCTTGATCAATGCAAGTGAGTGCACCTAGAGTTCCTAGCGTCCTGAGAAACATGTAAAGAAACAAGTGTCAACATTAAAGATGAGTGAGTTCACAGGTTTTCATAAATTCGTTTGTTCGGTTGTGAGTTTGTTTCCCCCGTTATCCCTAACCCGGGATAACGATTTAGTTCCATTATTCCCAACCCGGAATAATACCGATAGTTCCATTATTCCTTAACCGGAATAATAATGATGTTGATTCCATTATTCCAAACCCGGAATAATAAAGTTGTTGTATCCATTATCCCTAACCCGGGATAATATAGTTGTTGTTTCCATTATCCCAACCCGGGATAATATAGTTGATTCGTAATTAAGTTCAATGTTAACATATATTGGTAGCTAGCCTAAAGTTATGTCACGTAAGTGTTCGCGATCGAAGTTTGACTGTTGTGCCTCCGTGTTGCCAGGCCTATCACTGACCATGGCGAAGTTAGGCCAAATTATTCACCCGTTGACCATACCCGGTCGGTTAGGGCGACTGGCTCGGATGGGGCTTGTCGGGCCCAGTAGTACTACTTATAATTTCCCCGCTATTAAAACCCAATACTAACGATCCGAGAGATTGTCGAGGACTTATGTGATATAGCTGCTTAGTGACCATAACATTACATTAACATCAACTTAGTTACCGAATAGTTATGTGACGTTAATTTCGTATAACGTAAAGAGATTGAGTTTGAAGAGTGTATACATGTTTCTCCCCCTGTTGTTTAAAACCGGATAAAATTAGGGGCCGTGAACTCACCTTTAGTTGCTCGGTTAGTATAACACAGAAGTTGCAAATGATGGGACCGCTAATTGCGTCCTAATAAACCAATTGATTCCAAGTCAGTGTGTGAACACACTAATACAAATTCTACACATAATTTACGCACAAAGTGATACACACAATCAAAATTCCTAACACTCAAACATGCATGCAAGTATTCTCATGTGATCTTAGTAATCAAAACAATTTATCATGCACATAATCCAATCTATGCAACACTTTGGTGCACACATTCACAAGTTATCAAATTTCAGCTTACATACTCATAATTCGGCTGTTTTCTAGGATTTTTATATAATAGTTCCAACGTTCCAAAAATTCCAATTATTTTACAGCAGGTGACAACTATACTGTAGAAATTTATATAAATTTTTCAAGTCCTAATACTTTACCAATTATCCATAAATATTAATATACTAGGCTGCAGTCAGATTTGTCGCTTTCTGACTGCAGTCCACGGAAGAATTTATTTAAAAATCACTGATCGTCCAATTAACAAAATTCCAGTGGGAGTTGCCCGGAAATTTCCATACCTAGTTGCTGTACAAATTTCATGATTCGAATCCCTACAGATTATTAAATCCAACTCGATAAACAACTAACAAAATTTCAGGATTTTCACAGCTTTAGTTACTGTTCTTAATTGGCCACTTAAAAATATCAAACGACTTCAGAAAAATATGAATCCAGCGCCATTAGATTCATTATTCAAATCTCTAGGTTTTAGACTTCAGAAAATCCGTTTTTCGACAACTAATGACCGAGTTACAGCCTGTTGAAGTCGGCTGTAACTATCACTCAGCAACCTGTTTCAGCATTTTATCACCACTAATTCGCATAAACCGTCGATATAATGAACCTAGGCGATCAAGAACTGATTTTTCCAATCATAAATCAATACATATATCATATCCGTGCAAACCCTAATCAATATCTCTAGTCTTTCTAAACAAAACACACTTGCAAACTATGAGTTCCGAAAAAAATCATACATGCAAACTAGGATAAATCAGCCGATTAACAACATAATCACTACATTCAAACACATATAATCCGAATATGATCTTGCAAAACAATTATAAATCCTAACCTTTAATAATGGTGAATAACGAGCCGAGACTTGGACGGGACTGATTCGGATGTTCAAGCTAGATTACGACCGAAAGAATGAAAAGGGACAAGCTGCTCGCGATCGAGAAGGTGATGTAGGGCTGATCAGATCGAGATGATGAAGGAAGAGGCTGCTCGCGACCGAAGGGAGTGTAACAAGGCTGCCGTTGGCTTCTTAGGTATTAGGGTTTTTGTGTTGTGGATGAAGCATGCATGTGTTGGTATATATAGGCGCAAAAAGATCAAGAAAAGGGGAATAGGTTTGCGGTTTGGGTTTGTTCTCGCGGCCGAAGGGACTTGGGTGGGTCGGTTTGGGTTGTTTGCTCGCGACTGGATGGGTTGACTTTAAGGTTTGGGTTAAAACTTGATCCCCAAGTTTAGTTCCTTGAGTCGCAAGAAAAGAGGCCGGCTCGTGTCGCGGTTCGGCTCGATTCATTTGTTTATTTACTACGTCTATACATTATAACTAACATAAAACACGAACTCGGATATCACATAATAACGCACCAACTTATAAACGTTTAACACGTAGCACATAATTCGTTCGACAAGTATTGCGTTTAAGTTATCCGAAAAACCGGGATGTCACATTATCCCCATGTTGAAAGAATTTTCGTCCCGAAAATTGAGTAAACGCGGTTTAGAATGCAGCGTACATGTTTAGAGTGCCACGCACAAAGAGTTAGTTCGTTAACGATGGTATGCGAAGTTACAAGAAGTTCCCAAGTGCCATGCACAAAGATTCCCAAGTGCCATGCACAAGGATTTAGTTAACAATGGTACGCGAAAGTATGAGAAGTTTCCAGGTTGTCACATCATCCCCATGTTGAAAGAATTTTCGTCCCGAAAATTTAGTTGTTGGTATCGTTAGTTTGCTGCTCAGTTGCGAAGAGGTGTGGGTATTTGCTTTTCATTTGGTCCTCTCTTTCCCACGTGAACTCCGGTCCACGCTTAGAGTCCCAACGAACCTTAACGATCGGAATCTTGCTGTGCCTTCGAGTCTTGATATCATGATCCATGATCTCGATAGGCTGTTCCACAAAGTGCAGTTGTTCATCCACTTAGATCTCATCCAATGGAATAACTAGAGTTTCATCTGATAGACACTTCTTCAGATTTGACACGTGAAACACGTTGTGAACTTCACTGAGTTCGGCAGGAAGGTCTAATTGATAAGCTACGGGTCCAATACGTTTCAAGATTACAAACGGACCTACGTACCGTGGGTTTAGTTTGCCCCGTTTTCCGAAGCGGATTACACCCTTCCAGGGTGACACCTTCAGTAGGACGCGGTCGCCTACTTGAAATTCGAGCGGTTTGCGTCGTTGATCAGCGTAGCTTTTCTGTCGATCTCGTGCCGCCGCCATGCGGTTTCTAATTTGTACAATCTTTTTAGTAGCCTCAAGTATTAACTCAGGGCCTGTGAGTTGACTGTCACCGACTTCTGCCCAACAGACCGGTGATCTACATTTACGACCGTATAATGCCTCAAACGGTGCTCCGAAATACTCGTATGATAACTGTTGTTATATGAGAATTCCACTAAAGGCAGGTGGATTTCCCAACTATTTCCGAAGTCCACTACGCATGCCCTAAGCATGTCTTCCAAGGTCTGTATGGTCCTTTCGCTTTGACCATCAGTCTGAGGGTGATAGGCTGTGCTCATATCTAAGCGTGTTCCCAACGCTTTCTGAAGTGACTACCAAAAGTTGGACGTGAAGCGAGCATCTCTGTCTGAGATGATGGACGTTGGCACTCCGTGCCGAGAAACTACTTCCTTAATGTAGATGCGAGTCAACTTCTCCATCTTATCTGTTTCTTTAATAGCTAGGAAGTGTGCGGACTTAGTTAAACGATCCACAATCACCAAGATGGTATCGCAACCACCCAAAGTTCGCAGGAGTTTAGTGATGAAGTCCATCGAGATCTGATCCCATTTCCACACTGGGATCTCAGGTTGTTGGAGTAGCCCCGATGGCTTTTGATACTCTACCTTGACTTTTGCACAAGTCAAACACTTACTCACGTAGGTGGCTATATCGGCTTTCATGTTGGGCCACCAATACGCAGCTTTAAGGTCTTGATACATCTTATCCGAACCCGGATGGACAGAGTATCGGGATTTGTGAGCTTCGTCCATGACTAGCTCTCTGAGGTTTCCGTAGAGAGGTACCCATATGCGATTCATGAAATACCGGGCTCCATTGGGTTTTACTTCCCAATCGCGTTCCATTTTTCCCACCGATTCGGCCTTGATGTTTTCTTCCTTAACTGCTTCTAACTGCGTGTCGCGTATCTGTTCGGGTAACCCCGAATGAATGGTGAGCTGTAATGCTCGTACACGACGAGGTTAGTGTTCCTTCCTACTGCGGGCATCAGCTACCACGTTAGCTTTACCCGGGTGATACCGAATGGCACACCCATAATCGTTCAAGAGTTCGACCCAGCGACGCTGTCGCATGTTCAACTCCTTCTGATCAAAGATGTGTTGAAGGCTCTTGTGGTCTGTGAAGATTGTGCACTTCGTTCCATAGAGGTAGTGTCTCCAAATCTTAAGTGCAAACACTACTGCTTCCAATTCCAGGTCATGCGTTGTGTAGTTTTTCTCGTGAACCTTCAATTGGCGGGACGCATACGCGATGACCTTATCGCGTTGCATGAGTACGCATCCCAACCCCTGAATGGAAGCATCACAATATACTACAAAGTCATCTGTCCCTTCCGCAAGGACAGAATGGGTGCACTGCAAAGTTTCTGCTTTAGCAATTGAAATGCTGCTTCCTGCTTGTCACCCCAAGCATACTTGATGCCTTTCTGGGTGAGGGTAGTAAGCGGTTGTGCGATCTTTAAAAATCCCTCGATGAAACGTCTGTAGTAACCAGCCAAACCCAAAAATTGGCGGATCTCCGTCGGTGTCCTGGGTGCTTCCCAGTTTTTGATGGCTTCAATCTTGGCGGGGTCTACGTGGATACCCTTTTCATTTACGATATGCCCAAGAAACTGAACTTCCCGAATCCAGAAATCACACTTTGAAAGCTTGGCATATAGCTTCTCCTGTTGAAGTAATCCTAGCAGTAATCGTAGATGTTCAGCATGTTCTTCTTCACTTTTAGAATAGATGAGTATGTCATCGATGAACACAATGACAAACTTGTCGAGGTATGGTTTACACACGCGGTTCATGAGGTCCATGAACACCGCGGGTACGTTGGTGAGACCGAAGGGCATGACCAAGAACTCATAATGGCCATACCGAGTACGAAATGCCGTCTTAGCGATATCCTCCTCCCTGACGCGTAGCTGGTGATAACCGGACCGTAGATCAATCTTGGAATAGTAGCTTGACCCTTGAAGTTGGTCGAAGAGATCGTCGATGCGAGGTAACGGGTATCGGTTCTTGACAGTAACCTTGTTGAGTTCCCTGTAGTCGATGCACATGCGGAAGGTCCCGTCCTTCTTCTTGACAAAAAGGACTGGAGCTCCCCATGGCGAAGCGCTTGGTCGGATAAATCCCTTTTCTAACAGCTCCTGAAGTTGGGTAGACAGCTCCTGCAGCTTGGCTAGAGCTAGGCGGTATGGAGCCTTGGCGATAGGAGTTGCATGGTTCGCCAATTCGATCTCAAACTCCAATTGTCGATGGGGTGGAAGACCAGGTAATTCCTCTGGGAATACATCGGAAAAATCACGGACGACAGGGATATCTTCTATACGTTTCTCGTCCTTAGGCTGTTCGGTAACCAGTGCGAGTAAAGCGAAGGAGTTCTTCCTCCGAAGATACTTCTGCGCTTGCATGTAAGAGATGATGTTGGTGACGGCGCTTGCCTTATCGCCTTGTACCGTCAAGATTTCGTCGTTAGAGAGCGGAATACGGATAGATTTTTCGAAGCAGAGGACTTCAGCTCGGACGTCGGATAGCCAGTCCATTCCAACTACCACGTCAAAACTACCCAGGGTAGTTGTCATCAGATCAATGGTAAAAGTGTGACCCGCGAGTTTGAGTTGACAGCCAGATACTATATGGGTCACATCTACAGAATTACCATCGGCTAATTCTATAACATAAGGGGTCTCTAATGGTTTAGGCGTGAGATTTAGGTTCTTCCTAAAAGACTCAGATATAAAGCTCCTATCCGCACCCGTATCAAAAAGCACAGTAGCAAAATGTTCATTAAGGGGAAACTTACCGGTGACTACGTTCGAGTCGTTTCTGGCCTCTCCGCGGCCCAATGTAAATGCGCGACCTTTGGCACCTCCTGTGCCGCCATTTCCATTGTTGTTGTTGTTATTGTTGTTGTTGTGGTTATTGTGGTTGTGGTTGTTCCCACCATTGTTGTTGTTGTTGTTACGGAGCTGTGGGCAGTCTCTTTTGATGTGGGCAGTGCTACCACACTGATAGCATCCCCGGTTAACACCCTGTTGTGGGCCTTGGGGATGATTTTGGTTCTGTCGGGACATGATTTCCCCACGACAATCCTTTGCCGCATGTCCCATCTTGCCACATCGTGGGCAGCGATTCCTGGCACAAGGGCCGTGATGATGAAGATTACAGCGGTTGCACTGCGGCTTTCGACCTACATAGCCGCTTGCGTTCTGGTTGTTGTTGTTGTTGGCGGGCTGATTTTGGTGACCCGGTGGCTGTTGTAATGATTGAACCGTTTCTGGTTCCCCTATTGTGGCTGAGATGACGAAGACTGTCGAAGAGACGAGTCTTCAAACTTTCTTTTATTATCAGGGGCAACTTCAGTTGTACCCCGAGCTGGCAACTTCTTTTGTTCCACCGCCTTATCGGTGAGTTTGTGCGCCAACCTAATTGCTTGATGTTCAGTTGCAGGGTTACTAGCCATTACCATACCCTGAATCTCCGGAACCAGACCCCCAAGGTAGAACTCGAGTCGTTTCTCCACAGTGTTGGCCAGATCGGGACATAGAAATACCAAGTCATGATGTTTTGCTGTGTATGCTTCGATTTCAGATCCCACCATCTTGTGGTTCCATAAAGTTTGCTCCAACTGTTGCACTCTGTCTCGCGGACAGTACTCTTCTTTGATTAGGGCCTTAAACTCGGCCCAGGCCATTGCATTTGCAGCAATAAGTCCACGCGTTTGGACTTGTGCATTCCACCAAGTTAGTGCCCCATCTTCCAGTGTTGAGGCTGCATACTTGACCTTGTTGGCCTCCAAACAGTTGCACATTTCAAATACTGATTTAGATTTTTCGATCCAACGGACAAGTCCTATGGGTCCTTCTGCCCCCGAGAATTTGCTTGGTTTCGCGTCGAGGAACATCTTGTAGGGGTTAAATCCCCCTCCTGCTGACAGAGGACAGGTAGTCAGCGAGGAATTCTACTAGCCCAACTATTAGATTTTCACATGAAAATTTAATAATGGTTACCTGCCGGTTGGTTCTGAACACCCGCTAGAGCTGCGTTCACGTGCTCTTGAATCATGGCAGCTAGTTCTTCGGGCGTCATGTTAAGGTTTCCACGTCGTCCAGTTGCCATTTAGATCTTCGAGAAACAACATAAACACACCCCGATAAGTCTATATATCCAATATAGTTATCCTACTTCGTACTTTAATAGTTCTCAAGTTATGTCAGCTCAAATATATTAAATAGTCAAAAGAAGTACTTGATTAAATAAAGTTTCAACGTCTTACAAAGTGCCAACCAAACATATGAATTCACTATAAAGTCTCAAGTTTAAACACAAGTGGGAAAATAAATAGACTGAAGGAAAGTAAATAAAATAAGCGAGACGTGTTAGTCGTCTACGTCTCCATCCCCCAAATCACTATCGTTGCCGTCATCCTGCGCGGCATTTCCAGCTTCTACAGCTGGGTCCTCCTCCGGATCCTCCTCTGGATCCTCCTCTGGGTCCTCTTCTGGATCCTCTTCTGGATCCTCTTCAGGGTCCTCCTCTGGATCCTCTTCCGGATCCTCCTCTACCGGCACTGGAGGGGCCGGTGCTGGTGCAGGTGCTTGATTTTGCTCTAGCTCCTGAATTCTCCAACTAGATTCCAGGACTCTGTCTTCGAGCCAGTTGGCTCTTATCTGCTCAGGACGCAGATCTCTGGCTAAAGTGTTACGAGCTATCTTACTCGTATGTTGCTCTTCCTCGAGCGAGCCAGTTTTACCTGTCAGTTGTCGGATCATCCATCCTTGTGCTAGGATGGTTTCCTGCATTCTTTCTAATTGTTCTTGTTGTTTCTGTATCATATTTCTAAGTAGGTCATTTCCTACTTCTACAGAGTTAACCGGTTCAACCGGCACAGCGATGGTTGGGCGTGATGATGACTCCTCCCCCAGAGCGAGCCTTTTCCTCGCAGCTGAGCGTGTCTCCACGCCATAAGATGGTAAGGGTTCCACTATAGGTGCCTTTCCTGGCGCTCTTGGTGGCGTAAGTTTGTCGGATGATGATGATGATATGATGATGATGATGATGATGATGATGATGATGACATTGCCTGTTAGGTTGTGTAGTTAGTTACGAGTTGCATTCATTTCTTACTATGCATTCATATTCTTCATAACACAGTTATGGTACATCACATATCAAGATATAACAGTTCGGTGCCAAACTACGTCTAGTGTCGTGTATTCAGCTATAGTTTAGGTCTACTTTTAATGCAAACCTGGTTCTCTATAGCTAGTGGCTCTGATACCAATCTGTCATACCCTCAATTTCCACTTGCGGAGTTTTACCGCGAGGCGTGTGAACAAACCAGAATCTGAAACACTAGTACGTCGAACGACTCTATATGATTTGATAATACGTTTTCCAAAAATCATTTGTTTAACCATTCATTGTAGATTTTATATTGTCTTAGTTAATTACCAATGTTTAGCGGAAGCATTAGTTTTTATGGTTGAGCGGAAGCATAAAATAAGTAGTGAAACGGGCGCCAACACAATGTTTGTAAATGAGACTCGATAAAAGATGTCTTGATCAATGCAAGTGAGTGCACCTAGAGCTCCTAGCGTCCTGAGAAACATGTAAAGAAACAAGTGTCAACATTAAAGATGAGTGAGTTCACAGGTTTTCATAAATTCGTTTGTTTGGTTATGAGTTTGTTTCCCCCGTTATCCCTAACCCGGGATAACGATTTAGTTCCATTATTCCCAACCCGGAATAATACCGATAGTTCCATTATTCCTTAACCGGAATAATAATGATGTTGATTCCATTATTCCAAACCCGGAATAATAAAGTTGTTGTATCCATTATCCCTAACCCGGGATAATATAGTTGTTGTTTCCATTATCCCAACCCGGGATAATATAGTTGATTCGTAATTAAGTTCAATGTTAACATATATTGGTAGCTAGCCTAAAGTTATGTCACGTAAGTGTTCGCGATCGAAGCTGACTGTTGTGCCTCCGTGTTGCCAGGCCTATCACTGACCATGGCGAAGTTAGGCCAAATTATTCACCCGTTGACCATACCCGGTCGGCTAGGGCGACTGGCTCGGATGGGGCTTGTCGGGCCCAGTAGTACTACTTATAATTTCCCCGCTATTAAAACCCAATACTAACGATCCGAGAGATTGTCGAGGACTTATGTGATATAGCTGCTTAGTGACCATAACATTACATTAACATCAACTTAGTTACCGAATAGTTATGTGACGTTAATTTCGTATAACGTAAAGAGATTGAGTTTGAAGAGTGTATACATGTTTCTCCCCCTGTTGTTTAAAACCGGATAAAATTAGGGGCCGTGAACTCACCTTTAGTTGCTCGGTTAGTATAACACAGAAGTTGCAAATGATGGGACCGCTAATTGCGTCCTAATAAACCAATTGATTCCAAGTCAGTGTGTGAACACACTAATACAAATTCTACACATAATTTACGCACAAAGTGATACACACAATCAAAATTCCTAACACTCAAACATGCATGCAAGTATCCTCATGTGATCGTAGTAATCAAAACAATTTATCATGCACATAATCCAATCCATGCAACACTTTGGTGCACACATTCACAAGTTATCAAATTTCAGCTTACATACTCATAATTCGGCTGTTTTCTAGGTTTTTTATATAATAATTCCAACGTTTCAAAAAATTCCAATTATTTTACAGCAGGTGACAGCTATACTGTAGAAATTTATATAAATTTTTCAAGTCCTAATACTTTACCAATTATCCATAAATATTAATATACTAGGCTGCAGTCAGATTTGTCGCTTTCTGACTGCAGTCCACGGAAGAATTTTTTAAAAATCACTGATCATCCAATTAACAAAATTCTAGTGGGAGTTGCCCGGAAATTTCCATACCTAGTTTCTGTACAAATTTCATGATTCGACTCCCTACAGATTATTAAATCCAACTCGATAAACAACTAACAAAATTTCAGGATTTTCACAGCTTTAGTTACTGTTCTTAATTGGCCACTTAAAAATATCAAACGACTTCAGAAAAATATGAATCCAGTGCCATTAGATTCATTATTCAAATCTCTAGGTTTTAGACTTCAGAAAATCCGTTTTTCGACAACTAATGACCGAGTTACAGCCTGTTGAAGTCGGCTGTAACTATCACTCAGCAACCTGTTTCAGCATTTTATCACCACTAATTCGCATAATCCATCGATATAATGAACCTAGGCGATCAAGAACTGATTTTTCCAATCATAGATCAATACACATATCATATCCATGCAAACCCTAATCAATATCTCTAGTCTTTCTAAACAAAACACACTTGCAAACTATGAGTTCCGAAAACAATCATACATGCAAACTAGGATAAATCAGCCGATTAACAACATAATCACTACATTCAAACACATATAATCCGAATATGATCTTGCAAAACAATTATAAATCCTAACCTTTAATAATGGTGAATAACGAGCCGAGACTTGGACGGGACTGATTCGGATGTTCAAGCTAGATTACGACCGAAAGAATGAAAAGGGACAAGCTGCTCGTGATCGAGAAGGTGATGTAGGGCTGATCAGATCGAGATGATGAAGGAAAAGGCTGCTCGCGACCGAAGGGAGTGTAACAAGGCTGCCGTCGGCTTCTTAGATATTAGGGTTTTTGTGTTGTGGATGAAGCATGCATGTGTTGGTATATATAGGCGCAAAAAGATCAAGAAAAGGGGAATAGGTTTGCGGTTTGGGTTTGTTCTCGCGGCCGAAGGGACTTGGGTGGGTCGGTTTGGGTTGTTTCTCACGACCGGATTGTTGAGTTTAAGGTTTGGGTTAAAGCTTGATCCCCAAGTTTAGTTCCTTGAGTCGCAAGAAAAGAGGCCGGCTCGTGTCGCGGTTCGGCTCGATTCATTTGTTTATTTACCACGTCTATACATTATAACTAACATAAAACACGAACTCGGATATCACATAATAACGCACCAACTTATAAACGTTTAACACGTAGCACATAATTCGTTCGACAAGTATTGCGTTTAAGTTATCCGAAAAACCGGGATGTCACAGTGAGGATGGCAGTGGTTGTGATGACATCTGCTAAAACCTTTGTTGTGTCAATAGATGTTGGCACAACAGTTGTTGTAACATCTGTTGGAGTGGATATGGGAATTGTATGAGAAGATGTGGTTGATTTTATGATGACAGAGATTTTTGTGGTTGGATTGGTAGCAACTTTAGTTTTGAGAGGTGTGGATTCTGGTTTTCTTGCTTTTGTAGAAGATCTCCTCTTTGTTGAGGTACCAGTCCCTCCCTTTTCTAACTTCTTATCAATCTTTTTCTTAACCAGCACCTTGCCTTCATCAAACACAGTCTTCTTATGAGACTTCTTTGCCCTTGCCAAGATATCTTCAGTTAAATCTGGTTTCTTTGACCCATCTGGCTTAGGGATATTCACTGTAGGCCTTGCCTTTGAATAATCCATCTTTAACTTTTTGTTTCCCAAAGGTTTCTCCCCTTTTTGGCTTCATCTTGTGATATCCGTGTCGATCCGAACATGTAACAATGACGAACAAGTTATCAATGAATGGAATTTCATGTTTTATTTGAGAATTTTGTTTATTTATTGTGTTATTTGCACACAATCAATTCTTGCACGATTTCGAACTCTTGAATCGCTTCTATAATCGAAACCGTAAGCTGATATGCAAACGAAACCAATTTAATACAACTTATGTTTTGGAATAGTGACGTAAGCTAAACATGCCTTAAATAACCTTTACATAACTTAGAAATAAGTTTTGAAAGGTTTGGTATGTCAAAAACAAATTTATTCGATCACAGGGACTATTTACGACAAGCTGCGAAAGTCTACCGATTCTCATAGTGACGTACGCTTCGGAACAAGGTCACAAGCTTAACATACCATAAATACCCTTTACATAGCTTAGAAATAAGTTTTTAGGGCTTCGGAATGGCACAATCACACTTTTGCAACTTCAGGGACTATTTTGCAAATTTCGCGAAACTATGTCTTTTCGCGTATTTCGCCGTCCGGAACATGTACGGACATCCAAAATTTTTGTAATCATTAAAATCTTATATTTTGATGATTGGAATGCAAAAATATCATTCGCCAAGCTTTTACGGTCGCGCACACATTCGTTACGCTTTTCGTCGTAATTAACCAAACACCGCGACCGTACGACCAAACGAACCGACCTCTGGAACATTTTTCAACATATTTTAAGTTCTCTATGCTTTAACGTCCTTATAAAGCCTAAATATTGGGTTAACGGATGTTAAAAACGTCAACAACAATCAAAAACATGTGCAGGGACCTGTTGCAATTTTTCAAAACTTCAGTCATGGGGGTGGCGTAGCGCGACGCCCTAGGGGGGTACCGTCGCATACGGTGATGCCCCTGTTTTGACAGAAAGTTGCTGGCAGCTTCCCAGCTCATTTCCTTGCCAACAATTCGTAATTTTGACACCTAGCTCTAAATTTGCCACACTTAACCTGCTTCTAACACCTCTACAACACTTGTTAACATCCTAGAGCATCTCCAAACACTTGTCATGATCAAATTAACCCAATTTAACTATAAAAACCAAGGTGTTCTTCATTTTTGAACTTTTACAAACACCTTCTTTGATCCTTTCTACTCAAATCCGAAATTGGCAAACACTTTGGAGTTTCCTCTGTGATTCCTTGATCATCCCTAGTGTTTGTAAGTAATTCATTCATGTTTTGATTCAAGTTTCTTAGTTTAATTGGGCTAAAACTCAACATTTTGACTTTCTGTTGAATTCCAGATTTGATCATGAATTGATCAACATAAAGTCCAATTGAATCTTGCAATATGATGGTAATCAAGGTGGTTATGATCCTTAGTGATCATGCTTACTGATTTCCATCATTTCTAGTCATTTTGACAAGTCAAAGTTCGGTCAAAAATGTGATAAATGAGCATTTTATGCCGAAACTAATTTCAGGTGTTAAAACAGTTTGTTTTGGTACCAAAACTCTTTTATAAACATATTTAGACATGTCAAAACATGTCTAAATCGTCACTCTTATTTTAGTGATTGTTTAGAGTCGAAAGTAGAACGGTTTGACCACCGGGTTGACTTTCGAATCTGACCCGTTTGGTGGATCTTTGGACCCAACCAAATACATATTTGTGACCATAATTATAAAGGGAATAACCCTCCGAGGTTATATCTTATGGTCATGTTGTTTGGATAGTGTTATGCTAACTAGTAGTTAAAATCTTCAATAAAGACTAAAATACCCTTTTCGCAAACAAATCAACTTTAAGCATATGAAACATAAATTTTGACTTGATTCTGATCAAATAATATTTTCAAAAATGTTTAAGTATTAAAGACATATCATAACACATATCTAACCATCCGAATGCGTAGTTACGCAATGACGTGTTAAAGTGGCTTAAACGACCCTAACGGGTCATAACGGGTCAAAAGCACTTAAAAATCTTTCCAACTCAGAATGTTAACTTATTAAACCATGTCATATGAGTTCCAATACTCATTTGGTTTATAAAGTCTCATTCTATCTGAATCATCCAATTTGAAGTTTCGATATTACATAGTTATATATTTTTAGGACACGCGTGATTTCTCGGACACTTGAGTTTTGATATGATCTTTGAACAATACACCACCAATATTAATGTGAGTACATAGTTCCCCTATTTTATGTTTTATAATTGTTTTGGGGTGATTCATATGTGCTAAATGTTTCAAGTTTTCAAATACAAATACTATGGTTTATATTAAACACAACGGTTTCAATAATGTGAACGAACCTGTTGGTGCGATGTATTTATAACAAGAATGACATTCATTAACAATGGCCAAGCCGACCAGTAGTAAGTTAAGGCACCTAGGAATGACAATCCTGTTACCAAAATTCCCGGGGTTTGTGGGGAAATTTGGGAAGCGACTGAAACTGTATTTGTGTTATACGATTAAGGGACCCCATGGGTGGTCTCAAATAAGTCAACAAAGGTTTGAATATATTCACGAAACGACCAAAAGTTTTCACAATTAAAACAAGTACGATTGTACGATTGGTTTATAACAAGAAACGATGAACGATTGGTTTATAACAAGGAACGATGAACGATGGACAATTGGTTTATAACAAGGAACGATGAACGATGAACAATTGGTTTATGATAAGTAATTTAGATAACGGAACGTGTGTAATGTCATAAAAGCATGGTGCATACGCCGCCGGTACTTCCTATATATAAATGCTTTTATCATATTACATACGTGGCGCTATTTGCATCACTGGGACAAAAGTTTTCAAACAATGAAACATAACGATTTCCGATTAAAGATATAAACCATACAAGTTATTTCAAGACAATTTACAACTTGGATTTACAAACCAAACGATTTCAATACAAGGTTCATGGCTACTAGATTTTATAACCTTTTAACCACATGTTTCAGTCGATTAACTATTGCAATATCACAAGCTTTTAAAACAGGTTTTCACTTACGACTCTAGTAGTCGGATTATATATTGCAATAAATACAAAGCCATGGACTTGACACACTCACAAAACCTATGTACTCGTCGGCATATTTTTGCCGACTTGTTTTCACATATGTTTCAGGGAACAACGCTGATGATACTGATGCATGCTCATGTAGGATCAGATGTGGACCTTGGTGCCTATAAAATATTAAAGACAATAATTATGCTTGTTTGTAATTTGTTTAAGTTTGGCTAAAAGTTGTAAAACAATATGACAATATAATCTATGTTAATATCCAATAAAACGAAATATCAAATGCCATGTGTTGTTGAAACAATCTGTTAACGTGACTCCCAAGTGTTTCGGCCGCGTGTTGTTTTACGCGATTTGGGGTGTTACAGGTTGGTATCAGAGCACTGGTTATAGGGAATTAGGTTATTAGTAATGCTTTAACCTAGACTATAACCTTCCTAGGACCCCAACGCGAGTCTACGTGCGTTTAGATTTACAACACAATATAATCACCTATCCTTAGGTGATTACCAAAACAAATTCACAAATTACAAACTCGTTTTGAAAATCAATCATCTATCCTTAGATGATTTGTTTTTGGCGTAAGCCTTCAAAGTTTTCAAAATCTCGTCAAAGTTTGGGTTTTAATAATGTGAACACGTGCGATCTAGAAGGGTGGGTGCCTATACCCTGAGTTTTCTGTCTAAGGCTAGAGTGTTTGTACAAATCCACTTAATTGGACCAGTCACTCTTACCTGGGAACTCTTGGGGTGAGTGTCCACTTATAGGCTAAAGCAGCGATACATTATAAAGACCCATTTACTTTGATTAGTCACTGTGTGTCATCGGATGTCTTGAGAGACAAATGAATGACCACCATCCTTATGTTTCATCGATATTTTTGATGCCTCTATTGATTTTTCCGAATGTCAATCTCACATATCTGCCTTCATGTTTTCTTTTAGAATGCCTCCTCGACGTGATACGACTCAAAATGCCGAAATGGCTGCACTTATCACTCAACAAATTGCTGCTAAACTCCCGAACCTAGTGACTCAATTGAATCAAGCGAACAAGAACAATAATAACAACAATGCACCAGCTCCGTGCAACTACAAACAATTATGTTAGCTAAACCACTTCAGTTCACTGGGTCTAAGGGAGCTAAGGGACTCCTGCAATGGTTCGAGAGTCTTGAAAGCACGTTCCGTTTTGTTCAATGTCCAAATGAGTGAAAGGTCGAGTTTGCGTCTAGTGTGTTCAAGAAAAGAGCCTTGACATGGTGGAATGGTATTATGAGGGATAGAGGTGCGAAGTGGCCTTAGCTCAAACTTGGGAAGAGCTTAGGGCTCTAATGATGAAGGAATTCTGCCCGCGTCATGAACAACGGGCACTGGAAAATGAATTCCACGATCTTAAGCAAGATAGTGGTGAGAGTCGTGCTTATACCGACCGATACGAGGAGCTAAGTTTGTTACATCCAACGATGGTGACGCCTTTGGATAAGGCGATTGAAAAATATATCGATGGTTTGCCTTACCCTGTTCAGGACATTGTTACTCGTAGTCACCCTACTACTGTTTGTCAAGCCATTGAATTGGCTGCTACTCTGACTGATTATCAAGTCAGCAAGGGTAAACTTCATTGCAAGGGCAACAAGAAACAATCTGATAAGTCCACCCAAGAGAAAACAAAGGGAAACAAAGCCGAGCGTTCCCAACGATCGAAGAAGCGTAAGGCTTCTCAAAACTTTGCTGTTACTGCTCAACCCAACCAAGCTCCTCAAAACCAACCAGCTCAACCTCCTGCAAAGAAACCTTATGCGACAACTGCACCGTTTTGCAACCGATGTATTGGTCACCATCAAGTTCAGATACCGTGTCGACAGTGTACTACCTGTGGAAAACTTGGTCACTTAGCGAATATTTGTCGCTTTAACCCAAACCCAGCTGCACAGAACCAAGTTCAACCACAAGAAAATCTCGCTCGACCTCACTTTCCGCCTGGTTCATGTTTTAATTGTGGCGAGATGAGGCACCATAGAAACAACTGCCCAAGGCTAGCAAATGCAAATCCAGCTCGCGGACGAGCTTTCAATATGAATGCCAACAAGGCCCGTGCTGATAATGAAGTCGTAAATGGTACGTTCTTTGTTAACAATTGTCTGCTTCAGTTCTTTTCGATTCGGGTTCCGATAGAAGTTTTGTGTCCTTAGCCTTTGAATCTGTGCTTTCGATGCCGAGAACTAGACTAGGAAAGCCTTGAACAGTAGAAGTCGCTAGTGGTGAACCTCTTGAGCTCGATCATATTATTCGAAATTGCCAGATAAACCTCAACAATCATTTGTTTTCTATCAACCTTACACCAATGCAACTCGGAAGTTTCGATGTTATTATAGGCATTGATTGGTTAACCAAGCATCATGCTGAAGTTATTTGTTTTGACAAGATAGTTCATATACCTCTTCCTTCTGGTGAAACCTTAGAGGTTCATGGAGAGAAACCCGCTAGTAACCTGAAACTCATGGCTTGGGTACAAGCCCAAAAGTACTTATGAAAGAATTATGTGGCGTTCTTGGCACATATCGTAGAGGAGAAAGTAAAGAACAAGAGTATTCAAGATATTCCTGTTATCCGAGACTATCCTGAGGTTTTTCTTGAAGATCTACCTGGTTTACCCTCGGCACGTCAAGTTGAATTCCTTATAGATCTTGTACATGGTGCCAACCAAATAACTAAATCTCCTTACCGTCTTGCACCGTCAGAAATGCAAGAGTTATCGAAACAACTGCAAGAGTTATCGGACAAAGGTTTCATTCGTCCGAGCTATTCTCCGTGGGGTGCTCCTGTCTTATTTGTTAAAAAGAAGGATGGATCCTTCCGTATGTGTATCGATTATCGTGAGCTCAACAAACTCACGATCAAGAATCGATATCCCCTACCTCGCATAGATGCTTTGTTTGATCAGCTTCAAGGTGCTACCTGTTTCTCCAAGATCGATCTGCGTTCTGGGTATCATCAGCTTCGTGTTCACGAGGAAGATATTCCTAAGACTGCTTTCCGCACTCGATACGGTCACTACGGGTTTACTGTTATGCCTGTCGGTTTGACCAATGCTCCAGCGGTATTCATGGACTTGATGAATAGGGTTTGTAAACCTTATTTAGATAAGTTCATCATTGTTTTCATCGACGACATTCTCATTTATTCTAGATCTCAAGCTGATCACGAGCAACATCTTCGTCTGACTATGGAACTTATAAAGAAAGAACAGTTATATGCCAAATTTTCCAAATGTGAATTTTGGCTGAAAGAAGTTCAGTTTTTGGGTCACATTGTCAATGAGCAAGGTATTTATGTGGATCCTTCCGAAATTGCTGCGATTAAGGATTGGAAAACACCCACTACACCCACAGAAGTTTGCTCATTTCTTGGTCTTGCTGGTTATTATCAACGATTCATCTCGAACTTTTCAAAGATCGTGGTTCCCCTTACTGCTTTGACGTAGAAGAATAAGCCATTTGAGTGGGGACGTAAACAAGAGGAAGCTTTCCAAAATTTGAAACTAAAACTCTGTGATGCTCCTATTTTGTCTTTACCCGATGGCAATGATGATTTCGTGGTTATTGTGACACATCGAATTTAGGCCTTGGTTGTGTTCTAATGCAATGGGGGATAAAGTCATCGCATATGCGTCAAGACAATTGAAAGTCCATGAGAAGAATTATACAACTCAGGATCTTGATTTGGGAGCTGTTGTCTTTGCTCTCAAAATTTGGAGGCACTATCTTTATGGAACGAAGTGTGTGGTTTTAATGGACCACAAAAGTCTCCAACACATATTCAATCAAAAGGAGTTAAATATGAGGCAACGATGTTGGGTCGAACTTCTAAATGATTAAGACTGCGAAATTCGCTACCATCCCGGTAAGGCGAATGTTGTGGCTGACGCGCTTAGTCGTAAAGAACGTGTCAAGCTTCATTTTATTCGAGTTCGATCCGATATCCAAACACGTATTCTTGCAGCCCAACGCACTTGTGTAACCCAAGGTTTGTTGAAAGACGAACTACCTCATCACCTCGAACTTTAACTTGAAACAAAAGACGATGGATTACAATACTACATGAACCGTTTGTGGGTTCCGAATCAACATAATCTCCGTGCTCTATTGATGGACGAAGCTCGTAAGTCTTGTTATTCGATTCATCCTGGTGCTACAAAAATATACAAGGATCTCCGTACCCAGTATTGGTGGTCGGGTATTAAGAATGATATTACCTTGTATGTATCTAAATGCCTTACTTGTCTCAAAGTAAAGGCCGAGCATCAACATCCATCTGGTTTATTGGAACAACTGGAAATACCGGTATGGAAATGGGAAAACATTGTGATGGATCTTATCACGAAACTACTGCGCACATCTAGAGGTCATGATGCAATTTGGGTGATCAATGATCGTCTAACAAAGTCAGCACACTTTATAGCAATCCGTGAGGATTTCTCTGCTCAAACTTGCCAAGATCTATGTTGATGAGATTGTGTCTCGTCATGGTGTTCCTTTGAATATCATATCTGACTGAGATGCTCGGTTCTCATCTCATTTCTGGAAGACTATGCAATCTGCTATGGGAAGCAAACTCAATCTGAGCACTGCTTATCATCCTCAAACGGATGGACAATCTGAGAGGACGATTCAAACACTAGAGATATGCTTAGAGCTTGCGTGATCGATTTTTTGTTGGTGCATATGTTTGTTGCCTTCGTCATTACACGAGAACAAGTCTGGAATAAACGAGAGTTTCTGAAGACCGAACAAGACAAAGTAGATATCCAAGAGGGAGTCTATTGGTGCATAATGTTTGTATAGTAGTCTTGTATTGAGACTGTATAGAATAGGTGAAACGAGGCGTATTTAAGTGTATTTTAGGATAACTTTGCTTGAGGATGTTGATGAGAAGTCAAGTTCGGCCAAACTTGACTAGGTCAAGTTCGGGCGAACTTCTATCCCTCTCCAGCGAACTTCCATGTCTATATATAGGTGCCTTGGGATTTCATTGGGAAAGTGGGAGATATTTTGGCATAGAGACGGCGAAGCTCTGTCGGGTTCGGATCTCGAATGTATTGAACTTTAGATCAATGAAAACAACAATTAAATGAGTAATTCTTGTTATTTGGTTAACTTGTCATTAGTTTTCGCCTAATCGGACAATAAGATAACAAATTTAGGTTCCCCGTGCTAATCGTGGACGTTCCTACATGTGGTAACAGAGCTTGGATACCTGAATTTGTTGAAATCAAGACAAGAATCTCTCTATTTCATCTCCATTCTTCTATTTTTCTTACTTTTGATCAAAAATGAAGAATTCACGGACAAATTCTGTTCAATTTTGAATATGTAAAACACACTAATAACAAACCCCTGAGAGTTTGGACATCAAATTCAAAAGTTTTGACATCAAAAAGTTGCAAAAACCATGTTTTTGGATCAAGTCATGGCCCAACTTAACATAAAGTTCGACCGAACTTGGTTAAAATCCCACTGATTTTCATTAAGTTCGACCGAACTTGATAGGATTTTCAAGTTTTTTGTGAGAAGTTCGCTTGAACTTGAAGGATATTTCAATAGTTTTGGTTAAGTTCGACCGAACTTGATCGAATCTCATTGAATTTTATTTTGACAAGATAGTTCATATACCTCTTCCTTCTGGTGAAACCTTAGAGGTTCATGGAGAGAAACCCGCTAGTAACCTGAAACTCATGGCTTGGGTACAAGCCCAAAAGTACTTATGAAAGAATTATGTGGCGTTCTTGGCACATATCGTAGAGGAGAAAGTAAAGAACAAGAGTATTCAAGATATTCCTGTTATCCGAGACTATCCTGAGGTTTTTCTTGAAGATCTACCTGGTTTACCCTCGGCACGTCAAGTTGAATTCCTTATAGATCTTGTACATGGTGCCAACCAAATAGCTAAATCTCCTTGCCGTCTTGCACCGTCAGAAATGCAAGAGTTATCGAAACAACTGCAAGAGTTATCGGACAAAGGTTTCATTCGTCCGAGCTATTCCCCGTGGGGTGCTCCTGTCTTATTTGTTAAAAAGAAGGATGGATCCTTCCGTATGTGTATCGATTATCGTGAGCTCAACAAACTCACGATCAAGAATCGATATCCCTACCTCGCATTGATGCTTTGTTTGATCAGCTTCAAGGTGCTACCTGTTTCTCCAAGATCGATCTGCGTTCTGGGTATCATCAGCTTCGTGTTCACGAGGAAGATATTCCTAAGACTGCTTTCCGCACTTGATACGGTCACTACGGGTTTACTGTTATGCCTGTCGGTTTGACCAATGCTCCAGCGGTATTCATGGACTTGATGAATAGGGTTTGTAAACCTTATTTAGATAAGTTCTTCATTGTTTTCATCGACGACATTCTCATTTATTCTAGATCTCGAGCCGATCACGAGCAACATCTTCGTCTGACTATGGAACTTCTAAAGAAAGAACAATTATATGCCAAATTTTCCAAATGTGAATTTTGGCTGAAAGAAGTTCAGTTTTTGGGTCACATTGTCAATGAGCAAGGTATTTATGTGGATCCTTCCGAAATTGCTGCGATTAAGGATTGGAAAACACCCACTACACCCACAGAAGTTTCTCATTTCTTGGTCTTGCTGGTTATTATCAACGATTCATCTCGAACTTTTCAAAGATCGTGGTTCCCCTTACTGCTTTAACGTAGAAGAATAAGCCATTTGAGTGGGGACCTAAACAAGAGGAAGCTTTCCAAAATTTGAAACTAAAACTCTGTGATGCTCCTATTTTGTCTTTACCCGATGGCAATGATGATTTCGTGGTTTATTGTGACACATCGAATTTAGGCCTTGGTTGTGTTCTAATGCAACGGGGGATAAAGTCATCGCATATGCGTCAAGACAATTGAAAGTCCATGAGAAGAATTATACAACTCAGGATCTTGATTTGGGAGCTGTTGTCTTTGCTCTCAAAATTTGGAGGCACTATCTTTATGGAACGAAGTGTGTGGTTTTAATGGACCACAAAAGTCTCCAACACATATTCAATCAAAAGGAGTTAAATATGAGGCAACGATGTTGGGTCGAACTTCTAAATGATTACGACTGCAAAATTCGCTACCATCCCGGTAAGGCGAATGTTGTGGCTGACGCGCTTAGTCGTAAAGAACGTGTCAAGCTTCATTTTATTCAAGTTCGATCCGATATCCAAACACGTATTCTTGCAGCCCAACGCACTTGTGTAACCCAAGGTTTGTTGAAAGACGAACTACCTCATCACCTCGAACTTTAACTTGAAACAAAAGACGATGGATTACAATACTACATGAACCGTTTGTGGGTTCCGAATCAACATAATCTCCGTGCTCTATTAATGGACGAAGCTCGTAAGTCTTGTTATTCAATTCATCCGGTGCTACAAAAATATACAAGGATCTCTGTACCCAGTATTGGTGGTCGGGTATTAAGAATGATATTGCCTTGTATGTATCTAAATGCCTTACTTGTCTCAAAGTAAAGGCCGAGCATCAACATCCATCTGGTTTATTGGAACAACTGGAAATACCGGTATGGAAATGGGAAAACATTGTGATGGATCTTATCACGAAACTACTACGCACATCTAGAGGTCATGATGCAATTTGGGTGATCAATGATCGTCTAACAAAGTCAGCACACTTTATAGCAATCCGTGAGGATTTCTCTGCTCAAACTTGCCAAGATCTATGTTGATGAGATTGTGTCTCGTCATGGTGTTCCTTTGAATATCATATCTGACTGAGATGCTCGGTTCTCATCTCATTTCTGGAAGACTATGCAATCTGCTATGGGAAGCAAACTCAATCTGAGCACTGCTTATCATCCTCAAACGGATGGACAATCTGAGAGGACGATTCAAACACTGGAGATATGCTTAGAGCTTGCGTGATCGATTTTTTGTTGGTGCATATGTTTGTTGCCTTCGTCATTACACGAGAACAAGTCTGGAATAAACGAGAGTTTCTGAAGACCGAACAAGACAAAGTAGATATCCAAGAGGGAGTCTATTGGTGCATAATGTTTGTATAGTAGTCTTGTATTGAGACTTATAGAATAGGTGAAACGAGGCGTATTTAAGTGTATTTTAGGATAACTTTGCTTGAGGATGTTGATGAGAAGTCAAGTTCGGCCGAACTTGACTAGGCCAAGTTCGGGCGAACTTCTATCCCTCTCCAACGAACTTCCATGTCTATATATAGGTGCCTTGGGATTTCATTTGGAAAGTGGGAGATATTTTGGCATAGAGACGGCGAAGCTCTGTCGGGTCCGGATCTCGAATGTATTGAACTTTAGATCAATGAAAACAACAATTAAATGAGTAATTCTTGTTATTTGGTTAACTTGTCATTAGTTTTCGCCTAATCGGACAATAGATAACAAATTTAGGTTCCCCGTGCTAATCGTGGACGTTCCTACATGTGGTAACAGAGCTTGGATACCTGAATTTGTTGAAATCAAGACAAGAATCTCTCTATTTCATCTCCATTCTTCTATTTTTCTTAACTTTTGATCAAAAATGAAGAATTCACGGACAAATTCTGTTCAATTTTGAATATGTAAAACACACTAATAACAAACCCCTGAGAGTTTGGACATCAAATTCAAAAGTTTTGACATCAAAAAGTTGCAAAAACCATGTTTTTGGATCAAGTCATGGCCCAACTTAACATCAAGTTCGACCGAACTTGGTTAAAATCCCACTGATTTTCATTAAGTTCGACCGAACTTGATAGGATTTTCAAGTTTTTTGTGAGAAGTTCGCTTGAACTTGAAGGATATTTCAATAGTTTTGGTTAAGTTCGACCGAACTTGATCGAATCTCATTGAATTTTATTCACAAGTTCGCCCGAACTTGACGAAGTCATTGAAATATTACCTAAGTTCGACCCAACTTAAGTGTTTGTTTTTAAAATCTTACACAAGTCCGCTCGAAGTGTGATTGTTCTAAAAAGGAATACCAAGTTCGACCAAACTTGAGTATAAGTAATAAAATTCTGAAAATTGTTATCTAAGTTCGATCGAACTTGTTGAAACTTGATTTCAAAATCTGTTGTGACACAAGTTCGACCGAACTTGCTTGTTGCTAATCAATTGTCAAGTGTTTTTTTATCGTATTCTCAGATTTTCAAAATGGAAGATTTCCATAACGCGTTTGCAGCTGGAGAAGCACAAGCCTCAACGTCAAATTCAATTGCGGTTAACCAGATGAACCTCGATAACGAAATTGGTACTACTCAGAAACCGCCGAAGTTGATGAGTATGGACGAGTTCGAGGGATTGAAAGAAAAGTTTGTTAATTGGATTCAAGCGAATCAATTCAACAGCTGGGTTGCGATTGAAGATGGATATGAATGGCCCAAAGATGAACGTGATCAAGATCTTCCACTGAACAAGTTTTCAGCAATTGACAAAGAGAAATATGTTGCTGAAAAGAAAATGAGCAGCTTGATACAACAATCTGTCAAAGAAGATATCTTGATATTATTACCAGAATATGATACTTCTCCAGAATTATGGAATTCTCTTTGTGAAAAGTTCAAAGGAAGTGACGAAATGATCAAAAGCAAAAAGGCTTTGATTAAGAAAGAGTTTGAGATCTTCACGATGATCAAAGGAGAGACAATGAAGCAAATGATTGATAGATATTGTCACCTCATGGTCCAGATGCGAAGACATGATATCAAGAGAACTAACGAAGAGCAAATTGAGAAGCTGGCCGATGCACTTCCAGAAGGAGAATGGACAACATATCTGATGATTTTAAAGAATAGTCCATCTTGGAGACATTTTAAGTTGTCATCTTTCATTTACAAACTTGAAGGTCATGAAATGGAATTGATGAAGATTGCAAAATCCAAAAACACTAATGTTGTTCAGGATGTCAGAGTTTATTACAAAGGTGGTGTTCCAGATACTCCAATTCAAAGTCCAAAAATCCAAACGACATTTAGTGCAAACAAGAATACATCAGATCAGTCGTCACAAAATCAGTATTTTCCAAACACTGGTTATTCATATGTTGGTTCAAGTTCTTCTTCTCAAAGTCAATCTCATCAGACAAGCCAATCCACTTCTAATTCAAATGTTTTCAAATGCAACATAGCAGTTGATTTAAAGAATGTGTTTCCTGAAAAAGTTGCAAAACAACACATAGCACTTCTTGCTACAGTTCTGGAATCATATGAAAGTCTTGTTGCTGTAAAGATCGGAAATCCTGAAATGACAGCTGAGGATTACGATCAGGTAGATGAGGAAGAGTTGGAACTGATGGACATCAAATGGTCCTTAGCATTAATTATCCGGAGAGTTTAAAAATTTGTAGCACTCACTGGAAGGGATATTGGTAACTCAAGTAATAAACTTGGTTTCGACAAAACGAAAGTTACTTGCTTCAGATGTCTACAAAAAGGGCACTTCAAACGTGAATGCCATAACCAAGAAGCTAGTGGAAACCAAAATCCTTTTGGAACCGGTAACGAATATTACAAGAAAGCGTTGCAATACAAATCATATCTGAATAGAACACAAGTTGAAGTTGAAGATAAACCTGCAAAGAAAGCCGAAAAAGATCTTGTTGCTAATCATGAAGACGATGGTTTCGATTGGAACAAATACATAGGAAAGAAGACTGGTGTTGCTATGATAGCAGAGGTTGTGAATGAATCCGAGACATCATTTGTGGATGCTGCTATCGAAAATGCTATTCAAGAAGCATTAATGCAGAGAGCTGAGGAAGAAGTTGTCCTGGAGAATGCAGTTCTGGAAAGATACATGCAACAAACAGAGGAAGAAGGAATAGCTTATCTTGAGATGCAAAAGCAAGAAGAGTTGAAAGCAGAAGCCGAAAAGGTAAAAGCAGAGGTTAGCATGTCTGAAAAGGAAGTTGTGAAAGTTTTGGAGGTTGAAAAACCTTGCACAAAGTGCACAAGTCCTTGTGAACCTTGTCTGGATAAAGTTAAAGTCATATGAGAATTGGCTGAACATAACGAAAACTTTCGTTATGATTACAGAACCATAAAAGAAGCTTATGACAAAATATCAGGCAAATATAAACATGTTAAAAGAGCTAACAGTGAACTCAACGCTAATGTCACCATGTTAAATGCCACAGTTATTGAAAAACAAAAGGAATAAAATCCTATTGGTGCATATGTATGTTGCCTTCGTCATTACACGAGAACAAGTCTGGAATAAACGAGAGTTTCTGAAGACCGAACAAGACAAAGCAGATATCCAAGAGGGAGTCTATTGGTGCATAATGTTTGTATAGTAGTCTTCTATTGAGTCTGTATAGAATAGGTGAAACAAGGCGTATTTAAGTGTATTTTAGGATAACTTTGCTTGAGGATGTTGATGAGAAGTCAAGTTCGGTCGAACTTGACTAGGTCAAGTTCGGGCGAACTTCTATCCCTCTCCAGCGAACTTCCATGTCTATATATAGGTGCCTTGGGATTTCATTTGGAAAGTGGGAACGACGAAGCTCTGTCGGGTCCGGATCTCGAATGTTTTGAACTTTTATTCAATGAAAACAACAATTAAATGAGTAATTCTTGTTATTTGGTTAACTTGTCATTAGTTTCCGAATCGGACAATAGATAACAAATTTAGGTTCCCGTGCTAATCGTGGACGTTCCTACAATTTTGGTGGTAGTTGGGATTCGCATCTACCATTGGTCGCATTTTCTTATAACAATAGTTATCACGCTAGCATCAACATGGCGCCTTTCGAAGCTTTATACGGTCGAAAATGTCGTTCACCTGTCTGTTGGAATGAGATCGATGAGACACAGCTCACTAGACCTGAACTCATCCACGACACAACCGAGAAAGTCAAGAAAATATGCGATAACCTTCTGACAGCTAGAAGCCGTCAATAGAGTTATGCGGACAAGAAACGCAAACCCTTAGAATTTCAAGTTGGTGACTACGTCCTACTTAGGTATCCCCTTGGAAAGGAGTGGTTAGATTTAGAAAGAGAGGAAAACTTGCACCACGATATGTTGGACCATTCAAGATCGTTGAAAGAATCGGAAAGGTGGCCTACCGACTTGAGCTACCTCCTAAACTCGGGAATATTCACCCAACTTTTCACGTGTCCAATCTCAAGAAATGTTCACATCCCACTCGACGAAATTCACGTTGATAATACTATGCATTTTGTTGAGAAACCGGTGGAGATATTAGAACGTGAAGTCAAGAAACTTAAACGAAGACGAATTCCTCGCTGGGAATCCAAACGTGGCCCAGAATTTACTTGGGAACGTGAGGATTAGATGAAAGCGAAGTACCCTCACTTATTCTCACGAGTTTCCTCTAATTGAATTTCGGGACGAAATTTCATGAAGTAGGGGAGACTGTGATATCTATGACGATCCGAACATGTAATAATGACGAACAAGTTATCAATGAATGGAATTTCATGTTTTATTTAAGAATTTTTTTTATTTGTTATGTTATTTGCACACAATCAATTCTTGCAAGATTTCTGTTGGTGTATAATGTCTATGTCTTAGTCTTATATCGAGTCTGTATAGTATAGAGTTGAATAGACTAGGTGAATGTTGTATTTATGTAAAGTTGATACAAGTTCGCCCATGAAATACATGTTAGGACATGTTCGGTCGAACTTGCTTAGGCAAGTTCGGGCGAAGTTGTGTTTCCCTAGGGGCGAACTTGGATCTCTATAAATACCTAGCTAGCTTACTTCATTTGTAACTTTGGCATTTCAGAGGCGAAGCTCTGTCAGTTTGTAACCAGAATGTTTGATCAATAAAACTGACGATTAACTGATTAAATCTTGTCTATTGATAAACACGACGTTATATTTCCGCTATTATGGATGTTAGATATCAAATTTAGGTTCCTAAGCATCGAGGATCGGTCCTACAAGTGGTATCAGAGCTAGAACAACCTGATTTGATTGTATCAAGACAAGAACACTTCTATTTCTACTCAATTCTTCTCTTTTTCTTAACTTTTGAACATAAAATGAAGAATTCATGGTCAAAATCTTTTGAATTTTGAATCTATCATGTAAAATACAACAAAGATAAACCTTTGAAAGATTGGAGACCAAATTCAACCGAATTCATGTCGAAATTTTGAAAAAATCAAGTTTTTGAAAAATCTCTTGATCGAACTTGTTGGCCATGTTCGGCCGAACTTGTCCTAAAATCATCACTTTTCAAGTGATTTTTAGCAAGTTCGCCCGAACTTGAGGCAGTTTTGAGAAGAATTTAGTCAAGTCTACTCGAAGTTACTAAGTTTTCAGAGATTTTATAGCAAGTTCGACCGAACTTGTTGTAATATCAAGGAAATTCTTAAGTAAGTTCACCCGAACTTGCTTGTGATTCATCAAAATCTTATTGACAAGTTCGTTCGAAGATCTGTAGTTGAATCTTGTCATAAGTTCGCTCGAATATCAATTTTTCAAAGTAAATCTAACAAGTTCGACCGAACTTGTTAGAAATTCTAGAATTCTTCATTTGTTATTACAAGTTTGACCGAACTTGTAGTAAGATTAATTGTTTTCAAAGTTTTTGAAAATTTTCAGAGTACGCGTTTCGTTATTCACAATGGAGGATCAACTAAGAGCTTTTATGTCTGGAGCTAGTTCGTCAAATGCCAATGTGATCAATCAAATCAATCTTCATAATGAAATGGCAACGACTGTCAAACCGCCTAAGCTGATGAGCATGGACGAGTACGAAGCATGGAAAGAGAAGTTTACCTGTTGGGTTCAAGCCATGCACTTCGTTGGCTGGGTATCAATTGAAAGAGGCTATACTATCCGGTAGATGAACATCAACGAGTTCATGAAAAGTACAACTACTCGACGGTTCAGAAAGAAGAATATATCGCCGAGAAAAAGATGATCAGTGTCATCCAACAGTCTGTCAAAGAAGATACCTGATTTTGCTACCAGAGTATACTACTGCAAGAGATCTTTGGTTGTCATTACAGAAGAAGTATCTAGGCAGTGCTGAAATGATCAAAAGCAAAAAGGCACTTATTCTGAAAGAGTTTGATATCTTCACTATGCTAAAGAATGAGACCATAAAGCAAATGATCGAGCGTTTCTGTCATCTTAAAGTGCAAATGCGAAGACACGGTCTCGAAAAGACAGAACAAGAATACATCCCGACAAACTTGCTGACGCACTACCAGAGGGTGAATGGACTACGTATTTGATGGTTCTGAAGAACAGTGATAAGTGGGAATTTTTCAAGTTGTCGACGTTATCGATAAACTCAAAGGCCACGAAATGGAACTTCTGAAGACGGCGAAGTCAAAAAACGCTAATATTGTTCAAGACGTCGGTCTGTATTACAAAGCCTGAATGCTAGATAGTGTTTCGAGTCCTAAAATTCAGACGGCTTTTAGTGCAAACATGAATGCTTCTCCTCAGAGTAAGAATCAATCACAACCTCAGTATGACCAGAGTCCTCAAAGTTCTTACTCAAGCACTGGTTCAAATTCAACTTATCAAAGCCAAGCGAATCAGAATCAACAACAAAGTTCTGATCCAAATGTATATAAATGCAACATCGCAGTGAATTTGAACATGTAGTTTTAGAACAAGTTGCAAAACAACATATGTCACTACTCGTTACCGTATTAGAATCTTATGAATGTCTTGTTGCCGGTAAGATCGGAAACCCCGAGATGACCGTAGAAGATTATAACCAGGTATACGAGGAAGAACTCGAACTAATGGACATCAAATGGTCTCTAGCTTCGATCATCAGGAGAGTGACAAAGTTCATTGCCCTCACAGGCCGTGATATAGGAAATTCCAGTAACAAATTGGGTTTTGACAAAACCAAAGTCACGTGCTTTAAATGCCGTCAAAAGGGGCATTTTAAAAGAGAGCATAAGAACACCGAAGCAACCAGAAATCAAAGTCCTTTCGAAGGAGGTTTGATTGGAATTCTTACATTGGGAAAAAGACCGGAGTGCTTTGATGGCAGAGATAGTTGAAGATAATTCTGCAGAGGAAGCAGCGCCAGCAGCAGAAGCAGCAACTATCGAACAAGTTCTTCTGGAACAATATTTGCATCAACAACGAGAAGAAGAGGAATATATCCATATGCAGAGACAAGGAATTTTATCCTCTAATTCTTGTGATAGTTTTGCAGGTCATTTTGACGGCAGCTCGAAAGAACAAGTGGTTGAGGAGAAAAGATTGATGAAATGATTATTGATGTCATTCAAGAAGTGAAAGTCAAAGACCTCAAGGACATGGCAGATAAAGCTTTAATGGCAAATCTAACCAAGGTAGGTCCCGAGGTAAAAATTGTCGAGAAAGAAGTTGTCAAAGTACAAGTGGTTGAGGTTGAGAAACCTTGTACAAAATGTACTAAACCTTGTGTCGAATGTGCCGAAAAATAAAAGATCATCGCTGAAAACAATGTGCATAACTAATTGTTGAAATACGATTATCGCACAATGAAAGAAGCGTATGATAAAATGAAACATGATTATGGCAGACTCGACAGGAATAACATCGAACAACATGATAATATAAGAATGTTGAGTGGAACAGTAATGGATAAACAAAGGGCAATTGACACCTATATTAACACCATTGCTGAAACTAAACAAAAACTTCAAGACATGACAATCGAAACCGAAAGATTTCAACAGTTGTTGAGAAGTTATACCACAAATGCATATGTTATTGATCACATTCTTCCAACAATCTCAACGGAAGAAAAACCTAAAAAGAAAACTGGCAAAGAATATAGCAATGTTCCTCCACTCCTTTGCGAGAAGTACTGTCACAAAACCGCAGATGGGATGGATAAGGCACTCAATGCTGAGTTACTTTCTGAAAAAAAGATGAGTTGCCAGAGAATATTGATATAATCTATGCTAAATCTGATGATGATAACAATGTCGTGGTTAACAAAGTAGTTGAAAATGTTCTAAGTGATTCTGATGATGGCAGCTTCAAAAGTGCCAATTCGAGTTCAAAGAATTCCGACTCACAGTCTGAAAATGATGATAAGTTGTCAGAGAATGGTCTAAGTGACGATCCTAATATTGTAATGTACAAAATTAAGGATTCAGATAGATTATACTTTGATGATAGTTTCCCGATTCAGAATGTGAAGGAAGAATTGCTTGATAAATTCTTTAAACTCGTGGAAGTCACATCAGAGGAATTGGAAATTAACGAACGAAAATTCTATTCCAATCCTAAAAGAAACAACTACCGAAGGAATGGTGGTGATCATCCGAAAAACCGGAGAGTAGGGTTGGGCCTAGAAGAATCAGATGAACCAGTAAAGAAAGTGTCACCATTTCATGAATATAAAAACAAAAACATGAATTTTGTATATGGGACAAGCACAGTTCACGAAGAGAGTTTGATTGGTAAACAATCAAATGATGAGTTTAAAAAGGAGAAAGAAATTCGAGATAAAGCCAAGGTTACAAGAGGTGCCAAAATATCAAGTGGGTAAAACCACCCACTAAAGGACATCCACTTGATAATCGGACATGTTTCAAGGGCAACGAAATGGGTCATATTGCACGACATTGTCTGAAATCAAAACTGGCTTATCCTCGAAGAAGAGAATCAAATGTTGTAAAACCAAGGTATCCAGTGTTTGAAAAACCAATCAAGATTTTGAAAAGAACTGAATCTTTATCAGAAGTTAAACCTAAAATAGAAAAGAGGTTTGATAATTCTACTTTCAAAAAAGGAGAAACTTCTAGGGCAAACAAAAACAAATTTTATATCAAGAAGGCTAATATCAAATCTCAAGCTTGGATTACCAAGAAAAGGTCAACAACATCTGGTGTTATTAAGTCTGAGCTGGTAAAGACTGATAACACGAAAGAATCTAAACCTGAAATCACTAAGTCTGAGCCTGTTAAAACTAGTGATAGGATGAAAGAATCAAAATCTGAAATCATAATTGAAACCACATCTGAAACTGTCAAAAATACAAGTGTTAACAATTCAAAAGATAAAAAGACAGTAAAATTTTCAAACATAAACATCATAGAAAATTCAGATGAAGAATTCGATTATGCTGATGATTGTGAATTTTGATTTTGATGATGCTTATCCAATTCAACCCAAGACCAAAAAGGCTTGGGTCTGGCTTTTTAAATAGATTGTTAAAATGTGTAGGGACTCCAGAGATCCGTACTTTCAAAGTGGGTTTTGGATAGTGGAGCGTCCAGGCATATGACGGGAATGAAGGCGTTGCTATTCGACATTAAAGCTATCAATGGTGGATATGTTGGATTTGCAGGAAATCAAGGTGGAAGGATAGTCGTCGAGGGAAAACTCTCCTATGGCGTAGTTTCATTTGATCACGTGAACTATATTGCCGAACTTGAGAACAATCTTCTGAGTATATCACAGATTTGTGACAAGAAATTCACAGTCCATTTCAACGACAAAGAGTGTATTATCTTGAAGCCGGGATTCAAAATACCAGATGAGTGGATTCTGATGCGAGCACCTCGAGAGAATGATCTATATGTTCTTGATGTGGGTGTCGCTACCATTTCATCAAAATCAGCACATTGTTTTGTGTTAAAAGCTACTGAAAAAGATTCTATTCTTTGGCATCATAAGATGGGGCATATTCATTTGCGAATATGAATTTCTTGGTTCATAATGATCTTATAGAAGGCGTAAATCTTCGAAGTTTTCAAATATCTGATCATTGCTTGGAATGTAAAAAGGGAAAACAAATCAAGAAATCTCATCCGAAGAAAATTCCAAACTCAATCAAGTTGCCTTTAGAACGTCTCCAAATGGACTTATTTGGTCCTGTAAATGTTCGAAGCATCTCAGGAGACTTATATTGCTTGGTCGTGATAGATGATTATTCAAGATATTCGTGGGTATTCTTTCAAGAATCAAAAGACGAAATGTTCGAGAACTTGGTTATTCTATTCAAGAAACTCGAGAATCTTTATCATTTGCCGGTCAGACGCATTAGAAGTGACAACGGCACGAAGTTTAAGAATAACAAAATGAAGGAATTCTGCAACACAAAAGGGATTCTGCACGAGTTTAGTGCTCCTTATACTCCACAGCAAAACATAGTAGCTGAACGGAAAAACAGAACTTTGATTGAAACTGCGAGAACCATGCTTGCAGATTCTAAACTTCCTATCAGCTTCTGGAGTGAAGCGGTTGCTGCGGCTTGCTACACACTAAACAGGGTTCTCACTGTCAAACCAACAAAGAAAACATGTTTTGAGATGATAAACCGAAAGAAGCCAAATTTAAAGTTCTTAGAACCATTCGGTGCACCATCTACCGTAATAGACCAAGATGGCAAATTCGGAACTAAATCTCTTGAAGGTTTCTTTGTCGGATATGCGAGTCCGTTGAGAAGAGTATATGTTCCTTCATTAAGAAAGGTAATTGAAGCACAGCACGTGGATTGTTTCAACTACATGGATCCTATTCAAAGGAAAGGTGACACATGGCTGTTTAACTATCAAGACCTTTGGAAGTCATTTGACTTGCCCAAAGAACCAACTAACGAAGAAGTTGCAGCGTTCTACTATCTTCACCAGTCAACAAATCAAGAACAAATTGTTCGACCAATTGTGGTTACTCAACCCACGTTGGATTCATCTTCTTCTGGCGCAAGTTCAAGCAATAGTGGTGTTCCGGCTGAAAATGTTTCTGAAACATTAACAACACCTGCTACTCGTCCAACAAATACCTCTTTTGAACCAGTGAATACAACAACGGAACCAAGTATGCCTCAGAATCAAAATTCTGACTCAGATGAAGCACCAACGTTTGATATGATAATGGGGAATCATTTTCTTCAGATGAAGAAGTGGAGCAGATAACAAGTCTTCTTAATGACTCTCCAGTCCCGAACAACAAAAATGAAGCTTCATCAAGCTTTCCAAACGTTGAATTAGTCGTAGATCTGAACATCACGAATCAGTAAAACTTAGTAAATGTTCCAGGTGAAGAATTGCCACGATCATATTCCTATCATCCATCAACAAATATTATCGGAGAACTTCAAACTGGTGTTAGAACTCGAGGGCAAATTAATAAAGCACTCAGTTGTTTCTACACACGCGTTGCTACAACCCAGAACTATTGCTTCTATTCATGTTTCATCTCTCAGATTGAGCCAAAGACGGTTAATGAAGCTTTAGCCGATGAAATTTGGTTACAAGCAATGCGAGAAGAATTAGTGCAGTTTGAGAAGTTGGGTGTGTGGAAGCTTGAAGACCTACCAGAAAATCAGAAAGCAATTGATACAAAATGGGTCTTTAAGTGTAAACGTGATGATAGAGGGGTTATTGTTCGTAACAAAGCTAGCTTGTTGTCAAGGGATTTCACCAACAGGAAGGGATAGACTACACGAAAATCTATGCACCAGTAGCTCGATTGGAATCTATTCGAATTTTTCTAGCTTTCGCATCATGGAAAGGATTTAAGGTCTATCAATTGGATGTCAAATCGGCTTTTCTATACGAAAAATTACGCGAGAAGGTGTACGTTGGACAACCACCAGGGTTTGTCCACTTAACAAGAAGAAAGCGTACCTACTGGATAAAGCTCTTTATGGACTACACCAAGCCCCGAGAGCTTGGTACGAGACGTTATCGCAACATCTCGTCGGAAACGGCTTTATCAGAGGAACTGTGGATAGTACTCTTTTCACCAGAGAAGTTGATGGCCATCTGATTATAGTTCAAATCTACATTGATGACATCATCTTTGGATCTACAAACGATAGTCTCTACAAGGAGTTTGAGGGAATCATGAAAAAGAAATTCGAAATGTCCTCGATGGGCGAAATGAAGTTCTTTCTTGGTTTGCAGGTAGATCAGCTTCCGGATGGTATTTTCATTCATCAGACTAAGATGTTCACGACATCTTGAAGAAGTTTGGAATGGAAAGCTTGAAGCCTTTATCTACGCCTCTTGCTCTAAATCACGGCATTTGTGTTGATGAGACTGGAGCCAAAGTTGACGAGACGTTATACAGATCGATGATTAGATCGCTGATGTATCTGACGGCATCACGCCCAGATATTATGTATCCAACCTGCCTATGCGCCAGATATCAGTCAAGCCCGACGATCTTACACATGCAGATCGTGAAGCGTATCTTCAGATACCTGAAAGGATGCTCAAGCACCTGCTTATGGTACCCGAAGAACGACAATTTCGACCTCACAGGCTATGCTGATTCTGATTTTGGTGTAGACAAGTTGAACTCAAAATCAACTACAGCGGGATGCCAGGTCTTCGGAACAAGAATGGTAACTGGCAGTGTAAGAAACAGACTACGGTCGCTCTCTACCTGTGAAGCTGAGTATATCTTGGCCTCCAGCTGTTGTTCACAGATTCTGTGGATTCAACAGCAGATGAGAGACTATGGTCTGCAATTTCTAGACACTCCGTTATATGTTGATAACAAGGCAACCATCAATATAACTAAAAATCCGGTTCATCACTCACGCACAAAACACATTGAAATTCGTTATCATATCATTCGTGATTGCTACGAAAAGAAATGGGTGCGAATAGAAAAATCCACACCGACGAACAAAAGGCTGATTTTTATACCAAACCATTTTCTTTGTCAGGGTTTAAATACTTACAGAGAATTAACGGTATAAAAAATTTACTGACAGGTGCAGACGCTGAGGTTGAATACGGATCGGACGATGAGTTCGCGTGATCCACATTGGTTTGTATTGGTTTGTAAATATCTTTCTACTTTAGAATTTTGTTAAAAACTAAAATCCAAAAGAATGTTTTTGATTTTAGGGGGAGAAATGTTAGAGAAAATACAAAAACATTCGAAAATTTTTAAAATCCAAAAAACATTGAATAAGACAAAAAGAATTTAGTGTTATAAAAGGAAATTATAGTACATCAGTGGACCACAGTATGCTATAGAAATGTAAAGTTTTAAAAGTAATAAACGAGTCTTACTGTAGATGTGTCGATAGGCTTAACACATTCAGTAAATTGTTTTCGAGATATAAACTAAATTTTACAACTGCTTAATCTTGTGGATTAACACATCTTGGATATATGGACTTAGTACTCCGAAATTTCTTTTGAAAGATTGCCTAATTCTAAGATACAAGGTCTTTATAGATAGTTGATATCTGGGTATTATACAAGTTCTTCTGATTTTGCGGAAGCAATGGCCTAGAACTTCTATAATACTTTCGCTATAAACCCCAAAATGCATGCAATATTAAAAAGAATCGAAAGATCTAATTATTTGCAATGCTAAAAAGATTCCTTAAAGTGGAACACACCTTAAAGACGAGCCTTCATCTCTTTGTCTGTATGGTAGCACTAACCTGAGCTCTCAAGGTCTCGCACAACCCAGATACAGATATCAATTACGCTATATTCACCTGTAAGAAGAAATCTAGGGAATCTGGATACGGGAGCATATTCAAGAAGTGGGAAACACAGATAAGTCAGTTTCATAAATTGTATTTTAACATATCTTGAAACCGTTGAAAAATGTGGTAAAGCTTAAGTGGACAAATATATCGACACTCTAGGTAAACGAGTTTAAAACTTAAAGTCTGCTAAAGGTTAATGGTACTGGTGATATGTCTCAATCAACTGATATGATCCTTAGACACGAATTCACAAAAATATGTCTGTAAATATGTTTGTACATAGTTTATATTGTTTATTACACTATATTTCAGCTTTATAGATTAAAATCAAAAAGATTTTCGGTGTGTTTTAGCATAAACATTAAAAAATAAAAAAAGATTTTATTTCTACATTGTTTTTAGCAAACCAATGATGGAGAACGGATCTTCGATGTCTGGTAAGATGCTAGAACTGGTGGGAATCTTTTTGACTACGGGCTGGAAGCTAATCTGTTAATCTGGAAAGTCAAAACGATGAAAAGTTCATTAATTTGAAACTTTATTTTGAAAATATCAACAGTTTGTTTGTAACGGATCAAACCGGGGTCATTAACTTGGACTCGGCAGACAAATTAGTTAATCAAGTTCCTTAGCTTGGACTTGGTCAACTGAGTGGATTTTTATAACTGATAAAAAGTTGGAAAGTTCAGGGGTCAAAAATAAAAATTTGAAAAAGTTAAAAATTGTGGTTTGGCAAGTTCGGCCGAACTTTCTAAACAAACCAAGTTAAACTAACAACAAGTTCAACCGAACTTGCAGATGGCTGTGTTGTTTTATAGTTAAGTTTGCCCGAACTTAACTGGGCTTTCATGTTGGGCGTAACAAGTTCGCCCGAACTTGACTTGGAATAAATACCAATCAAATTCGGCCGAAATCACTTATCAGCAACATACAATCCCTGAGCGAACTTGAGCTTTGAGTGATCTTGTTGGTGCACTTTCTGTTCGTCACTTGTCGAATAGGCTAGATTGAGCGTGTGTTGAATATTGTATAGGTTAGAATCGATCACACGACCAAAATACGAAGTTTTATGATGTTTAGAGTCAAGTTCGCTTGAGATTGTATTGTGGAAGTCAAGTTCGGCCGAACTTGACTAAGCAAGTTCGCCCGAACTTGCTTCCCCACCAGCGAACTTGACATACTATATATAGGTGTGTGGTTCATTTGTCATTTAATTTTTTGGCATCCTACGGGGAGGTGCTGCCGGATTCTCTCCAGGAACTCCGGCAGCTGGACTTATAAAGATGTATACTCTTTCGGTATGAATGAAGACTTCCGCTGTATTCTGCTTCTACTCCTTTCTGCAATAACATTCTACCGAATCAGTTTACGTTTATCAACTAACTTCCGTCTAGAACCGCCTGATCATGGACCTTCAGATCTTGAGTGAAATTGACAATTTGACATCGTTACGCTGCCTAAATTTAGTTGTTTTTGGTGATTTACACACCATCTACAATGGCTGAGGTGATTAATTTGACTTTGAACCGGTATTGATCTTAAATGAATATAATAGATCTGACAATTTATAATCTAGTAGATTTAGGTGTTTCTAAATAAAATTGAACATAGATCCGTAATCTACACATAAAATCGACCGTATAACTTGTTTTAATTGGTGTGAATCGTCTGATTGAATGGTTAAACAAGTTTGAACTTTTGGAGAAGACGACAAGTTCGGCCGAACTTGTTGTCAAGTTCGACCGAACTTGCATTAAAGCTTGTTAATAAAAAAAGTTTTACATGATATCTTCGGCCAAACTTAGAATAATTGAATGTTAAGAAAGTTGTAAGTTCGCCCGAACTTACATTTGAAATAAGTTGAACATGTAAAGACACATGTTCGGGCGAACTTGTTAAAATCAGAATGTTTAACACTAATCAAGTTCGCCCAAACTTGATTAAAAGTGTTAGAAATCTTTGAATTTTTTTCTCAAAATGCGTGCTAATTGTTTTGCGTCATTTTTCAGGCACAGGTACCAGCGCGTGTAATCTCTGTGGAGTTCTCCAAAACTCATAATACGTGCATTACGCTTGAAAAATCTATTTGTCCGTCATTGAAGGAGTACGACAGTATATTGAAGTTTCTCAAGAAAAGTCATATTCGCCGAGCTATTATAGAGCGCACAGTATCGTATCGATCACATATCCTTTACTTCTGGATGAACGCAAGTTTAAGCGAAGATGAGAAAACAATCACTTCATCTGTACAAGTCAACAATGAAGTTAAACCGATTACAGTTACCGATTACATTTAGACGAGAAGATGGTACGTGGATGTTTCTTCCGTATGGGTTATAAGGGGAGCTTGAACAAACCGATGCTGAAGAAAGGGGAAGTGCCAAACCCCTACAAGCTTTTGATGCATGCTCTAATTCACACATTCAGCCATCGCAAAGCCGGTTTAGATGATGTTCAAGACTATTTAGCTTGCATGGCAACGATACTGATCCTGAAGAAGCCGTTCAATGTTTCTAAGATGGTTTTCACTCACATGACGAAGAACATGGAAGATTCAAGGCTATGCCTATATCCGAGATTTGTTCAGATGTTGATTGACGAGAAGTATCCCAATATTGCACGAGATCCAAATGATGTGTTGTATTTAGTTCATCTTGATGAAACGACCGTGAAGAAGCTTATCAAGTTCCAGAAACAAGCTTCAGCTCCTGTTGCAAAACCAGTGTTTGGAGCTATAAAAGATTCAAATTATATCTCGCCACCTAATAACAAATGGAGAAAGGATGGTAGGGATGATGAAAAAGAGCTTAAAGCTGAGCAAGAATGGTTTAAGGAATTCAAACCAAAGGCTAGGAGTGAACGCTTTTTAAAGACAGAAGCTGATACGCCAAAGAAGAAACGTGCTGCTAAGAAAGTCGTATGCTTGTCGACGAGGATGAACCTGAAAATGTTGAAGCAGTTGTTGGATCTAGCGCTGCAGTGGTAATTGGGAGTCAAGAAACTGTGAAAACGACTCAAGATGATGTGATTTCTACTACTTCTGAGAATGAAGAATCTGATGAAGAAGTTCCTGTCAAAGAGCAAGAAAAGACTGAGGCAGAGATTAGAACAGAAAAGGAAAGAAAATTGGATGCGGATTTTGATCCTAACACTGAAAAACAGTCTGACGGGGAGAGACCGAAGAAAAAGTATAAGCGTACAAAGTCTCCAGCAATAGAAATTTCAAAGAAGACTACAGGGTCACCTCAGACCAAAGGAAAAAGAAAAGCAAAGAAAGCTCAGAAGGCTGTTAGTAAGAGGTATAAAAGCAAGGTGAAAAGCACAGAAGCCACACAAGAACCTTCTGGTGCTCAGGAGAAAGGAGCCACACAATAACCTCCTGTTATTGTTCATGCTGAAACTGAAAGGCCAGGAGTTACACAAGAACCTCCTGTGTCTGGATTTGTTGAAGTTCCTATCGTTGAATCTCCTATTGCTCCAACGACTTCTGTTCCTGAAAGTTCTACTCCTAAGAAGTCAACACTGAAAGCTGCAACACCTAAAGATTCAACACCAAAGACACCAAGGGGAAATTTGTTTGGTGATATGCCACATGGTCAAATCAGTCTTGAAGACTTAGATGAGTTTTTCCCAGAATCTAATTATGAGATGCTAGAGAAGCGCGTGAAGGTGTTAGAAGAGAAAGTTGCACAGAATGAGGTTGAAAAGCCGAGCTTGTTAAGAAGGTTAATCAAAGCGAGGATGAAAAGGAGTTGCTTGACGACAAAGTGAAAGTGTTAGAGAATGAAAGGGAGTATTTCAAAGCACTAATTGAAAGTTTGCAAGACGCGAATGAGAAATTGCAGACTGAGAATGCAGATCTAAAGACTATCCAAGCATTGAACGATCGAAGATTTAACAGATTGCAGAAAGTGTTAGCAAACAATCTGAATATTGATTTCATTGCTGAATACGATCGTTTGGATCGTCAGGAAGCAAAAGAGCGTGCTGAGAAAGAGTTAGCTGGAAGCGGTAAAGGAAAGCAGGTTGAGGGTGAAACCCCTAAATCTTCTAAAACGGCTGAGAAATCTTCTGATGTCCTAGAGAAACCAACTGAAGATGTTTCAAAAGCTTCTGAGTCTGATATTCAAAAGGTTGACGAATCTGTCAAGCTTTCTGATCCTATTATTGTTTCTGAAGAAAAAGGCAATGAAGAAGCTGAAAAGGATAATAAAGAAGATGAAGAGGAAGAAGGTTATGAGGATTGGAATGTTGGTGATGATGACGATGATTTCGATCAAGGTGGTGATGATTTTGATCAAGGAGGTACAGGTTTAAAGATCACTGAAGCCATAGTATCTGATGAGTTTGATTTTTCTGATCTCATGGACGATGAGTGAAACAGGATGAAAGATAAAAGCCAGGGGGAGTCAGGGAAGACAGGGCCTTCAGATGATATGGATTTGACAGATATTGATCATTCTGCGAAGCCTATGACTGCAGTACCCACAAAGCCTTTAATACTAATGTTGGAACATAATGTGGAAGAAGGTGAGTTTGTACATAACTACACGAAAGAAGATTTGGCGAAACTAGTTGAAGTTGAAGCTGAGAACTTAGAGTTTGATTTTGAGGAAGTTATGAATGTTAATACCTTTGAACCAAAAGAATATCAGTTAGAGAGAAGGTTTGAAGCTGATGAGTACAATCGAGTGGTAGTTGAAGATTGGTCCTCAGATGATGAATCAGATCGGAAAGATAAGTATGTTGGTCAAAATTCAGAAAGTTTTCCTACATTTGAAGAGATGTACAAATAGCTTAATGAAGATATGTTGAAAGATAAGATTGCTGAAGCGTTACGAGAAGGAGATTCCTAAACCGATGACCAAAGAAGAGATAGCTGAAGCGAAAAAGTCCTGGTTCAAGGAGATGCCACGTGAACGTAAGTTTCGACGTCCACTAGCATTCTTCACCAGAAATAAAGATGTTTCTTTGGGAGATATACTGAGTTGGGGTTGGTTTAAAGAACTCAACGTATAGGCGATCACAAGGGAATTTGGAGTGCAATACTTCAAATATCTTACTGATTTCAAGACATTGCCGTATTGGGATATGGAAGAGTTAGTACAAACAGTGAATGTTACTTATCATATGAAGACAATAGATCAGTTGTTGTGGAAGATGATTAAGTACGAAGCTGTTAAAGGTTGGAATTACTGGAAGCCGTTTATTCCACGATGAAGAGTTAAGATCAATAAGGTTACAGGGGAAAAGGACATAACGTTAATTATGAAACGTCCTAGAGCCATGAGGAATATGACATTTATGCCGATCGAACAGAACTTCTATTCTTTATTCAAGTGGTGGCAGATAGATCCAGCTACTTGCGAAGCGGTGATTGTGTTAAAATTTGAAGACAAATCTTGATATTGCTAAGGAACGAGTTGAAGTGATGGGTCATCAGGGTATGAGAGGTTTATGGAGGACGATAAGGATTCTAGATCCTATGTGGTTGGTTAACTGCTCGAGAGAAGATATAAAATGCCTTTTCTACAACAAGATTGTTTTTTAAGAAAGAGAAAACGTACAGGCGATGCAGTATCAGAAAGTGGTTAATGTTTGCTATGCACACAAAGTTAATTTTGGAAAAATAGGGCAAACGAAGTGGAGGGATCTGGAGAGAGTGGAGTTTCTAAAAGAAGAAACCAGAAATGAGGCGATTAAAGAAAAAATGGAAAAAGCGGTAAGGCAAAGTTCGCTAAGAATGGCTAATTTTAAAAGACCACCGCCGAATGATCAAACGCTTGATCCAAAGCAAGAACGACGAAGGAAGCTGTACAAGAACTTCTTCGGTCGTGTACGTTAACGTTTATATGAAGACAGAGTTTTGAAGACTGATAAAAGACAAAGACGTTATCCTAGGGGAAGTCTGGTTGTACATAATGTCTATGTCTTAGTCTTATATCGAGTCTGTATAGTATAGAGCTGAATAGACTAGGTGAATGTTGTATTTATGTAAAGTTGATGCAAGTTCGCCCATGAAATACATGTTTGGACATGTTCGGCCGAACTTGCTTAGGCAAGTTTGGGTGAACTTGTGTCTCCTCAGGGGCGAACTTGGATCTCTATAAATACCTAGCTAGCCTACTTCATTGGTAACTTTGGCCTTTCAGAGGCGTAGCTTTGTCAGTTTGTAACCAGAATGTTTGATCAATAAAACTGATGATTAACTGATTAAATCTTGTCTATTGGTAAGCACGACGTAATATTTCCGCTATTATGGACGTTAGATATCAAATTTAGGTTCCTAAGCATCGAGGACCGGTCATACAATTTTGAACTCTTGAATCGCTTCTATAAGCGAAACCGTAAGCCGATATGCAAACGAAACCAATTTAATACAACGTATGTTCTGGAATAGTGACGTAAGCTAAACATTCCTTAAATAATCTTTACATAACTTAGAAATAAGTTTTGAAAGGTTTGGTATGTCAAAAACAAATTTATTCGATCATAGGGACTATTTACGACAAACTGCGAAAGTCTTCTGATTCTCGTAGTGATGTACGCTCCGGAACAAGTTCACAAGCTTAACATACGATAAATACCCTTTACATAGCTTAGAAATAAGTTTTGAGGGCTTCGGTATGGCACAATCACACTTTTGCAACTTCAGGGACTCTTTTGCAAATTTCGCGAAACTATGTCTTTTTGCGTATTTCGTCGTCCGGGACGTGTACGGACATCCAAAAATTTTTGTAATCATTAAAATCTTTTATTTTAATGATTGGAATGCAAAAATATCAATCGTTACGCTTTTCGTCGTAATTAAGCAAAAACCGCAACCGTACGACCAAACGAACCGACCTCTGGAACATTGTTTGATATATTTTAAGTTCCCTATGCTTTAACATCCTTATAAAGCCTAAATATTGGGTTAACGGATGTTAACAACGTCAAAAACTATCAAAAACATGTGTAGGGACCTGTTTGCAATTTTTCAAAACTTCAGCCAGGGGAGGGTGGCGTAGTGCGACGCCCTATGTGACATCCCGGTTTTTCGGACAACTTAAACGCAATACTTGTCGAATAAATTATGTGCTACGTATTAAACGTTTATAAGTTGGTGTGTTATTATGTGATATCCGAGTTCGTGTTTTATGTTAGTTATAATGTATAGACGTAATAAATAAACAAATGAATCGAGCCAAACCACGACACGAGCCGGTCTCTTTTCTTGCGACTCAAGGAACCAAGACTAGGAGTGAACCAAGTTTAAACCCAAACCATGTCGCGAGCAAACAACCCAAACTGACCCACCCAAGCCCTCGGCCGCAAGACACCAAACCGTAACCTCCTTATCTCTTTGCGCTATATATACAAACACACATGCATGTTGCTTCACAAAAACAAAAACACAAGAAACCATAGTGAGAAAGAAGCCGACGGCAGCCCTTGTTCATCTCTTCGACCGCAAACAGCCTTCCGCTTGTTCCATTGATCGCGAGCAGCCTCTTCCTTCTTCATATCGATCGACAGCAGCTCACTTGTTCACTTCCTCGATCACAAACAGCCTACTCCTTCTTCCCGGTCGCGAACAACACTTCCTTCTCGGTTACGGATCTTCTCGGTCGCAATTATCTTTGATCATCGGTTCCTCATCTCACTCACGGTTCGTTTACCTTATCATTAAAGATTAGAATTTATCATTTGTTACAAGATCATATTCGGATATATGTGTTTGAATGAAGTGATTGTGTTGTTTTCGGATTATATGTTTGAATGCAAGGTTATGTTAGCCGATTTGTTAATAATGTTTGCAAGTGATGTTTGTTCGAAATCTGAAAATCATAGGCTGTGTTTGTTTATAAAAACTAGAGATGTTGATTAGGGTTTGCATGGATATGATATATGTATTGATCTATGATGGGAAAAATCAGTTCTTGATCGCCTAGGTTCATTGTATCGACGGTTATTGCGAATTAATTGTGATAAAATGCTGAAACAGTTTGTTGAATGATAGTTACAGCCGACTTCAACTGGCTGTAACTCGGTAGTTAGTTGTCGAAAAACGGATTTTCTGAAGTCTAAACGTAGAGATTTGAATAACGAATCTAATGGCGCTGGATTCATATTTTTCTGAAGTCGTTTGATATTTTTAAGTGGCCAAAAAAGTTCAGTAACTAAAGCTGTGAAAATCCTGAAATTTTGTTAGTTGTTTATCGAGTTGGATTTTATAATCAATAGGGAGTCGAATCATGAAATTTGTACAGCAACTAGGTATGGAAATTTCCGGGCAACTCCCACTGGAATTTTGTTAATTGGACGATTAGTGATTTTTAAATATATTCTTCCGTGGACTGCAGTCAGAAAGCGATGAATCTGACTGCAGCCTAGTATATTAATATTTATGGTTAATTGGTAAAGAATTAGGACTTGAAAAATTTATATAAATTTCTACAGTATAGTTGTCACCTGCTGTAAAATAATTGGAATTTTTGGAACGTTGGAACTATTTTATAAAAATCCTAGAAAACAGCTGAATTATGAGTATGTAAGCTGAAATTTGATAACTTGTGATTGTGTGCACCAAAGTGTTGCATGGATTGGATTATGTTCATGATAAATTGTTTTGATTACTATGTTCACATGAGGATACTTGCATGCATGTTTGAGTGTTAGGTATTTTGTGGTGTGTATCACTTTGTGCGTAAATTACGTGTAGAATTTGTATTGGTGTGTTCACACACTGACTTGAAATCAATTGGTTTGTTAGGACGCAATTAGCGGTCCCATCCCTTACAACTTCTTTGCTACACTAACCGAGCAACTAAAGGTGAGTTCACGGCCCCTAATTTTATCCGGTTTTAAACAACAGGGGAGAAACATGTATACACTCTTCAACTCAATCTCTTTACGTTATATGAAATTAACGTCACATAACTATTCGGTAACTAAGTTAATGTTAATGTAACGTTATGGTCACTAAGCAGCTATATCACTTAAGTCCTCGTCAATCTCTCGGATCGTTAGTATTGGGTTTTAATAGCGGGGGAATTATAAGTAGTACTACTGGGCCCGACAAGCCCCATCCGAGCTAGTCGCGCTAGCCGACCGGGTATGGTCAACGGGTGAATAATTTGGCCTAACTTCGCCATGGTCAGTGATAGGCCTGGCAACACGGAGGCACAACAGTCAGCTTCGATCGCGAACACTTACGTGACATAACTTTAGGCTAGCTACCTATATATGTTAAAATTGAACTTATTTACGAATCAACATTATTATTCCGGGTTAGGAATAATGGAACAAACAACAATATTATTCCGGGTTTGGAATAATGGAACCGTCAGCAATATTATCCCAGGTTAGGGATAATGGAACCAACAACATTATTATTCCGGGTTGGAATAATGGAACTAGTCGTTATCCCGGGTTAGGGATAACGGGGGAAACAAACTCATAACCGAACAAACGAATTTATGAAAACCTGTGAACTCACTCATCTTTAATGTTGACACTTGTTTCTTTACATGTTTCTCAGGACGCTAGGAGCTTTAGGTGCACTCACTTGCATTGATCAAGACATCTTTTATCGAGTCTCATTTACAAACATTGTTTTGGGTTTTTCTTTGGTTTTGGCGTTTATGTTGGCGCCTGTTCCTTTACTTTACTTTATGCTTCCGCTCAACTTTAAAAACTAATGCTTCCGCTAAACATTGGTAACTAATTAAGACAATATAAAATCTACGACAAATGATTATAGAAAACGTATTATCAAATCATATAGAGCCGTTCGACGTACTAGTGTTTCATATTCTGGTTTGTTCACACGCCTCGCGGTAAAACTCCGCAAGTGGAAATTGAGGGTGTGACAGATTGGTATCAGAGCCACTAGCTATAGAGAACCAGGTTTGCATTAAAAGTAGACCTAAACTATAGCTGATTACACGACACTAGACGTAGTTTGGCACCGAACTGATTATATCTTATTATGTGATGTACCACAACTGTGTATGTAGATTATGACTTCATAATAAGAAATGAAAACAACTCGTAACTAACTACACGACCTAACAGGCAATGTAATCATCATCATCATCATCCGACAAACTTTCGCACCCAAGGGCGCCAGGAAAGGCACCTATGGTGGAACCCTTACCATCTTATGGCGTGGAGACACGTTCAGCTGCGAGAAAAAGGCTCGCTCTGGGGGAGGAGTCGTCATCACGCCCAACCATCGCTGTGCCGGTCGAACCGGTTAACTCTGTAGAAGTAGGGAATGACCTACTTAGAAATATGATACAGAAACAACAAGAACAATTAGAAAGAATGCAGGAAACCATCCTAGCACAGGGATGGATGATACGCCAATTGACAGGTAAAACTGGTTCGCTCGAGGAAGAGCAGCATACGAGTAAGATAGCTCGTAACACCTTAGCCAGAGATCTGCGTGCTGAGCAGATAAGAGCCTACTGGCTCGAAGACAGAGTCCTGGAATCTAGTTGGAGAATTTAGGAGCTAGAACAAAATCAAGCACCTGCACCAGTACCGGCCCCTCCAGTGCCGGTAGAGGAGGATCCTGAAGAGGATCCAGAAGAGGATCCTGAAGAGGATCCAGAAGAGGATCCAGAGGAGGATCCGGAGGAGGACCCAGCTGTAGAAGCCGGGGATGCCGCGCAGGATGACGGCAACGATAGTGATCTGGGGGATGGAGACGTAGACGACTGACACGTCTCGCTTATTTTATCTACTTTCCTTCAGTCTATTTATTTCCCCACATGTGTTTAAACTTGAGACTTTATAGTGAATTCATATGTTTGGTTGGTACTTTGTAAGACGTTGAAACTTCATTTAATCAAGTATTTCTTTTGACTATTTAATATATTGAGTTGACATAACTTGAGAATTATTTAAGTAACGAGTAGGATAACTATATTGGATATATAAACTTATCGAGTGTGTTTATGTTGTTTTTCGAAGATCTAAATGGCAACTGGACGACGTGGAAACCTTAACATGACGCCCGAAGAACTAGCTGCAATGATTCAAGAGCACGTGAACACGGCTCTAGCGGGTGTTCAGAACCAACCGGCAGGTAACCATTATTACATTTTCATATGAAAATCTAATAGTTGGGCTAGTAGAATTCCTCGCTGACTACCCGTCCTCTATCAGCAGGAGGGGGATTTAACCCCTACAAGATGTTCCTCGACGCGAAACCAAGCAAATTCTCGGGGGCAGAAGGACCCATAGGACTTGTCCGCTGGATCGAAAAATCTGAATCAGTATTTGAAATGTGCAACTGTCTAGAGGCCAACAAGGTCAAGTATGTAGCCTCAACACTGGAAGATGGGGCACTGACTTGGTGGAATGCACAAGTCCAAACGCGTGGACTTATTGCTGCAAATGCAATGGCCTGGGTCGAGTTTAAGGCCCTAATCAAAGAGGAGTACTGTCCGCGAGACAGAGTGCAACAGTTGGAGCAAGCCTTATGGAACCACAAGATGGTGGGATCTGAAATCTAAGCATACAAGCAAAACATCTCGACTTGGTATTTCTATGTCCCGATCTGGCTAACACTGTGGAGAAACGAGTTTTACCTTGGGGGTCTGGTTCCGGAGATTCAGGGTATGGTAATGGCTAGTAACCCTGCAACTGAGCATCAAGCAATCCGATTGGCGCACAAACTCACCGATAAGGCGGTGGAACAAAATAAGTTGCCAACTCGGGGTACAACTGAAGTCGCCCCTGATAATAAAAGAAAGTTTGAAGACTCAACTGTTCGACAGTCTTCGTCATCCCAGCCACAACAGGGAACCAGAAACGGTTTAATAATTACAACAGCCACCGGGGTCACCAAAATCAGCCCGCCAGCAACAACAACAACAACAACCAGAACACAAGCGGCTATGTAGGTCGAAAGCCACAGTGCAATCGCTGTAATCTTCATCATTACGGCCCTTGTGCCGGGAATCGCTGCCAACGATGTGGCAAAGTGGGACATGCGGCAAAGGATTGTCGTGGGGAAATCATGTCCCGACAAAGCCAAAATCAACCCAGGGGCAGCAGCAGGGTGTTAACCGGGGTTGCTATCAGTGTGGTAGCACTACCCACTTCAAAAGAGACTGCCCACAGCTGCGTAACAACAACAACAATGGTGGTAACAACCACAACCACAATAACCACAACAACAACAATAATGGAAATGGTGGCACAGGAGGTGCCAAAGGTCGCGCATTTACGTTGGGCCGCGGAGAGGCCAGAAACGACTCGAACGTGGTCACCGGTAAGCTTCCCCTTAATGAACATTTTGCTACTGTGCTTTTTGATATGGGTGCGGATAGGAGCTTTATATCTGAGCCTTTTAGGAAGAACCTAAATCTCACGCCTAAACCCTTAGAGACCCCTTATGTCATAGAACTAGCAGATGGTAAATCCGTAGATGTGACCCATATAGTATCCGACTGTCAACTCAAACTCGCGGGCCACACCTCTACCATTGATCTAATGACAACTACCCTGGGTAGTTTTGACGTGGTAGTCGGAATGGACTTGCTATCCAACGTCCGATCTGAAGTCCTCTGCTTCGAAAATCTATCCGAATTCCGCTCTCTAACGACGAAATCTTGACGGTGCAAGGCGAGAAGGCAGGCGCCGTCACCAACATCATCTCTTACATGCAAGCGCAGCAGTATCTTCGGAGAAAGAACTCCTTCGCTTTACTCGCACTGGTTACCGAACAGCCTAAGGACGAGAAACGTATAGAAGACATCCCTGTCGTCTGTGATTTTTCCGATGTATTCCCAGAGGAATTACCTGGTCTTCCACCCCATCGACAATTGGAGTTTGAAATCGAATTGGCGAACAATGCAACTTCTATCGCCAAGGCTCCATACCGCCTAGCTCCAGCCGAGCTGCAGGAGCTGTCTACCCAACTTCAGGAGCTGTTAGAAAAGGGATTTATCCAACCAAGCGCTTCGCCATGGGGAGCTCCAGTCCTTTTTGTCAAGAAGAAGGACGGGACCTTCCGCATGTGCATCGACTACAGGGAACTCAACAAGGTTACTGTCAAGAACCGATACCCGTTACCTCGCATCGACGATCTCTTCGACCAACTTCAAGGGTCAAGCTACTACTCCAAGATTGACCTACGGTCCGGTTACCATCAGCTACGCGTCAGGGAGGAGGATGTCGCCAAGACGGCATTTCGTACTCGGTATGGCCATTATGAGTTCTTGGTCATGCCCTTCGGTCTCACCAACGCACCCGCGGTGTTCATGGACCTCATGAACCGTGTGTGTAAACCATACCTCGACAAGTTTGTCATTGTGTTCATCGATGACATACTCATCTATTCTAAAAGTGAAGAAGAACATGCTGAACATCTACGATTACTGCTAGGATTACTTCAACAGGAGAAGCTATGTGCCAAGCTTTCAAAGTGTGATTTCTAGATTCGGGAAGTTCAGTTTCTTGGGCATATCGTAAATGAAAAAGGTATCCACGTAGACCCTGCCAAGATTGAAGCCATCAAAAACTGGGAAGCACCCAGGACACCGACGGAGATCCGCCAATTTTTGGGTTTCGCTGGTTACTACAGACGCTTCGTCGAGGGATTTTCAAAGATCGCACAACCGCTTACTACCCTCACCCAGAAAGGCATCAAGTATGCTTGGGGTGACAAGAAGGAAGCGGCATTTCAATTGCTAAAGCAGAAACTTTGCAGTGCACCCATTCTGTCCTTGCTGGAAGGGACAGATGACTTTGTAGTATATTGTGATGCTTCCATTCAGGGATTGGGATGCGTACTGATGCAGCGCGACAAGGTCATCGCGTATGCGTCCAGACAATTGAAGGTTCACGAGAAAAATTACACAACACATGACCTAGAATTGGGAGCAGTAGTGTTTGCACTTAAGATTTGGAGACACTACCTCTATGGAACGAAGTGCACAATCTTTACAGACCACAAGAGCCTCCAACACATCTTTGATCAGAAGGAGTTGAACATGCGACAGCGTCGCTGGGTCGAACTCTTGAACGATTATGAGTGTGCCATTCGGTATCACCCGGGTAAAGCTAACGTGGTAGCTGATGCCCTCAGTAGGAAGGAACATTTGAAACCTCGTCGAGTACGAGTACTACAGCTCACTATTCATTCGGGGTTACCCGAACAGATACGCGACACGCAGTTAGAAGCAGTTAAGGATGAGAACATCAAGGCCGAATCGGTGGGAAAAATGGAACGCGATTGGGAAGTAAAACCCAATGGGGCCCGATATTTCATGAATCGCATATGGGTACCTCTCTACGGAAACCTCAGAGAGCTAGTCATGGATGAAGTTCACAAATCCCGATACTCTGTCCATCCGGGTTCGGATAAGATGTATCAAGACCTTAAAGCTGCGTATTGGTGGCCCAACATGAAAGCCGATATAGCCACCTACGTGAGTAAATGTTTGACTTGTGCAAAAGTCAAGGTAGAGTATCAAAAGCCATCGGGGCTACTCCAACAACCTGAGATCCTAGTGTGGAAATGGGATCAGATCTCAATGGACTTCATCACTAAACTCCCGCGAACATGGGGTGGTTGCGATACCATCTGGGTAACTGTGGATCGTTTAACTAAGTCCGCACACTTCCTAGCTATTAAAGAAACATATAAGATGGAGAAGTTGACTCGCATCTACAATAAGGAAGTAGTTTCTCGGCACGGAGTGCCAATGTCCAACATCTCAGACAGAGATGCTCGCTTCACGTCCAACTTTTGGCAGTCACTTCAGAAAGTGTTGGGAACACGCTTAGATATGAGCACAACCTATCACCCTCAGACTGATGGTCAAAGCGAAAGGACCATACAGACCTTGGAAGACATGCTTAGGGCATGCGTAGTAGACTTCGGAAATAGTTGGGAAATTCACCTACCTTTAGTGGAATTCTCATATAACAACAGTTATCATACGAGTATTTCAGCAGCACCGTTTGAGGCATTATACGGTCGTAAATGTAGATCACCAGTCTGTTGGGCAGAAGTCGGTGACAGTCAACTCACAGGCCCTGAGTTAATACTTGAGGCTACTGAAAAGATTGTACAAATCAGAAACCGCATGGCGGCGGCACGAGATCGACAGAAAAGCTACGCTGATCAACGACGCAAACCGCTCGAATTTCAAGTAGGCGACCGCGTCCTACTGAAGGTGTCACCCTGGAAGGGTGTAATCCGCTTCGGAAAACGATGCAAACTAAACCCACGGTACGTAGGTCCGTTTGTGATCTTGAAACGTATTGGACCCGTAGCTTATCAATTAGACCTTCCTGCTGAACTCAGTGGAGTTCACAACGTATTTCACGTGTCCAATCTGAAGAAGTGTCTATCAAATGAAACTCTAGTCATTCCATTGGATGAGATTCAAGTGGATGAACAACTACACTTTGTGGAACAGCCTATCGAGATCATGGATCGTGAGATCAAGACTCGAAGGCACAGCAAGATTCCGATCGTTAAGGTTCGTTGGGACTCTAAGCGTGGACCGGAGTTCACGTGGGAAAGAGAGGACCAAATGAAAAGCAAATACCCACACCTCTTCGCAACTGAGCAGCAAACTACGATACCAGTAACTAAATTTTCGGGACGAAAATTCTTTCAACATGGGGATGATGTGACAACCTGGAAATTTCTCATACTTTCCCGTACCATTGTTAACTAAATCCTTGTGCATGGCACTTGGGAATCTTTGTGCATGGCATTTGGGAACTTCTTGTAACTTCGCATACCATCGTTAACGAACTAACTCTTTGTGCGTGGCACTCTAAACACGTACGCTGCATTCTAAACCACGTTTACTCAATTTTCGGGATGAATATTCTTTCAACATGGGGATAATGTGACATCCCGGTTTTTCGGACAACTTAAACGCAATACTTGTCGAATAAATTATGTGCTACGTATTAAACGTTTATAAGTTGGTGTGTTATTATGTGATATCCGAGTTCGTGTTTTATGTTAGTTATAATGTATAGACGTAATAAATAAAAAAATGAATCGAGCCAAACCGCGACACGAGCCGGTCTCTTTTCTTGCGACTCAAGGAACCAAGACTAGGAGTGAACCAAGTTTAAACCCAAACCATGTCGCGAGCAAACAACCCAAATCGACCCACCCAAGCCCTCGGCCGCGAGACACCAAACCGTAACCTCCTTATCTCTTTGCGCTATATATACAAACACACATGCATGTTGCTTCACAAAAACAAAAACACAAGAAACCCTAGTGAGAAAGAAGCCGACGGCAGCCCTTGTTCATCTCTTCGACCGCAAACAGCCTTCCGCTTGTTCCATTGATCGCGAGCAGCCTCTTCCTTCTTCATATCGATCGAGAGCAGCCCACTTGCTCACTTCCTCAATCACAAACAGCCTGCTCCTTCTTCCCGGTCGCGAACAACACTTCCTTCTCGGTTACGGATCTTCTCGGTCGCAATTATCTTTGATCATCGGTTCCTCATCTCACTCACGGTTCGTTTACCTTATCATTAAAGATTAGAATTTATCATTTGTTACAAGATCATATTCGGATATATGTGTTTGAATGAAGTGATTGTGTTGTTTTCGGATTATATGTTTGAATGCATGGTTATGTTAGCCGATTTGTTAATAATGTTTGCAAGTGATGTTTGTTCGAAATCTGAAAATCATAGGCTGTGTTTGTTTATAAAAACTAGAGATGTTGATTAGGGTTTGCATGGATATGATATATGTATTGATCTATGATGGGAAAAATCAGTTCTTGATCGCCTAGGTTCATTGTATGGACGGTTATTGCGAATTAATTGTGATAAAATGCTGAAACAGTTTGCTGAATGATAGTTACAGCCGACTTCAACTGGCTGTAACTCGGTAGTTAGTTGTCGAAAAACGGATTTTCTAAAGTCTAAAACGTAGAGATTTGAATAACGAATCTAATGGCGCTGGATTCATATTTTTCGAAGTCGTATGATATTTTTAAGTGGCCAAATAAGTTCAGTAACTAAAGCTGTGAAAATCCTGAAATTTTGTTAGTTGTTTATCGAGTTGGATTTTATAATCAGTAGGGAGTCGAATCATGAAATTTTTACAGCAACTAGGTATGGAAATTTCCGGGCAACTCCCACTGGAATTTTGATAATTGGACGATCAGTGATTTTTAAATAAATTCCGTGGACTGCAGTCAGAAAGCGACGAATCTGATTGCAGCCTAGTATATTAATATTTATGGTTAATTGGTAAAGAATTAGGACTTGAAAAAGTATAGTTGTCACCTGCTGTAAAATAATTGGAATTTTTTGAACGTTGGAACTATTTTGTAAAAATCCTAGAAAACAGCTGAATTATGAGTATGTAAGCTGAAATTTGATAACTTGTGATTGTGTGCACCAAAGTGTTGCATGGACTATGTTCACATGAGGATACTTGCATGCATGTTTGAGTGTTAGGTATTTTGTTGTGTGTATCACTTTGTGCGTAAATTACGTGTAGAATTTGTATTGGTGTGTTCACACACTGACTTGAAATCAATTGGTTTGTTAGGACGCAATTAGCGGTCCCATCCCTTACAACTTCTTTGCTACACTAACCGAGCAACTAAAGGTGAGTTCACGGCCCCTAATTTTATCCGGTTTTAAACAACAGGGGGAGAAACATGTATACACTCTTCAACTCAATCTCTTTACGTTATATGAAATTAACGTCACATAACTATTCGGTAACTAAGTTAATGTTAATGTAACGTTATGGTCACTAAGCAGCTATATCACTTAAGTCCTCGTCAATCTCTCGGATCGTTAGTATTGGGTTTTAATAGCGGGGGAATTATAAGTAGTACTACTGGGCCCGACAAGCCCCATTCGAGCTAGTCGCGCTAGCCGACCGGGTATGGTCAACGGGTGAATAATTTGGCCTAACTTCGCCATGGTCAGTGATAGGCCTGGCAACACGGAGGCACAACAGTCAGCTTCGATCTCGAACACTTACGTGACATAACTTTTAGGCTAGCTACTTATATATGTTAACATTGAACTTATTTACGAATCAACATTATTATTCCGGGTTAGGAATAATGGAACAAACAACAATATTATTCCGGGTTTGGAATAATGGAACCATCAGCAATATTATCCCAGGTTAGGGATAATGGAACCAACAACATTATTATTCCGGGTTGGGAATAATGGAACTAGTCGTTATCCCGGGTTAGGGATAACGGGGGAAACAAACTCATAACCGAACAAACGAATTTATGAAAACCTGTGAACTCACTCATCTTTAATGTTGACACTTGTTTCTTTACATGTTTCTCAGGAGGCTAGGAGCTCTAGGTGCACTCACTTGCATAGATCAAGACATCTTTTATCGAGTCTCATTTACAAACATTGTTTTGGGTTTTTCTTTGGTTTTGGCGTTTATGTTGGCGCCTGTTCCTTTACTTTACTTTATGCTTCCGCTCAACTTTAAAAACTAATGCTTCCGCTAAACATTAGTAACTAATTAAGACAATATAAAATCTACGACAAATGATTTTAGAAAACGTATTATCAAATCATATAGAGTCGTTCGACGTACTAGTGTTTTAGATTCTGGTTTGTTCACACGCCTCGCGGTAAAACTCCGCAAGTGGAAATTGAGGGTGTGACACCCTAGGGGGGTACCGTCGCGTACGGAGATGCCCCAGTTTTGACAGAAAGTTGCTGGCAGCTTCCCAGCTCATTTCCTTGCCACCAATTCGCAATTTTGACACCTAGCTCTAAATTTGCCACACATAACCTACTTCTAACACCTCTACAACACTTGTTAACATCCTAGAGCATCTCCAATTGAATCTTGCAATATGATGGTAATCAAGGAGGTTATGATCCTTAGTGATCATGCTTACTGATTTCCATCATTTCTGTCAAAGTTCGATCAAAAATGTGATAAATGAGCATTTTATGCTGAAACTAATTTCGGGTATTAAAACAATTTGTTTTGGTACCAAAACTCTTTTATAAACATATTTAGACATGTCAAAACATGTCTAAATCGCCACTCTTATTTTAGTGCTTGTTTAGAGTCGAAAGTAGAACGGTTTGACCACCGGGTTGACTTTCGAATCTGACCTGTTTGGTGGATCTTTGGCCCAACCAAATACATATTTGTGGCCATAATTATAAAGGGAATAACCCTCTGAGGTTATATCTTATGGTCATGTTGTTTGGATAGTGTTATGCTAACTAGTAGTTAAAATCTTCAATAAAGACTAAAATGCCCTTTTCGGGCAAACAAATCAACTTTAAGCATATGAAACATAAATTTTGACTTGTATTCTGATCAACTAATATTTTCAAACATGTTTAAGTATTAAAGACATATCATAACACATATCTAACCATCCGAATGCGTAGTTACGCAAATGACGTGTTAAAGTGGCTTAAACTAAGGGTCAAAAGCACTTAAAAGTCTTTCCAACTCAGAATGTTAACTTATTAAACCATGTCATATGAGTTCCAATACTCATTTGATTTATAAAGTCTCATTCTATCCGAATCCTCCGATTTCAAGTTTCGATATTTACATTGTTATCTATTTTTAGGACACACGTGATTTCTCGGACACTTGAGTTTTGATTTGATCTTTGAACAAGATACACTACCAATATTAATGTGAGTACATAGTTCCCCTATTTTATGTTTTATAATTGTTTTGGGGTGATTCATATGTGCTAAGTGTTCAAGTTTTCAAATGCAAATACTATGGTTTATTAAACACAACGATTTCAATAATGTGTACGAACTTGTTGGTGCGATGTTTTATAACAAGAATGACATTCATTAACAATGGCCAAGCCGACCAGTAGTAAGTTAAGGTGCCTAGGACTGACAATCCCGTTATCAAAATTCCCGGTGTTTGTGGGGAAATTTGGGAAGCGACTGAAACTATATTTGTAACATACTATTTGGTGGTTTGTTATACGATTAAGGGACCCCATGGGTGGTCTCGAACAAGTCAACAAATGTTTGAATGTATTCACGAAACGACCAAAAGTTTTCACAATTAAAACAAATACAATTGTATGATTGGTTTATAACAAGGAACGATGAACGATTGGTTTATAACCCGGAACGATGAACGATTGGTTTATAACAAGGAACGATGAACAATGAACAATTAGATTATGATAAGTAATTTAGATAACGGAACGTGTGTAATGTCATAAAAGAATGGTGGATACGCCACTGGTACTTTCTATATATAAATGCTTTTATCATATTACATACGTGGCGCTATTTGCATCACTTGGACAAAAGTTTTCAAACAATGACACACAATGATATATGATTAAATATATAAAGCATACAAGTTATTTTAAGACAATTTACAACTTGGATTTACAAAACAAATGATTTCAAGTCAAGGTTCATGGCTACTAGATTTTATAAACTTTTAACCACATGCTTCAGTCGATCAACTATTACAATATCACATGCTTTTAAAACAAGGTTTTCACTTACGACTCTATTAGTCGGATTATATATTGCAATAAATACAAAGCCATGGACTTGACACACTCACAAAACCAATGTACTCGCCGGCATATTTTAGCTGACTCGTTTTCACATATGTTTCAGGGAACAATGCTTGATGATACTGATGAATGCTCATGTAGGATCGGATGTGGGCCTTAGTGCCTATAAATATGAAAGAAAATAATTATGCTTGTTTGTAGTTTGTTTAAGTTTGGCTAAAAGTTCTAAAACAATATGACAATATAATCTATGTTAATATCCAATAAAACGAAATATCAAATGCCATGTGTTGTTGAAACAATCTGTTAACGTGACTCCCCAAGTGTTTCCGCCGCATGTTGTTTTACGCGATTTGGGGTGTTACACATCTGGATTTACAAAAATGACAGTGGGAGGAGATTGACCATTGGTGGTGAGCAAGTGGGTTTTGATTGCCTTTATATCTGTAGCAGTATCATTGTATCTTGCATCAACCATATTCCTGCGTACCATCATCTGATGCTTATATTTTTGCTCCAGGAAATGTTTCTCTTGTTGAAAGATAGGATTTATAGCAGATTTGAGCTCAGCAGTGGTTGGAACAAGGGGGTTGACTCTAAATAGTAATCAACTGTTTCAAAAGATCTTTAATTTCATCAACAATGGTTTCAACAGTTGTAACCCTCTTCGTCAATTCTTGGTATTTTAGTTGATCACCTAACTTAATAGGATCATCTGAACTCCTACCAGATGTGGTAGTTTTATCTAAGATATCATGAGCAAGTGGTTTACCACTTGCTTCAACCTTAGATGCCCATTTGTCTTGGTTTTAGGGACTTCCCACTGGAACAGAGTTTACCGTAGTAGCCTCAGCAGGGGTTGTCTTCAACAAGGTCTTAGCTATGTAACCATTGTCTAATTGAGAACTTGGGAGTTCAGCAATTGTAGTGGCTGTCATTGTTGAACTATCACCAAGGGTTATATGTAACCCAATGGATGTAGCCTTTTCATTTGCTGATGGGATAGCAATTAGAAATAAGTCATACCCAACCTTTGGTTGAAGTATATTCTCATGGATGAGTTGTTGAGAAGTGCTGGATAATGTCTGCTCAATATCTATTGCATTCAGCAAGGGTAGCATGGTAGATGGTAGTGATGGCATTGGTGAGAGTGGCTGTGTAGAAAGCGACATTGCTCTGGGAGAGGGGCTGTGGAAGATAGAACCAAGTGATCCTAAAGCTTCATAATTTGGTGTCCATGTGCCTACAACCTGATACTTTTGTGAGGATGCAGGAGGAGTTTGAAAGCCGGTCTGAGATCTTTCTACCATCTACTGTGAAGAAGTAGCAGTAGTGGTTGGTGACTTTGGTGGTGTCACTAGGTTAACCTCTGGGATCTCACCTTCCATAGGACCCTTTTTGGGTTTGGTGGGTTTTCGGGATGCTCTGGATGGTTTCTTTTTGGAGATTTTAGGTGTGGGTTTCAGAGCAGCGATTGTGATGCCCTGATCACCTAGAGCAGTAGGCGCAGCAGCTGGAGGTTGAGCTTGAACATTTTGTTCTTGTAAAATAGGCTCAGCCTCCTATGCTTTCGTTTTGGAAACTTTGTCTTGATTTGTTATTCGTGTAAACGTTTCATGGTTTAGGCTGCCAGAGTTTGTAACTGCGCCTTCTTTACTTGCGTTTGATTTGATCTGATCTTGCAAGTTCATGAATCTTGGATGCATCAAGAAAGCTTTTCTTTTTGGAATATTATTAAAATTGTTTACAAGATCATTGAACAACACCTGGGATAGGTTAAAATCAGAATCAGTTAGTATTGCAAATCCCAGATACTGTATGTTCAATGGAATCTCGTTGAAAGCAGTTGTTTTTGCAGAGACACATGTAAGTAAAATGTGGAAAAACAATTTCATCTCTGCTGGAAAATTGGGTTTGAAGATTGTCATACCTTTCAACTGCCCGGTGTAACCTCTTTCAACGAACTCATGCTGCATCTCCCTCAAAGGAAATGATACCGGATGTTGCATATCATTTAACATGAAGACTTGGCAGATAGATTGTGGGCTTATTTGCATTTGTGTGCCACCAACTTTGGAAGTGATAGAATAGGGCACACCATCAGTGGATGAGTTTACTTTAGCCTTTGCCCAAAATTCTCTTAAAGAGTCGATGTAAACTGGGGCTTTTACTTCCAACATGTGTTTAAAATTTTGATTCTTTCAGAATCCTGATCATTGGATGATAGCGAGTGTTTGCGTCGGTCTCTTCAAGAATTGCGGTGTAATTGTGTGGTGTTTTGATAATTAGGATAAATGGGGGTGGTTCTTCTGTCGATTTCTTCTTCGATTTGGTTTTAGGAGCCATGATTTTGGAAGATTTTTGATAGAAGGGATTTGAAAATTTTGCAATCGCACAAGAAAAGTGAAACCTCTGTTTGGGGATAGAATAGGGTTTTATAGGGGTTTTCAAAAAAGTGCACTTGATGTGGTGTTTGATGCAACATCTGTCGAATAACATTTCTCCACGTGTAACCTCTGTTTGACAATAGAAAACAGTTGTTTGGCTAACCACTGATAGAGAAAAACTACCAGTGGTTGTGGCCAATTTAAACACTATCAGAAGTTTGCAATAGTGGATAGATTTTTCTAAAAAACAGAGTTTTTGTGCTATCAGAGCTTTGAACAGACTTTAAGGATTTTATTGAAAAATTCAATTTTAACTATTTTTAAGGATGAATTTCTGATTTTCTAAAAACATTTTATTGGTATTTACAGATGGATCACAAGAGAATTTGTTTTTAATCCATGTTTAGCATTCCAAGCCTAGAAATTAAACTATCAAATGTGGAAGCATCAAGTGCTTTTGTCAACACAACTGCTAGTTGATCCTTGGTATGGACATGTTGTAAAGAAATCAGACCTTTTTCATAGCAATCCCTCACAAAGTGATGTCTGATGTCAATGTGCTTGGTGGTGGAATGTGAAACTGGATTTTTGAGTATGTTTTATGCTGCTTGACTATCAATTTTGAGAGGAGTCCTCAAGGCAGTCACACCAAAATCTAAAAGTTGATTTTGAAGCCACAAAATCTGAGCAGTGCAACTTGCAGCAGCTATATATTCTGCTTCAGCAGTGGATGTGGATACTGCAACTTGCTTTTTGCTTTGACAAGACACTAGGCAATCTCCTAGGAATTGGGCTCGCCCAGATGTGTACTTCCTTGTTGTTTTACATCTAGCAAAGTCACTATCAGAATATCCTGCAAGCTTAATGTTACCATTAGCTGGATACCAGATACCAAGTGTGGGAGCACCTTTTATGTATCTGAATATCCTTTTTACAGCAATAAGATCTGATTTTCTTGGCATTGACTGTGATCTGGCACAGACAAATGTGGAAAACATAATGTCTGGCCTTGATGCAGTTAGGTATAATAAAGACCCAATCATGCTTCTATACAATGTTTGATCAACAAGGTCATCTCTGCCATCTACAGTGACTAGCTTGGAAGTTGCCATGGGTGTGCTGCACGGTTTACAATCATTCATATCAAATTTCTTAAGTAGTTCTTTCACATACTTATTTTGATGAATGAAAGTGCCTTTTTGCATCTGTTTGACTTGTAAACCAAGAAAACATTGCAACTCACCTATTGCACTTATCTCAAACTCTGCTGTCATGAGTTTTCTGAACTCTTCACACATGGCAGGGCATGTGGATACAAAAATGATGTCATCCACATAAATCTGGACGATCAACAAATCTTTTCCTTTCCATTTTAAAAATATGGTTTTGTCAATACTTCCCCTGGTAAAACCAATGGATAAGAGAAAAGTGGATAGAGTTTCATATCAGGCTCTTGGTGCTTGTTTTAGACCATACAGTGCTTTGTTTAACCTGTAAACATGATCAGGATGAAAGTGATCTTCAAAACCAGGAAACATATACTTCTTCCTTGATCTTTCCATACAAGAATGTACTTTTGATGTCCATTTGATACCCCTTGATGTTGTGGTTAGCAGCAAAAGCTAAGAACAAGCCAATGGCTTCTAACCTTGCTACTAGAGCAAAAGTTTCATCATAGTCAATCCCTTCTTCCTGTCTGTAGCCTTAAACCACGAGCCTTGCTTTGTTTTTGACAACAATACCTCTTTCATCAGTTTTGTTCTTGAAGACCCACTTTGTGCCGATGGGACTCACATCTTTTGGCAGTGGTACAAGTTCCCATACTTGTTGTCTTTTGAATTGTAGGAGCTCTTCTTGGATGGCCTCTACCTAGCTGTTGTCTTTCAGTGCCTCTTGGTACTAGACAGGCTGTCTGAGTGATAGAAAACCAGCAAAAAGACAAATGTTTTGGGCTTGGCTTCTTGTGAGCACACCCTCATTGATGTTGCCAATAACTTGATCTAATGGATGGCTTTTGAGGAAGATCAAATCACCTTGATATGGAACAATGGCATTTTGAGGTGAAGCTTGCAAATGTGTAACCTCTGCTGGTGCGTTTGATGGTCCAGCCTCTGATTGGAATGGTGGTGGAGGAATTGGTGGTATAGAGGTGAAAGTGGGTTGATTTTCGTCCGTTTGTTGTGGACTATTATCAACATATGTTTGGTTTTGAGAGCTGACAGAGGTTTGAGTATTAACTACTGTTGACCTGGCAGAGCTTTCACCATTGCTACTAACATCTGCTCCTCTGCCTGTAGGTTTGATTTTGAAACTTTGAAGAATGCAATCATATCCTTGCTCTTCAAATGATGATTGTGGGGTACCTGCAGGGTTAGTCTTGACAGACACATCTTCAAATATAAATTTAGATAAATTAAACAATTCAGCAGGTCCATTTGCTGGGATTTTCAAAGATGAGAGTTCATTGAACTTCACATTTAGAGTTTCCTCAACACACTTGGTCCTTGAGTTAAAAACTCTATAGGCTTTGGCAGTGGTTGAGTATCCCAGAAAATAACCACAATTAACTTTGGCTGCATACGTGGATATTGAATCCTTGATGTTTAAAATGAAGCATGAGCAGCCAAAGAATTTGAAATAAGAGATCAGAGGTTTGATTTTGTAAAGCAATTCATAGGCAGTCTTTTGATGCCTAGGGTTTATCAGAACTCTGTTCTTGACATAGCAAGCATGTTTACACCAAAAAGACAAAGGTAAACCCGAGTCTGCAAGCATAGTCCTTGCTGATTCAATTAAGGTTCTGTTTTTCCTTTCAACAACCCCATTTTGTTCTAGAGTTCTAGGGATGCTGTATTGTCTAACAATCCCTTTTGACTCACAGAAAGCATCCAACTCCTTGTTCCTAAACTCTGTCCCGTTATCACTCCTAAAGATTTTTACAGGAAGATCAAATTGCTTTTCAACTTGTTTAACAAAGTTTTGCAGAATGTTTGTTGTTTCATCCTTAGAGTGTAAATAGAACGTCCATGTGAACCTGGAAAAATCATCAACTACCACCAGACAATATCTTTTGTGTTTTAAGCTCATGATTTTTCAGGTCCAAACAAGTCCATGTGAAGCAACTGTAAGCGCTGACTTGTTTTGGACTCCTCAATTGACTTGTAAGAGCTTTTATGTTGTTTACCTTTTAAACAGGAAACACAATGCTCTTCACAAGTAAATTGTTTTTGGGGCAAACCTCTAACCAGACTTTGTTTTGAGAGAGTGGGGATGGTTTTTAGATTTGTGTGCCCTAGCCTTTTATGCCATAACTCTGTCTTTGCTTGAGGCAACTGAAAATAGGCATGCATTTGACATAGGATTATCTTTTACCATATCAACCACATACACATTTCCTACTCTATGAGCAGTCAATTGTGCTTTGCTCTCTGCAATGATTTGATCAATCTTTTTGACAACCTCTGGCCCTACTATCTGGCAAGTTTTCTTTGAGAAAAAGGAACCATAACCTTTGTCACTCATCTGTGAAACACTTAAGAGATTGAATTTTAGATTGTCAATTAGATTCACATTTTCAAACTTGAGTTTTCTTGCTGAGACACATCCTGAGCCTAACACCTTCCCTTTTGAATTATTTCCAAAGGATATATCACCCCCTCCATGAGCTTTAAAATCTCTGAGCAGGGCTTTACATCCTGTCATGTGCCTAGAGCCTCCACTATCTATATACCAAAGACTTTCAAGGCAAGAAGAAGCTCCCTGCACATGTTTTGAAATAATTAGTTCAGGTGAGTCTCCAAAGCCAAAATGTCTTTGGGTGGAGTATCAGATGATCTAGACTCAAGTTCAGATTGAGGAGCAGTGGTTAGATCAGACTTTTGTAACCACTGTTGTGAGCTACCTCCTATCAACTGTTGATAACCATGAGGATGCCTATTTACCCTTGGCTTAGAAAGCTTTTTGTAAGTCTCATAAGTCATAGGCACCTTTTGGTAATTAGGCTGGCTTTTACCTCTTGGAAACTGGTTTGATGGAGGTGCATCTGTTACTTGAATTTCTCTGTGAACAGATGTTTGATTTAAACCTTTGGTGACAGATGTTTAACATGATTTAAATTTTTGTTTGACAAGATTTGAATTTTCTCTTTCTAGAGCTTTTTCTCTAATCTCTTTTACCTTTTGGTGATAGGTTTTGAGATAGACACACTCTTGAGTTGGATGATTTGTTTTGTTGCAAATGGTGCATCTAGGAGATTTAGGTATAACACAAGTTTTGTTTATATCATTAGCTTTCAAAAGAAAACACTCTGCTGTATCATGATTCCTCTTTTCACAAAATTTACAAAACAAGTGTTTAACCTTTTCCTTCCTTTTCCTATCAGACTATTTGAGAGCAGATGATGTAACCTCTGCTGGCAAGTCTTTAATAGGGATCACCAATGCTTTTGGTGCTTTTATACCATCAAGAGTTGAAAAGTCCATTGGCTTGAAATTTTCCAAAATATCACACTCATCTGACCAGGTTGGTTTAAATTGATATTTTTCAACTGCTTTTTCTTTTGGTGAAACCTCTTGTTTTTCAAGAACAATTCTATTTCCTTCTTTATCAATGATTTTAATTTCTTCACCAGCCAAGTTTGTTGGGATGATTTCAACCAGCTCAGTGTCAATTTTTGCAACATTTTCACAAGTATGGTCACATTCCCTAAAGCCTAAACCAAACTTTATGTTGCTCTTGAGTTGAGCATCAAGCATAAGCTCATAATCTTTGCAAGACTCTACCCATTTTTCGCAAGTGATCTGGGTAGATTCTAACTCCTGTTTGCAAACTTGGTTTTTTCTACCATGGTTTGGAGCTTGTCTTTGGTTATGCTTGATTCATGCCTTAGGCTACTCATTTCAGAACTTTTTCACTTAATTTTTTCCAACTTTTTAACAAGTTTTTCAAATTTAAGTTTATCTTCCTAAATTTTGTTTCTCAGGTTTTCATTCACCTGTTTTATGTATGCAAAAGCAATAATGCATTTTTCAAAACATAGATCTTTTAGGATCTAAGGTGATACCTGCGAAGCAGCCATAAGAGCACAATCACATTCTTCTTCACACTCCTTTGTGTCCCATGGGTCAGATAGATTGTCTTTTTCAACATCAGCATCATTCATTTAAACCACAGGTGTAACTTCTGGTGTAACCACTGCTTCACAACTTTCAATCACATCAGATTTTGACTCCTGTTCCACAGACTCATCACCTTCAACTATGGTCTCAAGAGCCATAAAACATAAGTTTTCATTTTCAAAATCATTTTTGGCCATGAGAGCAAAGTTTCCATTAGTTAAATCCTCAGGCAAACTACCCCAGTCAAAAAAACCTTGAGTAAAGAAACTTTGTTGGGTAACCTCTGCTGGTGTAGCAGTGGTTAGAGTAGTTTGAGTAACATGTGGAGCTTGTTGCACATGCACTTGAGTAGTGCTTGATCATATTGAATCTGTGGAGCATTTGTTACAGGATTTGCAAAATGAGCAGTGTTTTGCATTTGTTGTGCAGGGGCAAATTGGGAATATTGGACAGTGCTTTGAGAACTAGGGCCAGGATGGGTAACAATTGGTCCTGCAGTTTGAGTTCTGCATTCCCTAGTAAAATGTCCCCTCCTGTTGCACTTAAAGCATTTTATCTTTCATTTATCTAACCTAACTTTTAACCCCCCATGCAATCCTTGAAGCCTCCTACCAGTTCTTTTGTAAAACTTACTAGCCCTGACACTCAAAAGTGCCAACTGGTGTAGGATGTCCATCTCTTCCAAATCCGTGGGTTCAAAGTGTTGTAAGTCGTTCATCTCAAAACTCAGATTGTCAGAGGTTTGGCTTTAACATTTTGCAGCAAAAGCAAAATTGGTTGTACAGAGATCAAAGTTGAAATTGTTTCCAGAAGTTATGTCAATGTAATAATCAAAACTCTGATCCTTTCCACTGCCAGACCCCTCTTCATGACTATAGAGAGCAGTGTTTCCGAGTGTATAGTCATCAGTTACTTTCCCAGACTCTTGAAGCTTCTTTTTCTGGTTCAACTCTCTCTCATAAGTGAGAAGTCGACCATGAAGCTGTGTGAGGGTCATTTCTTTATAACCAACAGATGTTCGAGTAACATAAGCTATTGTCTCCCACTTTTCTGTAATGATCTTAAGAAACGACTATTGATAGTCGAATTAGGAAATTTCACATCTACCAGTTTCAATTCGCTTATGAGACAGCTAAATCGCTAGAACTGTTGGGTTAGTGACTCACCTTTTACATGGCAAAATGTTTCATACTGCTGATTCAAGCCTTCTCTATTAGTCTCGATCACCTATTCAGTACCACCGAATTGCTCTTTAAGAGCATCCCATAACTCTTTATCACTATTATAATGAAGTAATCCCACATAAATCTCATTAGGAAAAGCTGATGCAACGATGCTAAAAGCCTTAGCATCCAATTCGATTTTGAGGAAATCCTGTTCAGAGTAATTTTCGAGTTTTTTAGGGACTTGAGTGTGGGGATCCTCTGTACTTGGAACCATGGGAACATGGGGTCCAAACACAATGGATCTCCAACATCCGGTGTTCTGTTGAGTGAGAATATGACTCATCCTACGTTGCCAATAAAATACTCATTTTGTTTCAACATAGGTGGTTTGAACATGGATCCAATATTGGAATCCGGTGTGTTTTGTGCCATTTCTCTTGTTTACAACAGATTTATGTTTTAAAGTGTCACACCCTCAATTTCCACCTGCGGAGTTTTACCGCGAGGCGTGTGAACAAACCAGAATCTGAGACACTAGTAACGTCGAACGACTCTATATGATTCATTAATACGTTTTCCAAAATCATTTGTTTAACCATTCATAGTTAATTTTAGATTGCCTTAGTTTGGTTTCAATGTTTAGCGGAAGCATTAGTTTTTAAAGTTGAGCGAAAGCATTTAAAGTAAAGTAAAGGAACGGGCGCCAACACAAACGCCAAAACTAAAGAAAAACTCAAACAATGTTCGTAAATGAGACTCGATAAAAAGATGTCTTGATCAATGCAAGTGAGTGCACCTAGAGCTCCTAGCGTCCTGAGAAACATGTAAAGAAACAAGTGTCAACATTAAAGAAGAGTGAGTTCACAGGTTTTCATAAGTTCATTTGTTCGGTTATAAGTTTGTTTCCCCCGTTATCCCTAACCCGGGATAACGATTTAGTTCCATTATTCCCAACCCGGAATAATACTGATGGTTCCATTATTCCTTACCCGGACTAATAATGATGTTCCATTATTCCTAACCCGGAATAATAACGTTGTTGGTTCCATTATCCCTAACCCGGAATAATATTGTTGATTCGTAATTAAGTTCAATGTTAACATGTAGGTAGCTAGCCTAAAGTTATGTCACGTAAGTGTTCGCGATCGAAGCTGACTGTTGTGCCTCCGTGTTGCCAGGCCTATCACTGACCATGGCGAAGTTAGGCCAAATTATTCACCCTTTGACCATACCCGGTCGGCTAGCGCGACTAGCTCGGGTGGGGCTTGTCGGGCCCAGTAGTACTACTTATAATTTCCCCGCTATCTAACCCAATACTAACGATCCGAGAGTTTGTCAAGGACTTGTGTGATATAGCTGCTTAGTGACCATAACGTACATTAACATTAACTTAGTTACCGAATAGTTTAATGACGTTAATTTCGTATAACGTAAAGAGATAGAGTTGTAGAGTGTATACATGTTTCTCCCCCTGTTGTTTAAAACCGGATAAAATTAGGGGCCGTGAACTCACCTTTAGTTGCTCGGTTAGTGTAACACAGAAGTAGCAAATGATGGGACCGTTAATTGCATCCTAACAAGTCAATTGATTTAAAGTTAGTGTGTGAACACACCAATACAAACCCTACACATAACTAACACACAATGTGGTACACACAATAACAAATCCTAATACTCAATCATCTATGCAAGTATCATCATACCAACATAGTGATCAAAACAATTTGTCATGAACATAATCCAATCCATGCAACACTTTGGTACACACATTCGCAAGTTATCAAGTTTTAGCTTGTATACTCATAATTAGGCTGTTTTCGAGGATTTTTATAAAATAGTTCCAACATTCCAAAAATTCCAATTATTTTACAGAAGGTGTCAACTGTACTGTAGAATTTTATATAAATTTTTCAAATCCTAACACTTCACCAATTATTCATAAATATTAATATACTAGGCTGCAGTCATATTCGTCGCTTTCTGACTGCAGTCGACGGGAGAATTTATTTAAAAATCACCGTTCGTCCAATTAACAAAATTCCTGTGGGAGTTTCCCGGAAATTTCCATCTCTAGTTACTGTACAAATTTCGTGATTCGACTCTACAGATTATTAGATCCGACTCGATAAACAACTAACAAATTTTTAGAATTTTCACAGCTTCAGTTACTGAACTTAATTGGTCACTTAAAAATATCAGACGACTTCAGAAAAATTTGAGTCCAGCGCCATTAGAAGCGTTTTTCAAAAATCTACGTTTTAGACTTCAGAAAATCCGTTTTTCGATAAATAATAACCAAGTTACAGCCAGTGGAAGTTGGCTGTAAACACCATTCAGCATCCTGTTTTCAGCATTTTATCGCAATATAACACGCTTAAACAATCGATATGTTAAATATAAACGATCAAGAACAGATTTTTCCAATCATATATCATCATATACATCATACCCATGCAAACCCTAATCATAACATATAGTTTTTATGACAAAACGCAGCCTAATGATTCTTGATTCCACTAATCATCATAATCGCTAAACTTGCAATATCAATCGAACTAACATCATAACACTTTCTACCATTACATACAAGCATGATCCATAGTTCATAAACCCTAGTATGACTTTGTAAACAATGATAAACTCTAACCTTTAACAATGAAGATCAATGATCCGAGAATTAGATGGGAGCCGAATCGGATGATGATGAAGGTCGCGACCGAGAAGGAGAATTGCGAGGGGGCTGCCGCGATCAAGAGGAAGTGTAGGAAGGCTGTTTGCGACCAAGAGAATGAATGGAAGGGCTGTCGTCGGCTGTTTCTTGATTAGGGTTTGTGTGTGTTTTTGTTTTTGAAACATAACACATGCATGTATGTGTATATATAGCGCAAGAGGTCAAGAAAAAGGGGAAGGGTTTGCGGTTGGGTGGGTGCTCGCGGCCGCAAGGGTTTGGGTGGGTCGGTTTGGGTCTATAACTTGGTCCTCAAGTTTCGGTTAACTACTTGAGTCGCAAGGAAGTGAGGTCTACTCGTTTTGCGGCTCGGTTCGATTCATTTATCTATTTACTATATCTATATTTTATAACTAAAACAAATCACGAAATCGGAACATCACATAATAACTCACCAACTTATAAACGTTTAATACACATAGCACGTAGTTCATTTGACAAGTTCACGAAATTATCGTAATTATTTCGAGCGTGCAATTTAAGTCTCCGAATCAATTTAGCGTAGGAACGAATAACCGTGAAGTAGTGCGTTTAAGATGTCTGAAAAACCGGGATGTCACATAAAGACTTTTGTAGTAATAAAAGTATTCAAGCAAAACTTATCAAATGAAATTAGCAATAAAGAGCTGATCTGTATAAATCAATTTGACGTTTAAATCAAAATCAATTGACCAAGCTCGGATACCAATTGTCAGTATCTAAGTTTGAATTGATTGCTGTTTTTGTTATAAATAATGGAAAATGATTGGAAAACAGAGAATAAGTGCAGCGGATCAATGGAAAACTTTTACAACAATCAATCGATCGTTTGTTTTCATCACCATCATGCTTTCATTCTATTGCATGTTATTCAAAAACACCCCCTAGCCCAATAACGATCGTTTGATAGTAAGAAATGAAGAAGATATGCGAAATTGATCTTTTAAGAGGACAAGTAAAAACTGTTACAATGAGCGCCTATTTATACTAACTATCTAACCGCTGATGATCTTACAATGACGTCAGGGTTGATAGTGAAAACTAACAAACGTAACTAACTACAAACACTGCTTAAACTAAACTATCGGTGCATAGCACTGTTACATTGATTAACCTAACACTAGACTAAGCACTGCTGGCTATCCTCTATTCTTGTAATCGTCTATCAGCGGTTGATAGTTCCTTCTGTCAGAGGATAGGAAACAGTGTGTTTATTGAATGCCGTAAATGCCCGTTAGAGGATAGAACAGCTGATGGTTGGACCAAAGCTCGGATGGTGTATTTTGACTTTGTTTCATCTGTTCCTTTTCAAAGGTTCAATCCCAACAAAATATATATAACTATATTTTCCTATCAAATAATATTAAGTTTTACATATCATATAAGAAAGAATATCTGACAGTACTTGTTCTAAGTATACTTAGATCTCCCGAAGTCGGCATTTACTAACAAAAAGAGATAAGATTGTGTATGTGTATGTAACGGAAAACGCTACAGTCCACAAATAAAGCACTCGAACCCATTTTCACCAACAAATCCCATTTCAAAGCCATATCTATATGATCACCAAAACCTGCTTCCTCTAATGACCTGCGTAAGACCTTTTTCAAGAGAAAAAGTGCAGTCACAATTGCTATATTGGTGATTATAAGTAGCAAAACACTCACTTTTCTACAATTGTGGCTGCACTTTTCTACATGAAAATGTTGACAATAAAAAAACGGGGAGTGGGTTGACCTGACCCCGTTACCCAACTCGCTTCATATTCTTTTTACGTTATCATTTTTCGTGTGCTTGTACAAATGTTTGATAGGGTTTTACCATTACCATTGTTTGTATCACAAACATTTATACAAATAGTTGGTGTGCTTATTTTTATATGTAAAATTAGATTCATTTGACTCTGTCTTTATTATCAAACAACGGGTACGAAACATTCATAACGATCTTCTCTGGCGAGTCGTCCCCATCACCGGAAAACCCATATCAGTTCAAATCGTAGGCCATTTAAGAAAGCAAACACATAGCAAAGAAGAACAGAAATATCATACCTAAAAACTCGGTTCCGCCTCAGGTTAATCCGATTCCCGATCTTCGTTTCACAGATCGAAGTACGTCAGTCAACCATCAACTGGTGTCACCGTTGTTGGTCAAGACCAGCGAACATACAGCTGGTGGTGGAACGGCGGTGGGGTTTTTGAGGCTTGCTTCCCTTTTTTTCCATTTCTCTATTGATCAGTGTGGACTTTTGAGAGAAACATGTGAAGGAAAAAGTTCACAACTATAGGCAACGTTGCAACCACCCTGGGAGAAAATGAATAAGTGAAGCAAACTAATAGCAAGGTGATTCAGCAAGCACTACTGTTCATTTCCTTTCTGCTACTAAAAGATATCAATGCCACCACTATTCTTGCTGAGAGTAATTAATTTTTCAAAGTAAGATAAATTAACTAAATTTACTTTTATATTTGATTAAATCATGGTTTGCCAATGTTTCATAATTAGTAAATCCAAATATTATGACGTCTAAAGAGGAATCGAACTATAAAACTAAGGGATCACCTTGATTGGTTCTTTTTTTACCCGTGTTTCTATGTAAGTTTCATTCAAAATGAAATTGTGTGTGATAATGTACGAGTCATGTAAGTATAAACGAATAAGTCACTAAAGTTTTTTTTATTTCATTTTTACATGCTTTGGTTACCGTTTCCGCTTAGTGATATTATTTCTAAGATAATGTTCTATATTTTCGTCTGAAGTTGGTGAGTTAACAGTTTAACACGCCACAACCCGTGTGCATGGTTCAACGTTTTTACGTATATCTTTTTGTTTAGTTTAAAATCCTTGTGAGCCCCAAATCAGCTTTGGATCACAGTGATAATGATTGACAACCACACAAACACCTATTGATTAGGTGTTTGAGTGATTAAAGTAAGAAAAACAAGTAGAAGATGAAGAATCTTGACCAAGGATGAATCAACCAATGTTGCTTTTGAATCCCATAATGTATAACACAATCAAAGAGTCTAGATATCGGATTTAAGCACAAGAATAAGAAGATTACACACTTGAATAACACAAAAACCACCTTAGTTCAAGAAACTTGGAAACCTAAGATGTGGTGCACTGATATATATATAATAACTTATTAGACAACGAAATTATAATTACGCTGGGACGTTAATTACGCCGTCCCTGATGGGACAACTTACAAAATGTTCATATTCGCCCCTTCTAAACTATCCAACTATTAGAAACAAGCCCTAAACTATTAAACTCAAGTATAACAATATCCCGCTAGACCGTTGAGCAATTGTGAGTCTTCTTTCCTTGTCTTGGGCTTTGGGGCTTGTGGTTGCTTCTTCAACATTCCTTAGTGGTGTTGTTTGATGAGCAGCAGCTTCACTAGTTGTTGGTGGGTCCTCCTTAGCGACTTCATATGTGGATGACGTCGGAGGTGGTATCACTTGCACTTCTGATTCTGATGAGAGATCCTTGTCTTGAGGAGTGGATGATTGTGGTTCAAAAGATTTTTTAGCATCTTTTCTCTTTCTAACTTCATCCTGCTCCTTTTGTTCTTTGATTCTGAATAGGATCTCCATCATTTTCTTCTTCCTTTCTCTTGCTCTTTCTACAGCTCGTTGAAAGAGCATTCCTTGCTCTAGGTATTCATTACCATCTCCCACGTGTATCTTGTGCCCGTAAAGAATGTTCAAGTCAGACTGGTAGAACATAAACACGTCCATCGGATTCTGATGTCGTTGTTATTGTTTGATCTGATTACTGCTTCACCGCTTTTTCAGTCATAAAACCATTTCTTAAAGTTGGTGAGCATAAATGGTTGTTTCAGAGGAATCTTTACCCTGGTTACCACTTTTGAGGGTTTATCACCTAGGTGACCTTACCTTTTCTAGTCATCGGGTGTTTGGTGGTCTTTGACACTTCTCTTCTAGGACGTCTGGGCTCGAACACAGTAAAACCTCTCACACGTTCTCATAAGATAAGTCTTTCAAATTTTGCTCCAATACTAATGTTCATTGGATTTATCATTCCTAGTTTGCCTAGCTCACGAGCATCCCATGTTGGTAATGATTGCATATCGAGACAAATACGGAAGTGTTGAATTACACTGCCCTTTCGTTTGACGATAAACATTCCTTTAAGATCACAATACATCCACCCGGTGATTTTGTCAGTTACGTCAGTCTTCTCAATGGTGACAACTTGGTAGAAGTCGTGCAACTTTTCAGGCTCTTACTTGAACCACTCCGGGCGTTGAGGCGCCACTTCCTCACCTCCATCAGTCTCGTAATTCACTTCGTCTTCGAGCCCCCCACTCAACGAATTTAGTGGGTATCTCATACCTTTCTACCCCCTCTTCTTCACTTTCACCCTCTTCACTTACATCCAGTGCTGATTCAAGCCTTTTCTTTTTCTTTGCAGCATCTGCAGCTTTACGTTTTTCTTCTTCTTCTTTGAATTTGTCGAAGTTGAAGAGATCCTCTGTTAAGTACTTCGGCTTCAGATTCGTTGTGGCATACAACTTTTGCAGCATCTCATGCACTCTGATCATACCCTTGTGCTGAAACCTCGAAAGTTTATTTGCTCTAACACAAACTTGTGTAGTTCTTTGTTTTTTTCCTTTGTTCCTTCAAATTCTCTCTTAGCACATTGGTATCGTTCACTTGGTTCTTCAACAAACAAAATTCTTTAGTAGAGAAAAAACCAATTTCTTTTGATACCTAATCAAACAACTTGGAGAAGGTGGCAGAGGTGCACGAGTTGATGCAATGGGCTCAAATTGAACATCTTTTGAAGATCCCTCTCCTGTTTTTCTCTTTTTATGTGCAGGGGATTTGCCTTGAGTAGATTCTTGAGAATCCGTGAACAAACCTTTAACAAACCTATCCAACTTCTCTTTTTCCATTGTCACCACTACTTGTGTCTCCGATACAGTAATTTCCCTTCGTTTCAACCTCCACTCTCTCTTTTCAGCCTCTCTTACTGCATGAAACGCTTGCATTCATTCAATCTATTCAGTGTTTGATCCAGCACGAATACTGTCACCCATAATTCGTTCTGGATTTTGTGTATCTTTCTTACTCTTCTTGGATCCCCCCCCCCTTCGATAATCTTCTTTCCTTTGTCTTTTTTGTTTGTGGACTAGTTGGGGTTCCTCTTCAACATCTTGTTCATCATTGGCTTGCTTTTCACTAGCCTCCTTTACACCTTCTCTGTATTTCCTGTAGGCCTCGAGAACTAACGTAAGTCTTTCCTTTCTGTACATCCAGTGGTGCATCATCACCCATTCAACTGTCATTAGTTCGGTGATTTATCATCTTGTTAGCAGTTGAAACTTTTAGAGGTTTCCATCGTGTAGTAGGTCTGGATGTTGATCGTTGATAAGCAGTTGAACGAATCTTGGTTACATGGCCCAAGTGGATTTGTTGGCATTATCCACCATGTAGTAAAATATCAAACCAAATATATTGAAAGGCTGGTTTGTACACAAGTTAAGCATCGCTGCCGACCATTGCATATTCAAACCATCATATTCGCCCTTTCGATGTGCGATGCTTAAAGTGAATGCATGCAGAATAAACCTCCAATCTTTCATCAACCCGTTTAGTTTTATCTCATTTCTCGCCACAAAATCTCCAACATATTTCATACCCCTGAACCCTTCCAGAATATCTTCTTTCTTTAGCTTCATTGGGTCTTTGGGATTATCTCTGACACATAAGACTTCTCGAACTCTTTCTTCAGTCATAATCACTTCCTTATTTCGTACTATTACTATAATTGTCTTGACACATTCAATAGTCTTTACTTTCGTAGTCTTCCAGAACTCTTTTATGTGTATGCGGTAAATATTTGGATTGGCCTAAATTGCATAACTGATTTTGCTCCTTAATAGCCAGTCCATCACGTCTACAAAATCTTGTTGTGATGGAACTAATGTCATGGGCTAGTTGTGCTTTCTTGTTTCGTCCCATCCTAACGCTTGAGCCATTCTAAAACACAAAAACGAGCCAAGTGGGATCTGGGTTCCGAAATGTTACTGTTAGGTTAGAAAAATATTTACAAAAAGAATAAAAATAAAAATGTAAACCAAAATTTAAAAACGCAGCTAATTACGCTCACAATTACGCTGCAAACTCATACAACCAAAATTAATTATCCCGGTTGCAAAGTTATTTACGCCTTTAAATGGTTTAATTACGCGGTAACATATAAAAGTCCTAGTCAATTATGCCGTTTAGAAGTTATATGTACGCCGACGACTGGGTTGCGTAATTAGGTCTTGTTACGAGATCAATGTCAGCGTAAATACTTATCTACTCTGTTAACCCAACGTATTTGTCAAATAAGCCGGGTGCTCGAACTTGCGTTTAAGACTATAAATACGCAACTCATCGTCTCCAGCTATTTACATGGTCTTCAATAATTACGCCATCTTCAAAGTTGTTCTTGACAAACCCATTAAAACCCAAACAAATAAACACAAATCAAACAACGACATGAACCAGGTTCGTGTGAGATATGTATGATTCTATCCATTGTCCGAGCAAGCTATACCTTAGTACACCTGTTCGATTGGTTCGAAATCGGTTCTTGATTAAAGCTGTGATAGGTTTGTTTATGAAATTATAAGATGAATATGATGATGGTTGAGAAAGGATAGAATTAAACATCTTGAAGTATGAACTGAGAGGTATATATACATTTCAAAATCACTTTCTAGTGTAATTATAATTACGCTGGAAATATAAGTACGCTGCCTTTTTGGATTTGAAGAGATACCTTCAAATCTAAGAAATGTGAAACAAATACTCGAAAATTTTAAACCTTCTCAAACTACGTGCCATTTTTGTTAATTCATGCCAAAATAGAAGATAGTTTTGAGAAAAATAAAAATTAGGCAATCTGGACACCAAAATCCGTTTTCGAACCGATGGATTCTTTTTTGTAATTTTCTTTTGTTTGACACTTCTTGACTTTCCTGTAAAAGATCACCTAATTTTTTTAATGGGCATAGTATATACAGACGGTCAAAGAAACAAAGTTCATTTCCATCAAGGAAATTGATCATTTCCATCCAGGTTACCAACTGGTTGAAACTAGTTTTATCAAAGGTTTTTGTGAAGATGGTGGCTTTCTGTTGCATAGTATCCACTGCACCACTTGGATGTATCCCTTTTCGTACGCATCTCGAATCGCAAGAATGCGGATCTCGATATGTTTTGTCCACCGGTGATGGATTGGATTCTTCATAATTTCTAGACACGCTTCATTGTCGATGAATATCAGAGTCTTCATGATGTTGATCCTTTAATCCAGCAACTGATTTTGTATCCAAAGAACTTGTGAACAAAAACTGTAGGCCGCCGTATATTCAGCTTACAGTAGAGGTGGAGACTATTGTTTGGTTTTTGCTTTGCCATGATATTAGACGATTCCCCAAGAATTGACACCCTCCTGAAACTGATTTGCGATCAACTTTACAATCTTCATGGTCACAGTCAGAATAAGCAATAAAATCAAAATTACTATCTTTAGGACACCAAAGACCAAGTTTAGGTGTTCTTTTAGATATGAGAAGATTCATTAAACCCCAAATTCATGAGATTATTTAGGGTTAGTCTGAAAGCGAGCACGGATACATATAGCCCACATAATGCCAGGCCTACTTGCGGTCAGATACATAAAGAGCTTATCATTGAGGATAAAAGGACTTGTTCAAGGGTTATCCTTGAAGATCAGGTGTGAGTTCAGTCTGAGATGCAAATGGTGTACTTGTTGTTTTAAAGTCGATGATACTGTATTTAGCAAGAATATCCCAAATGTATTTTGCTTGATGAATGAGGATCCCGTCTTCTCTCTACTTCACTTCCATTCCCAAGAAAAATGTGAGCTCCCCCATCATGCTCATTTCGAACTTTTCTTTCATAATCGTCTCGAACTCCTTGCAAAGAGCTTTATCTGTCGACCCAAAGATGATATCGTCTACGTAAATCTGAACCAGCATTACATCGTCTCCTATCCTTTTTGTAAAGAGAGTTGTGTCGATTCTTTCTCTTGTGTATCCACATTCCAAAAGATATGTTAGACAAGGTCTCATACTAAGCCCGTGGAGCTTGATGAAGACCGTAAAGAGATTTGTCTAACTTGTAGTAGCGTTTGGGGAAGTGTCGATCTTCAAAGCCAGGAGGTTAACAGACATATACTTCTTCTTTCACCTTACCATAGAGGAATGCACTCTTCACGTCCATTTGAAACACCTTGAAGTTTTTGTACGATGCATACGCCAAAGAGATTCTAATAGCTTCCAATCTTGTAACCGAAGCAAAAACTTCTTTATAATAAATCTCTTCCTCTTTTTGAGAACCCTGAACTACAAATCTTGCCTTGTTCTTGATAACCACACCCCAATAATCCATCTTGTTGCGAAAAACCCATCTTGTGCCAATTGATACTTGCCTTCTGTAGATCAACTAGTTCCCACACTTTAAGCTTTCGGAACTGAGATAGTTCTTCCAGTATCGCTTGCACCTAGTTGGAGTCTTGAATAGCTTCTTCTCTATCATTCGGTATGGATTGCGATAAAAAAGCGGCACCTGTTCACGAGTTCGCACAACGTCTTCCACTGGACCAATAACATTCTCAAGAGGATGATTCCGATTGGTCTTGTAACCTGCGTTGGTATGGGTTTCAATTTATAGAGGTAGATTTGTGATGTGTTCATCCACATAAATGATTTGCAGTCCGTCATCTTGAATAGGTTCATCCACATTCGTCTGTGAAGAAGAAAAATCATTTGCGAATGCATTCTCAGCCAAAGTGTCACCATTAACTTCTTCAACGGGAAGGATTGGGTCAACTTAAAAGGGAGTAAAACGAGTGGTGAAAGGAGTGAGATCAATGTCTGACGAGTCAAACAATGGTTCGATTTGAGTGGCCTCTGCATGTTCTGTTTCAGAAACGGTTTCGGGGATGTCAAAGGTGTTGAAAACAACTTCCACATAAAAAACCAATTGGGAGAACTGGCAGTGTTGGTGTCGTTTCCTTCTTGAAGATCAACGTAGTATGATTAAGCACCATCTTGGTTCTTTTATTGTAGGCTCTATATTCCTTAGGAGTAAATGAATAACCAATAAAGTAACATTCTTGCCGACTGCTTCAAACTTGATCAGATTATCTTGAGTGTTAAAAAGCGTGCATGAGCATCCAAACAGTCTAAAGAAATCTATTAGAGGCTTTCGCTTAAAAAGAAGTTCATAAGAAGTTTTTCCATGAGGTTTGACTATTAGAAGTCGATTCAAAACATAGTGTGCTGTGTTGACTGCCTCCGCCCAAAAGATGATTGGTAACTTGGAGTCTACGAGCATAGTTCAAGCAGCTTCAAAGAGTTTTTTCGATTCTTTGGTTCCGCTACGCCGTTTTCCTGAGGAGTTCTAGCTGCACTATACTGAAGGCGAATTCCTTTTTCTTCACAAAAAGAGATAAATGTTTGATTTTTGAATTCAGACCTGTTATCACTTCTGATCGACTTAACCCTCAGTTTGATGACATTTTCGATCATAGGAATGAAAGTCTTTAGGATGAGAGCGGTTTCGCTCAGCTTCAAGAAAATAAACCTATGAAAATCAAGAAAAGTAATTTGTAATCAACAAGCAATAAGAACTTTTAGCCAAACTTTTAACCCTAATAGGGCCAAAAAGATCCATGTGCAATAATTGCAATGGAGAAGTTATCATATTCACTGCTTTGGACTTGTGCGGCTTTTTGTGTTGTTTGCCTTGGGCGCATGCAATGCATTTTTCAGAAAAAGGAAATTCTTTGATAGCTAAACCTCTTACTAAATTTAATTTAGAACCTTTATTCATATTTTGATGTTTACATGCCCCATTTTCCCATGCTAAAGTAGTGATTCCGATTCTGACACTTTAGAGATTAAGCAAATCATATGTTCAGCAGATTTGGCCTTTTTCATACTAAGGATATAAATATTGTTTTGATGGGGTGCTGTAGGAATACTCATTTTGGGAGGAACTGAGTAGCCATGCTTGAGAAAGATGCATTCTACATCGTTGAAAAGCACATATATTCCTTTGTCACAGACTTGTGATACACTCATAAGATTGTAGCACAATTCTGGTACATTGTTGACATCTTCCAAAGTTATAGCATCCGAGACAACATCTCCAAGTCCAACTATTTTCCGTCCTTTTTCATCGTTGGCGAAAGAGACGAAATCACCATCTATGAATCTGAAGTTCTTGAAAAGATCCTGTAATCCTGTCATATGCCTGGAGCATCCACTTTCCACATGCCAAATGTACTCCAATAACATCCGAAGCCATTTTTGAATTTTATTCTGATATACAACAACAAACAAAGAATATATATACAAGTTAGTTAGCTTTCGGAACCCAGACTTGTTTAATTTTTTTATTTATCATGATTTTTACTTAAGAGTATCTTCTTTTCTTTTCAAAAAACAAGTTGTGTAAACAAATTTTTTTTGACCGTTTTCTTAAAATTATCAAATTGTTCTATGATATTTTTAGCAAAATTTTGATATGGTTAAGAACATTTCTTGCTTTTGTAATGTTTTGTTGTGTGTCCTAAATGACACTGATGTGCGCAAAATGCAATATATAAATTACATCAAACAAGGCAAAAAATAAACCCTTTTCGGTACAAATGTTGGAAAACGCATGTTTCTTTGTTTACTTTTAAATTATAGGATCAAAAGAGCTTAAATGAACAAAAGAAACAAACTAACATAAAAAACCCACACAAATGCATTGAAGGAGAATTGACGCAATTTGCCGGACCCCAATACACATCCAAAGCAACAAAAATGGAGAAGACAAAAGCATTGGCACGGGGCTGTACCAACCAGGCATGGGTCCGTGCCCAAGGAAGATTCTCTGTAGATGAAGACAAACAGAAAAGACAAACAACGCAGGGCCGTGCCTAGACAACACGGGCCTTGGTCAACTATGATATTCGCAAAATCTTGATAGTACACCACAGGCCCGTGCTCTATCACCACAGGGCGTGTTGGTATACGAAACTGACATCTGCAGTTAATGAAGAGAGAATAAGTCTACCACGGGGCCGTGCCAGGCGGGCACGGGATATGGCCACCTCCTGTTTCCAACTATAAATAGGGGTGCTTGCCTTTGAAGAAAGGCATCCCTTGGTAAACCACTTCTCTCTCACTTGCCAGTAGTCCACCACCACTACAACACTGTCAGGATCTAAGTTTGAATTACTTGTAGTTTTTTTTCAAAAGATGGAAAATGGATTGAATATAAAAGATATGCAGCGGAATTAATGGAAAACTTTTACTATAAGCAATCAGTCGTTTGTTTTCATCACCATCATGCTTTCAAGTTGGTTAACTTTGCATGTGATTCTCAAACTCCCCCTTAGCCAATTACAATCGTTTGATAGTAAGAAATGAAGAACATAAAGTACGAAATGATCTTTTTCAGGAAGACAAGTTAACTGTTTACAACATTCACCTATTTATACTAACTATCTAACCACTGAGCATCTTTTGTGATGTCATGGTTGATAGTGACAGGTAACAAAATTGTAACTAACTAAAACACTACTATACTAATACTATCAGCAGTGTATAGCACTGTTACATTGAATAAAGTAAAACTAGTCTAAGCACTGATCTGTATCCTTTGATCTTGTTTCTTCTAGCAGACCTTTGCTTCTTGATTCAATCAGATGATAGGAACAGTTGTTTGAGGAAAACAGTGTAAAGGTTGATCAGAGGTTGTAATCTCCGATTGTTGAACCAAAGCTCGGATAATGTATTTGGCTTTGATATCATCTGTTCCTTTGTTAGGGTTCAATCCCAACAATCTCCCCTGGAACAGATGATGCCAAAACACTTGATTATTCTTGGTTTTTATTCCTCAACAGAAGTTCTCTGATTTGGCCGTTAAACTGTGATTCAAAATTCAGAGAAACTTCATCATCATCATCCTTTTCGAGTGTCAGATCCAAAAGATCTTGAAGATCTTCTACATTTAGCTCACATGCAGCCTCCATGCTAGTCTTGACAGCATCACCATTAGACTTGAGCAGTGTCAATTCGTGGGAGCCTTTTTCAACTTTCCACTTTAGAATTTTTGGGTCTTCTGGCTTTCTAGGATGACTTTTATTGGTTGAGGTTTGAAGAGCTTTTTGTTGAACTATCTTTGTCATTTCTGCTCTGAGCTTTTCACTAGCTTCATCTGTGTGATAGTCAACCATGTCTTTAATTCCATCTTTGATGTGTTCAAACACTCTCTTGATTTCTTCATCTATATTTTCTTGCCTTTTTAATTGATTGAAAGCAAGGATGGAGGGGACAGATGATGGGATAGACTTTTTAGAGTATTGAGCTTTATGAACATCATCTGATGCAGGGTAAACTAGTTTAGGAGGCATGTTTGAATATTTCTTCCTCCTCTCTTCTAACATCTTATAAGTATCAATCATGGCTTCTCCCCACCTTATTTCTTGGTTCCTTGAACCATAGTGATTTTGTATCAATTCTTTTTTCATCCTATTAAGCTTCAAGGCTCTTTCAGGCATGTCTTTCTTATGTTTTTCCCAGTTAGGAGGAGTTGGCTTCTTGTGAGGATCTTTTAACATTTCTTGCATTCTTTTTATTTCTTCTCTCAGCTCATCTATACTCCAATCCTTGAACTGTGCCTTTGTTGCCTTATATTTCTTGTTCTTCATGATATGTTCAATGAGTTCATTTTTAAGATATTGATCTTCCCTTTCTGACAACTTATTACTCAGATCTTTTACAAAATCTTGCAATACCCTGGCTTTGCTTAGCTGAAAAGACATGTTGGTCTGTATCTCTCTATCACTTTTACCAGCTGAGTCTCTTTTTTCTATAACCTCTGCTTGTTTCAATTTGAGTTCCAGATAATCATCAACATTTGCAGGTCTTGGGTAGCCATCAAGAGATAATATAGTTCTTTTGTCAGGGTCTTCCTCAGACTAGAAGCTTAGAATTTCTTCCCTGACTGCTGGTAAATCTAGAGGATATTTCTTTGCAGCAGGTATAACTTTAAGAGCATCAGTGGTTGGATTTGAAGATGGTGGAAGCATTGATGTGGAGGTCAGTGGTTGTGATGATAAAGGAGTAGGAGCAGGAAAGATCTCTTCTTCATTCACAATCTTTGAAGTCCTTCTCCTCTTGAATTTGACTTCAGGTGATGATGGATGAGTTAGAATTCTTGTTGGTGTTGGTAGAGGTTGGGTGGATGTATTTAAAATGACCATGGCAGTGGATCAGATTGCATCTGCTGCAACCTCTACTATGTCAACACATGTTGACACAACAGTTGATGTAACATCTGCTTTGGTGGAAATGGGTATGGAAGTTGAAGTAGGTGAGCTTGACTTTTGGAGAGCAGAGGTTCTAATGGTTGGATTTACAACAGGCTAAGTTTTGGAAGGTGTGGGAGCTGGTTGCCTTACTTTTCTAGTAGGACTCCTCTTTGCTGAGGTACCAACCTCTTCCTTTTCTTTTTGCTACTTAATCTTTTGCCCAACCAATACCTTGCCATCAAGATACACTTTTCTCTTCTGCTTCTCATTTTCCCTGGCCAAGATATCAGCTGTTAGATCCTTTTTCTTTGAACCATCTGGCCTGGGTATATACATTGTTGGCTTTGCCATTTGATCATCTATTGTAAGCTTCTTTTGTCCCAAAGGTTTCTTCCCCTTTTTGGCATCATCTTCAGTGTTTACAAAAATTACTGTAGGTGGAGCGGTACCATGTTTGAAATTTTTGGTTTATCAGAGGATACACTTTTGACAGTGGATAGACTTTTCTAAATGATCAGTGCTTTTGTACTATCAGTGCTTTGAATAGAATTTGAGGATTTATTGAAAAATTCAATTTTTAAACTATTTTTAAGGATGGATTTTGATTTTCTAAAAACATTTTATTGCTATTTACACATGGACCACAAAAAAATTTGTTTTTAATCCATGTTTAGCATTCCAAGCCTAGATATCAAATTGTCAAAAGTGTGAGCATCAAGTGCTTTTCTCAATACATCTGCCAATTGATCCTTGATATGGATATGTTGTAAAGAAATCAAACATTTTTCATAGCAATCCCTCACAAAGTGATTTCTGATGTCAATGTGCTTAGTGGTGGAATGAGAGAGGATTTTTGATGATATTTTCTGCTGCTTGACTATCAATCTTGAGTGGAGTCTTTAAAGCAGTGATACCAAAATCCAACAATTGATTTTGAAGCCACAAAAGTTGAGCAGTACAACTTGCATGAGCTATATACTCTGCCTCAGCAGTGGATGTGGAAACTGCAACTTGCTTTTTACTTTGCCAAGACACTAAGCAATCACCTAGGAATTGGGCTCCCCAGATGTGGACTTCCTTGTTGTTTTACAACCAGCAAAGTCACTAAAAGAATATCCTACAAGCTCAATATTACCATTAGTTGGGTACCAGATACCAAGTGTGGGAGCACCTTTTATGTATCTGAATATCCTTTTTACGGCAATAAGATCTGATTTTCTTGGCACTGACTGTGATCTGGCATAAACGCATGTTGCAAACATGATGTTTGGCCTTGATGCAGTTAGGTACAGTTAAGACTTAGTCATGCTTCTATACAATGTTTGATCAATAAGGTCATATTTTCCATCAAATGTGACTAGCTTGGATGTTGCCATGGGTGTGCTACAAGGTTTACAATCATCCATATCAAATTTCTTAAGTAGTTCTTTCACATACTTATTTTGATGGATGAAAGTGCCATGTTGCATTTGTTTGACTTGTAAACCAAGAAAACATTGCAACTCGCCCATTGCACTCATCTCAAACTCTGCTGCCATGAGTTTTCTGAACTCTTCACACATGGCAATGCATGTGGATCCAAAAATGATGTCATCCACATAAATTTGGACAAGCATCAAATCTTTTCCTTTCCGTTTTAAAAATAAGGTTTTATCAATCCTACCTTTGGTGAAACCATTATAAGAGAAAAGTGGATAGAGTTTCATACTAGGTTCTGGGTGCTTGTTTTAGACCATATAATGCTTTGTTTAAACTGTAAACATGATCAGGATGAAATGCATCTTCAAAACCAGGAGGTTGAAACACATACACTTCTTCCTTGATCTTTCCATACAGGAATGCCCTTTTGATATCCATTTGATACACCTTGATGTTGTGGTTAGCAGCAAAAGCTACAAACAGTTTGATGGCCTCCAATCTTGCGGCTGGAGCAAATGTTTCATCATATTCAATGCCTTCTTCCTGCCTATAGCCTTGAACCACGAGCCTTGCTTTGTTCTTGACAACAATGCCTCTTTCTCTGTTTTGTTCTTGAAGACCCACTTTGTGCCAATAGGACTTACATCTTTTGGCAGTGGTACAAGTTCCATAATTGTTATCTTTTGAACTGTAGGAGCTCCTCTTGCATGACTTCTACCTAACTATTGTCTTTTAGTGCCTCTTGGTACTTGACAGGTTGTGTGAGCAATAGAAAGCCAGCAAAAAGACAAATGTTTAGGGATTGGCTTCTGGTGAGCACTCCCTCAATGATGTTGCCAATAACTTGATCCACAGGATGGCTTATAAGGAAAATCAATTCACCTTGATATGGGACAATGACATTCTGAGGTGAAGGTTGCAAATGTGTATCATCTAAGCTATCCTCTATTGGTGAATTTGATGATCCAGCCTCTGATTGGAATAGTGGTGGAGGAATTGGTGGAATGGATGTAAAAGTGGGTTGACTTTTGTCCATTTGTTGTGGACTTTTATCAACGGATATTTAGTTCTGAGAGCTGGCAGAGGTTTGAGTATTAACCATTGTTGACCTAGCAGAGCTTTCACCATTGCTACTAACATCTGCTCCTCTGCCTAAGGATAGATTTTGAAATTTGGAGAGATGTAATCATATCCTTGCTCTTGATTTGATGAGTGTGAGGTACCTGCATGGTTAGTCTTGACAGACACATCTTCAAATGTAAATTTGGATAGGTCAAACAATTCAGCAGGATTTGCTGGGATTTTCAAAGATGAGAGTTTGTTGAACTTCACATTCAGAGTTTCTTCAACACACTTGGTCCTGGAGTTAAAAACTTTGTAGGCTTTGGCGGTGCTTGAGTATCCCAGAAAATAACCACAATCAACTTTGGCTGCAAACTTGGATATTGAATCCTTTAAATTTAAAATGAAGCATGGGCAACCAAAGAATTTAAAATAAGAGAGCAGAGGTTTGATTTTATAAGGCAATTTATAAGCAGTCTTTTGATGCTTGGGGTTTATCAAAACTCTGTTCTGAACATAACAAGCAGTGTTTACAGCCTCTGACCAAAAAGGCAAGGGTAAACCAGAATCTGCTAGCATAGTTCTTGCTGATTCAATCAAAGTTCTGTTTTTCCTTTCAGCAACCCCATTTTGTTCTAGAGTTCTAGGGATGCTATATTGCCTAACAATCCCTTTTGACTCACAGAAGGCATCCAACTCTTTGTTCCTAAACTTTGTCCCATTGTCACTCCTAAAGATTTTTACAGGAAGATCAAATTGCTTTTCAACTTGTTTAACAAAGTTTTGCAAAATGTTTGCTGTTTCATCTTTAGAGTGTAAAAAGAAAGTCCATGTGAACCTAGAAAAATCATCAACTATCACCAGGCAATACCTTTTGTGTTTTAAGCTCATGATTTTTACAGGTCCAAACAAGTCCATATGAAGTAACTGTAAGCATTGACTTGTTTTGGACTCTTCAATTGACATGTAAGAACTTTTATGTTGTTTACCTTTTAAATAGGAAACACAATGTTCTTCACAAGTAAATTGTTTGTGAGGCAAACCTCTGACAAGACTTTGTTTTGAGAGAGTGGAGATGGTTTTTAGATTTGTGTGACTTAGTCTTTTATGCCATAATTATGTTTCTTTGCTTGAAGCAAATGAGAACAACCATGCATTTGACATAAATCGTGTACCATGTCAACCACATACACATTTCCTACCCTATTCGCAGTAAGTTGTGCTTTGCTCTCTGAAATTATTTCATTTATCTTTTTAACAACCTCTGGGCCTACTATCTGACAAGTTTCCTTTGTGAGGAAAGATCCATAACCCATATCACTCATTTGTGAGACTCAGAAGATTGAATTTTAGATTATCAATGAGATTCACATTCTCAAACTTACGTTTTCTAGCTGAGACACATCCTGACCCCAACACCTTTCCTTTTGAATTATTTCCAAAGGATATATCACCCTCTCTATGAGCTTTAAAATCTCTGAGCAGGGCTTTACATCCTGTCATGTGCTTGGAGCCCCCACTATCTACATACCAAAGACTGTCAAAGCAAGTAGAAGCTCCCTGCACATATTTCGAAATGATTAGTTAAGATGAGTTTCCAAAGCCAGAATGGCTTTGGATGGGGTATCAGATGATCTAGACTCAAGTTCAGATAAATGAGCAGTGGTTAGATCAGGTTTTTGTAACCACTGCTGTGAGCCATTTCCTATCAACTGTTTGTAACCATGAGGATCCCTATTTACCGTTGGCTTAGAAAACTTTTTGTAAGTTCCATAAACCATAGTCACCTTTTGATAAATAGGCTGGCTTTTATCTCTAGGAAACTGGTTTAATGGAGGTGCGTCTATCACTTGAATTTCTCTGTGAGCAGAGGTTTGATTTAAGGCTTTTGTGATAGATGTTTCAATTGATTCAAGGTTCTCTTTAGATTTATTTTCAGAAGAGCTTTAACTTTCTCTTTCAAGAGCTTTTGCTTTAATCCTTTTTACCTTTTGATGATAGATTTTGAGATAGGCACACTCTTGGGTCATGTGATTTGTTTTGTTACAGATGGTACATCTAGGAGATTTGGGTATAACACAAGTTTTGTTTATGTCATAGGCTTTTAAAAGAAAACAATCTGCAGCCACATGATTTCTCTTTTCACAAAATTCGCAAAACAAGTATTTAACTGTTTCTTTACTTTTCCTATCAGACTTTTTGAGAGCAGTGGGTGTAACCTCTATTGGCAAGTCTTTGATAGGGATCACCAGTGCTTTTGGTGCTTTTATACCATCAGTGGTTGAAAAGTCCACTAGCTTGAAGTTTTCCAAAATATCACATTCATCTAACCAGGTTGGTTTAAACTGATATTTTTCAATTTCTTTATCTTTTGCTGAAACCTCTGGTTTTTCAAGAATGATTTTGTTTCCATTTTTATCTGTGATTTTAATTTCTTCACCAACCAAGTTTGTTGGGACTATTTCAACTGGCTCAAAATCAATTTTTGCAACATTTTCACAAGTCTGGTCATAGTGTCTAAAGCCTATCCCAAACTTTATGTTACTCTTGATTTGAGCATCAAGCATAAGCTCATAACCGTTACAAGACACCACCAATTTTTCACAAGTTATTTGGGTAGATTCAAGCTCCTGTTTGCAAACTTGGTATTTTTCTACCCTAGTTTGGGGCTGGTCTTTGGTTATGCTTGATTCATGCCTTAGGCTACTCATTTCGGAATCCTTTTTCTTAACTTTGTTTTCATCTCTTTGATAAGTTTTTCAAAATTAAGTTCATCTTTTAAAATTTTGTTTCTCAGGTTTTCATTCACCTATTTTATGTTTGCAAAAGCAATAATGCATTTTTCATAACACAGATCTTTAAGGATCTGAGGTGATACCTTCGAAGCAGCCATAAGAGCACAATCACACTCTTCTTCCTCACACACCTGTTCATCCCATGGGTCAGATAGAGTGTCTTTTTCAACATCAACAGCATTCACTTCAACCACTTGTGTAACTTCTGGTATAACCACTGCTACACAACAATCAAACATATCAAACTTTAACTCCTGCTCCAAAGATTCATCACCTTTGTTGGCTATGAGAGCAAAGTTTTCATCTGTTAAGTCCTCAGGCAAACTACTCCAATCAATAAAACCTTGTGTGAAAAAGCTTTGTGGAGTAACCTCTGCTAGTGTAGCAGTGGTTTGAGTAGGTTGAGTAACTTGTGGCACTTGTTGCACATGTACTTGAGGTGGTGCTTGGACATATTGAATCTGTGGTGTAGGTGTTTGAACATAATGGACAGGAACTGTAGCAACAGGATGTGCAAAGTGAGCAGTGTTTTGCATTTGAGGTGCAGGGGTATATTGGGAATATTGGGCAGTGCTTTGAGGTCTGTTGCCAGGGTTTGTTACAATTGGTCTTGTAGATTGTGATCTGCATTCTCTTGCAAAGTGACACATCTTGTTACATTTGTAGCATGTGATTTAGATTTATCCAACCCAACTTTCAACCCCCCATGAATCCTGGAAACCTTCTACCAGTACTTTTGTAAAATTTACTTGCTCTAACACTTAAAAGTGCCAGCTGATGCAAAATATCCATCTCTTCAAGGTCAGTGGGTTCAAAATGTCGTAAGTCATTTAATTCAAAAGATAGATTGTCAGAGGTGTGACTTTCACAATTTGCAGCAAAGGCAAAATTGGGTGTACAGGAATCAGAGTTGAAATTGTTTCTAGATGTTATGTCAATGTAATGATCATAACTCTGATCCTTTCCACAGCTAGACCCCTCCTCATGAATATATAGAGCAGTGTTTCCCAAAGTATAATCATCAGTCATTTTCCCTAACTCTTGCAACTTCTTTTTCTTGTTCATTTCTCTCTCATAAGTGAGGAGTCGTCTATGAAGTTGTGTCAAGGTCATTTCCTTGTAACCAACAGCTGTTCTAGTGACATAAGCTACAGTCTCCCATTTCTCAGGTAAGGATCTCAAGAAATGACTATTGACAGTCGAATTTGGAAATTCCACATTTACCAATTTGAGCTCACTGATGAGGCAGCTATATCATTCGAACTGTTGGGTTAATGATCCACCCTTAACGTGGCAAAATATTTCATACTGTTGATTTAAAACCTCTCTATTATTCTGTATCACCTCATCAGTACCACCAAATTGCACTTTAAGAGCATCCCATAACTCTTTAGCACTATTACAATGAAGTAATCCCGTATAAATCTCATTGGGCAATGTCGAAGCAACGATGCTAAAGGCCATAGTATCCAATTCGATTTTAAGGAAATCATGTTCAGAGTAATTTTCGAGTTTTTTAGGGACCTGAGTGTGGGAATCCTCTGTACTTGGAACCATGGGGACATGAGGTCCAAATACAACGGATCTCCAGCATCCGGTGTTCTGTTGGGCGAGAATATGACCCATCCGACGTTGCCAAATAAAATATTCATTTCGTTTTAACATCGGTGGTTTGAACATGGATCCAATATTGGATTCCGGTGTGTTTTGTGCCATTTCTCTTGTTTACAATAGATTTGTGTTTTAAAAACTTTTGTAGTAAAAAAACTCTGTATTCAAGTAAAACTATCAACCGAATTAGCACAAAGAGCTGATCTGTTCAAATCAATTTGACTGTTAAATCAAAATCGATTGACCAAGCTCTAATACCAATCGTCAGGATCTAAGTTTGAATTACTTGTAGTTTTTGTTTCAAACGATGGAAAATGGATTGAATATAAAAGATATGCAGCGGAATTAATGGAAAACTTTTACTACAAGAAATCGGTCGTTTGTTTTCATCACCAGCATTCTTTCAAGTTGGTAAACTTTGCATGTGATTCACAAACTCCCCCTAGCCAATTATAAACATTTGATAGTAATAAATGAAGAAGATAAAGTGCGAAATGATCTTTTTCAGGAAGACAAGTTAACTGTTTACAACGTTCACCTATTTATACTAACTATCTAACCATTGAGCATCTTTTGTGACGTCATGGTTGATAGTGATAGCTAACAAAATTGTAACTAACTAAAAAACTACTATACTAATACTATCAGTGCATAGCACTGTTACATTGAATAAAGTAAAACTAGTCTAAGCACTGATCTCTATCCTCTGATCTTGTTTCTTCTAGCAGACCTTTGCTTCTTGATTCAATCAAATGATAAGAACAGTTGTTTAAGGAAGGCAGTGTAAAGGTTGATCAGAGGTTGTAACTTCTGATAGTTTAACTAAAGCTCGGATAATGTATTTGGCTTTGATTTCATATGTTCCTTTGTTAGGGTTCAATCCCAACAAACACCAACACCCACCACTATCATCCAACTTTCATATTTTAGAGTGTGTAGTAGTCTCGGGATCCAAGAATGAGAGTATAGGTTCTTGTCAAACAAAGTCTATGCTTGGTTAAATCTCTTACATCACTTGGCGAAGACGAATCTTTTATGTTTTACTTTTGATTTCCAATCTTTGGCAACCTTTTATTTTGGTATATATTAATGACTTTAATAACTAGTTTTTTATATTGAAAGTGAACTTTGGTTAAACATTTCTTCATCTCTTGTTGATACATTCATTCTTGTCTTTACAGTCTGTATAAAGCGCGTTAATTACCTGGAAGGGGGTTAGAAGGGTGTTTGGGTAAAGTTCTTGTCTCGTTCAGTGTATAGATCCTGCAAGGACTTGGTTTAAGACTATTAGGACTTCCATTGAGGCAGATAGCATCAAATCGGGGGAAGTAAGAACGGCTTGAACCCTTTTAAATAAACTACTATTAAAACTCTATCCGCCCTTGCATGACTGTATCCCTGCTGACTCAAACCAATATGGCCGAGGGTAACGTTGCCTGGAAGGGGCCTACCGTATTTTGCATTAATAACTTACTTAATTATTTTTCAAAATATTCTGACCTTGCGGGACTGTATCCCTACTGACTCGGACCAATAGGTTGAGGGTAACGCTGCCTGGAAGGGGGCCAGTACTATAAACTAAAGATAATCTCTTAAAAAGCCCAAAGTGCGGAAATCATCAAAGGAAATATAAAAGAGGAGTCGGAACAAAGTGATTTTTTGTTGTCTATTTGGTTTTCTTTTTATTTACATTTTTTACTTTTACCTTTATTTTAACTTTAAAAACTTGTATCAAAATTTGATTAGAGTAGACGTTAACGATACGTTGGTACTAAAAGCTCTTGTGTCCTTGGACGACCTCGGTATCTTACCATCTCTATACTACGTCTACGATGGAGTTGAGCATGACCCTTCAATTTTCTTCATTTTCTTGTCAAGACGATTGTCATCTTCTGTGCAATCTTCACCGTCCTCATTGTGTGTTGAGGCATCTGATCCTTGAGCTTCCTTCTCCACTTTCTGAAGTTGTTGTGTTTGAGTCTTCACTGCTACTTTATTCGTTTGATTCCTTGTCAGACTCTGACATTCCTACATGAGATGGAACAAATTCTTGAATTTCCTCAGTGAGGAATTTTCCAAATATGTTTTGTTTAAACTCTGGAACACATACAGGAGGTTCACACACAACTTTTTCATCACTAAAAGTAGATTGCAAATCAAAGCATTCAACCACTACATTCTCATGGTCACAGGTCACAAGTTTAGGCACATACCTATTACCGTCATCCCGAATATCTAAGCTAGGTTTAATACAATCATCCATCCTAGTTAAATTATTACATTCATCCCGAATAAAAGTCTTGTTTGTTTTACCATAGTTCTAGGCGAAGCGGGTAACAGTAGTATAATTGTCGCCTGAATACCCTATTCTTATTTTCGTGCCACCATAATCCTCATCGCACACATCCTACTCATGCTCAATCACATCTGCATTGCTTTCAGAAACGTTAGTAATTTTATCATTTTCACAACTAATATTTTGAGCAATTAAATCATCTTTATCGATTAAATTGTTATCTGGATGAGGAGTGGGCATGGGTACATAGTTCTTACTGAGATTCCATTTATTAATTATGATTTGCAATTTATTATTTTCATTTTTGGATTTCTCTAGTTTTTCTGTTAAATCTTTTATTAGCAAATCTTTTCTCAAAACAAATTCTTTTAAAGTTTGCATTTCAGCCAAAGTGGAGTTCAACTTTCTCTGATACGCAACTTCATTTTGTTTTAGTTCTTTGTTAAATTGCAGAACTCTATCCTTTTCTCTGATTAGATTACGGTTGAGAGATTTATAATGAGCCACGACATTGACACACGGCTGTGAGCACAGTTTGATTTTGAATTCATAAGGAATGTTGTTTACCAAGTCTTTTTCCTCCTTTTCTTTACCGGACTCAACTTTCATTGCTGCTTCAGGGACTTGTTCTTTCGCTTTCTTGAGACTTCGCCTTGGACTCAGCTTTTCCAGCCTCTTCGTTTCGTTTGTCAGGTGCAGGCTTGGTGGTGTTGATGATGATTTTGAGTCCTTTGTCGCAGATTCATCTCCCTTAGGAATACCTACATTTGTGTTGCCAAGAAAGTTTGATGGACGTGGACCCGATCCAGTTGAAATCTTTACCATGAGAGCTTTGTTAACTTCATCTTGTAACACCCTGACCGCGTAAAAACAACAAACCGCGGCGGAAACGTCAGGGAGTCACGTTACAAATTGTTTCAACAACACATGGTACTCGAGGTTTTGTATTATTGACTTATTAACGTGTTTACATTGTCTTGAGAATAGTAGAAACAAAACATATTTAAATTGTCTTTCTTGGTTTTTGTGTCTCTAAGGCCCGCATCCAAATCCTACGTGTAGCAAGCATCGTAACATCATACATTAGCTCCTGAAACATATGTGAAAAGGACGTCAGCATAAAAAGCCGGCGAGTACATAGGTTTTGTGAATGTGTCAAATTCATGGCTTTGAATAAGTATTTCAATATCTCGTCAGACTACTAGAGTTAATAAGTGAAAACCTTGTATCAAAAAGTGATTGATATTGCAATATAATTAACCAACTAAAACAAGTTGGTTAGTATTTATGAAAACTTTGTAGCCATGAATCTTGACCAGAACATTTCCTTCTATAAAAAACCAAGTAGTAAATCGATTTAAACGAAAACTTCATATGGTTTATATCTTTAAGCGAAAATCGTTGCGTGTCATCGTTTGAAAACATTTGTCCAAGTGATTCAGATAATGCCACGATATGTAATACGATAAAAGCACTTATATATAGGAAGTACCAACGACGTATCCACCATGCTTATATCATATTACACACGCCGCGTTAACTAAATCACTTACCATAAATCAATTGTCCAATCGTTTGTGTTTTTAACCATTCATCCGTGTTATAAACCATTCGTCTGTGTTATAAACCAATCGTCCGTGTTATAAACTAATCTTCCGTGTTATAAACCAATTGTCCTTGTTATACATAAATCGTCCGTGTTTTAATTGTGAAAACTTTTGATCGTTTTGGTGAAAACATTCAAACCTGTGTTGACTCGTCTAGACCACAAAAGGGTCTCTTTAAATTAACTAACAAACAACCAAAGGGTTTATTAAAAATACAGTTTATGTCGTTCCCCAAACTGCCCACCAAATTCTAGTGAATAGCATAGTAACGGGATTGTCAGTCCTATGGTACCATAACATACTACTAGTCAGATTGATCAAAGAAATGAATGTCATTCGTGTTATGGATAACGCACCAACAAGTTCGTTCACATCATTGAAATCATCGTGATTTATATAAACCATAAACTTTGTGTTTTGAAAACTTGAAAAGAGTTTAGCACATATGAATCACCCCAAAACATTTAGAAAACATAAAAGAAGGGAACTATGTACTCACTTAGGATTGCAAGCGTGTCCTTGTTTCAATGATCAAACAAAGCACAAGAGTTCAAGGATTCAAGCGTGTCTTAATATCGGATAACTATGTTAATGTCGTGACTTTAATCTGTGGATCGGATAGAATGAAGTTTTATAAATTGATTGAGTATTGGAACTCATATGGTATGATTTATTAAACTCGACATTCTGATTTGGAAAAGATCCTAAATGCTTTTAACCCGTTATGACTCGTTAAGGTAGTTTATGCTACTTTAACGAGTCATTTGCGTAAATATGTGTTCGGATGGCTAATGTCTTATGATAAGTCTTATATGCCAAAACATGTTTAATAATGTTGTAACATCAGTTTATATGTCAAAACATTGGTTATATATGCTTAAAATTGATTTATGCGCAAAAAGGGCGTTTTGGTCATTATTAAAGAGCATAAAAGCGACTTATCATAACACTAACCAAACGACGTGACCATAAGGTATAACCTCATAGGTTTATTCCCTATAAAACTATGGTAACAAATATGTGTTTGGTCGGATCCTAAGATCGACCAAACGGGTCGGATTTGAAAGTCAAAGCGGTGGTCAAGACCGCTCGACTTACGACCCTAATAAAGCACTAAACTTGAAGTGACGAGTTAGACATGTCAAAACATGTCATGTCTAACTAAGTTGCAAAACTGATTTGGTATCAAAACTTAATGTTTTGATACCTGAAAATAGTTTCGTCATAAAAGGCACATTTTGCGCATTTTTTTTCAGAAACGTTGACTCGTCACTTCGACTAGTAAACGTGGTAATCAGAAGGTGCTATCGCTATGGATTATAACCTTCGTGATTATGATCACATTGCAAAGTTCAATTGAACTTTGACTTGACCAAAAATGGTCAGAACCGAAAGTCAAACAGAAAGTCCAACTGTTTGACTTTTAGCTCAAAGTAGCTAAAAGAAATGAAAAAGACTAAGGAAGAACACTTACTTGTGTTCAAGGAAGGCTTAGAACTCAGTAGGATGCTTCCAATAAACTGGAAACAAGCTCCAAGAGAATGGGAGGTAGGAAGATGAAATGAACAAGTTGAAATGGCGAAATTCCTTGGCCATTTATAGTGGTTAGGAGGCTCTAGGATCATGCTTGTGTTCTTGAGGTGTCATGATCTGACGAGGGTGTGTTGAATTGCTCCATTACTAGCATAGGAACCTAAATTGGTATCTAACGTTTGTATATGCCGAATTTATATGACGTATTAATCGAATATGTAAGATTTACTGTTTAATCATTGTTTATTGATCATAAATGTTTAGTACATGTCAAATCCTGATCGGGCAGAGCTTCGCCATACAAGTGAAAAATTTGCAGAAGTTACAAATAAGAATAACAAGTCACCTATTTATAGTTTTACAATTTCGCTTGGAAGGAACCAAGTTCGGGCGAACTTGTCTTGAACAAGTTCGGCCGAACTTGTTCCAACATTACAATCCTGGGTGAACTTGTATAACCATTTACATAAATATCACTATTTCTAATGTATTCTAGCCTAAACTAAACAGACTCGATCCAAGACTAAGACATAGACATTATGTACTAACAGACTCCCCCTTGGATATCGTCTTCGTCTTGATCAGTCTTCACAGCTCTATCTCTGCCTGACGCGTCCAAAGAAGTTCTTTATCGCTTCTTTCTTCTTTCTCGCGATGGAATTGGCGTTTGATCTGTAGGTGGCACTTTACTCATGAATTGGATACGTCTCAGTCTTGCCTCCTTTGTTCTTTCAAGAAACTGTTTCAGGCGCCTTTCTTCCTTTAGAAATTCTTCACGTTCAATCTCTCGCCAACTCGATTCCCACATTCTTCCAGAATTAACTTCATGTTCATAGCAGACATTTACAACCCTCTAATATTGCATAGCTTGTTCTTTCTCGCGCTCTTCGTAACAGATCTTGCTGAAGAATAAACATTTGATACCCTCCTTTGAGAAGTTCACTAGCCACATCGGATCCAGTATTCTAATTGTTCTCCACAGCCCTCTTAAACCTTCTACCCCAAACATTTCAACCCTTTCCTGAGTGATATCCAAATAATCTTCAAATCTCAGAACAATCACTGCTTCACACGTTGTCGGGTCTATTTTCCACCACTTAAATAACGGATAGAAATTCTGTTCAATCGACATTAGGGGCATATTCCTCATCGCTCTCGGACGCTTCATAATCGACGTTATATCCTTAATACCAGTCTTCTTGTCTGTTTTGATTCGGCATTTAGGAATGAATGGCTTCCAGTACCTGAAACCTTTCGTTGCTTCAAACTTGATCATCTTCCATAGCAACTGATCTATAAAATTCATATGGTATTTGACATTTCGCGTCTGTACCAACTCCTCAACATCCCAATATGGAAGTGTCTTGAAATCTTCCAAGTATTTGAACTCCAAACTCACGTTTAATGGCATAAACGTTCAACTCTTTAAACCATCCCCAGCTCAAAAATATCTCCCAATGAAACATCTTTATCTCTGGTAAAGAATGCTAGTGGACGTTGAAACTTTCGTTCTCTTGGCATCTCTTTAAACCAGGATTTCTTTTCTTGCGCAATCTCTTCTTTCGTCATTGGTTTAGGGATTTTGCCTTCTCGTACAGACTCCGCAATTTTTTTCTTTCAACATATCTTCATTAAGCTGTTCATACATTTCCTCAAAGGTTGGGAAAGTATCAGTGTTCTGACCAACGTACTTCTCAGCTTCATCTTTCTCATCATCTGACGACCAATCTTCAATAATTACTTTGTTGTACTCGTCAGCTTCATACCTTCTTTTATAACAATACTCATTTGGCTCAAATGTATTTACATTCATCACTTGCTCTTCAAAGTCAAAATTGAATGTTTCAGCATCAACATCGATCAGCTTTGCTAAATCTTCTTTCGAGTAATTATGAACGTACTCGCCTTCTTCAACATTCTGTTAGAGCATCAGAATCATTGGCTTTGTAGGCTTAGTAGCAACAGGCATAGCCGTAATAGCATCTGTCATATCAACATCATCTTTCTGCCATGTTTCCCCTGTTTGCTCCCCATGAGTTTGATCTTCCATTCTATTAGTTTCATCATCCAGCAATGACGAAAAATTAAACTCTTCATTCACTTTGGCATCAACTACTTTCAGACCAACTCCACCTTGATCATCATTATCACCATCATCGTTGTCGGAGTCGTCTTTTGTATCATCTGCAGGTTCATCATCATCTTTGTCTTCAGCTTCTTCATCGTCTTTTTTTTTTCAGTTTCCGCTTCAGGAAATAACAACATGCTTAGAAGCTTTTATAGATTCTACTATTGGCTCAATAATCTCGGGCATACTTTCGATCACAGTTTTTCTTTTACCCTGTTCAGCACTTTCTTTTTCTACCTTTCCTTTAGCTTCCTACAAATCCATACGAGCATATTCTGCAGCGAAGTCAATGCCCAAACTATTTGTCAGAACTTTCTACAGCCTGTTAAATCTTCGATCGTTCATTTCACGTTCATATGACAGTTCTGCTATCTCTTTGAGTAATCTTTCTTTTGCATCTTGTAAGCTTTCAATTAGGGCTTCAGAATCTCTTTTTCAACTTCACTCAATTTCACCAACTTCTCTAATTCAGCTTTCTCTGTTTCACTCTTTGTGACTTTATCTTCCAGACCTTTCACACGCTTTTCAAGTTCATCGACATCTGATTCTAGAAAGAAATCATTTAAATCCTGAATATCCACCGGCTCATTAGGAATATCTCCAAATAACTTCGACTTCGGAGTCGTCTTTGGTGTAGATTAAGGAGTACTTTTTGGTGTAGACGCTTTTGGAGTTGAGCTTTCATGTTGAGCAGCAGTTGGAGGATCTTGCTACGTGATAATAGGAATATCAAGTAATTTAGACTCAGGAGGTTCTTGTGTGACTCATGTCTGTACTAGAGTTTCTTGAACTCCTAGATGTTTGAATCATTTCAGCCGTAGGAGGTTCTTGTGTAACTCCTGTTGATTTTTCACCAGAAGGTTCTTGTGGGACTTCTGTGCTTTTCGCTTTCCAATATAGCGTATGCTCTTTGCTTTCTGACTTTCTTGCCTTTTATCTTTGGAGACCCTGTAGTCTTCGTTGATACATCAGTTGTAGAAGACTTTACTCGTTTCGCTTTCTTTTTGGTCTCTCCTCATCTGAACCCTTATCAGAACCCGGTTCATAATCAGCATCACCTGCTTTAAGATTTTCTAGTTCTTTTTCTGCAGCAGCTTTCTTTGTTTCTCTGTCTATCGTATCATCATTGTCTTCGTCTTTGTCATACGTCGCATATATAACATCATCTTCCTGCTTGTTTTCTCTACCTCTTGACTTTCAATAACAACCGCTACACTTGAACCAGCTTCATGTTGAACTTCTTAGGCCTCTCTTCATCAATTAACATCGTATCCATTTTCTTAGGCTTTCGCAAAGCTTTCTTTTTCTCTTGAACTACAACCTTCTTCAGAAACCAAACATTGCGTTTCTCTTTAAACAACGATAACCATTCCAACTCAGCGTTCCTTCATTCTCGTCACCGCTATCCTCTTTTCGCCATTTGTACTTTGGTGGCGCAATGTAATTTTCAGAAGCAATGGCACCAAATAGAGGCTTTGCAATCGGTGCTGAAGCTTGTTTCTGGAATGTAATAGCTTCTTGACAGTTGTATCGTCCAAGTGACTAAGATAAACTATATCATTCGGATCCTTTGCAATCTTCTTGAATTTATCATCTATCAACATCTGTACAAACCTTGGATACATCACAAGCCTATTCGATCCCATATTGCTCTTCATGGGAGTGAAAACCAGCTTCGAATAATTGAATCTTTTGTTCAGTATAAGTGTCGTAGCCATGCATGCCATGTAGTCTTGAACGTCATCTAATCTAGCCTTTCGATGGCTAAATGCTTGTATGATTGCATGCATCAGGAACTTGTAGGGATTAGGGACTGATCCTTTCTTCAAAGTATACTCATTCACGTGTCCCTTGTATCCCATTCGACAAAAGCACCCTCTAACCATCCTCTCGTCTAGCATCATCGGATCATCTTTGTCGTCGTTGAAGTTCAGAACTTTTCGAATATTAGCTTTAGTAACAATAATCTCTTTATCTTCTTCTCCAACACGAACCACTGATTTAATCGCTGCATCATCATCATTCATCGCTCTAGAACTCCAAAATTTGTAAACGTGCGATCTATAGACCACCGTATTTTCGGTAATAGCTTTATGAATTGGAATCCGCTCCATAAATGCAAGAATATCATCAAATGATCCGAGTGAAGGATAAATAGCCTTGTCTAGAGTAATGTACGTGTTGTGGAATTTATTAAACGAGAGCTGAATATTCTGCAAACACATAAATCGAGACAAAATTAGTCAAAATTTTGCAATTTCATAAACACTATATCAAGTTCGGGCAACCTGATTGTCCATTTTGACATTTCACAATATTAAGTTCAGGCGGACTTGCATATAAACACTTTACCAATCATCAAGTCCGGGCGAACTTGTTAAACATTTGAATTTTAAAATTTTCATTATACAAGTTCGGGTGAACTTATGACATATTCTTTTTAAGCACCTGAGGACAAGTTCAGGCGAACTTGGTTCAAAGAACCATTTGACAAGTTCGAGCGAACTTGTCATCATCCTCATCAAATCTTGCAATTCACATTCATGATTTTATGATCAAATTGATGACAATTTTATGGTCAATTTTTCTTGTTTACTATGTTTTAAGTTTCAATTTGTCCATTAACACTCTAAAACATGTTCAACCGTTCAATACAGATTTAATATGTTCAAATCACATCAAAATACGGTCTAAAAACAAATCTCTCACCATTGCCATGATGAGTAGTGTGTAAACACTAATCACTTTCAAATCAGGCAGCAATTCGACGTATAAGTGTCAATATCGAAAATCTCTCAAATCGCCTATCAAGTTCGTTCTGATGTTATTCACTGATAATGAAGTTCGATCGAACTTGTTTCCTATTTATAGTTGACAAGTTCGGGCGAACTTATGAATCCAATCAATTAAGATCAGATACAAGTCCGGGCGAACTTGTTGACTGATAACTCATCATGATCAAACACAAGTTCGGTCGAACTTGATTATAAGTCCGGGCGAACTTGATCAATTCAAAACCATATTTTTCAAAATTTTCAATTTAGACCCTGAACTTTTCAGATTTTACCAGTTTTAACAATCCACTCAGTTGACCAAGTCCAAGCTAATGACCTTGGTTAACCGATTTGTCTGCCGAGTCCAAGTTAATGACCTCGGTTTGACCCGTTATGAACAAACTGTTAGTTTTTCTCAAATCTCAAGTTTCAAATTCATGAACTTTTAATCATTTATCAGATTTAACAGATTAGCTCCCAGCCCGTTGTCAGTTAGATTTCCAACAGTTTAGCACCTTACCAGACTTCGAAGATCCGTTCTCCAACATTGGCTTGCTGAAAACAATGTAGAAACAAAATCTTTTTGTATTTTTGTAAGTTTATGCTAAAACACAATGAAAATCTTTTTGGTTTTAATTTGTAAAGCAGATAAACTATGTACAGAACAAAGTAAACTATGGACAAACATATTTACAGACATATTTTTATGAATTCGTGTCTAAGGATCATATCAGTTGATTGAGACATATCACCAGTACCGTTGACCTTTTGATGACTTTAAGTTTTAAACTCCTTAACCTAGATTGTCGATATGTTTGTCCACTTAAACTTCGACACATTTCTCAATTGTTCCAAGATATATTAGGTATGTATTATGAAACTTGACCTAACTATGGTTCCTATCTCAGAATATACTCCCGTATCAAGATTCCCTAGATTTCATCTTACAGGTGAATATAGCGTAATTGATATCTGTATCTGGGTTAATGCGAAGCCTTGAGAGCTCAGGTTAATACCACCGTATCGACAAAGAGATGAAGGCTCGACTTATAGGTGTGTTCCAATTAAAGAATATTTTCAGCAATGCAAATGATCTTTCGATTCTTTTTTAGCTTTGCATGTAGTTTAGGGGTTTATAGCAAAAGCATTATAGAAGTTGTAGGCTATTGCTTCCGCAAATCAGGAGAACTTGTATTATACCCCAGATATCAACTATCTATAAAGACCTCGTATCTTAGAATCAGGCAATCTCTCAAATGAAATTTCGGAGTACTAAGTCCATATATACAAGAGATATTAATCCACAAGATTAAGCAGTTGTAAAATTTAGTTTATATCCCGAAAACAATTTACTGAACGTGTAAAGCCTATCGACACATCCACAGTACGACTTGTTTATCACTTTTAAACTTTACAATTCTTTAGTATACTGTGATAGTCCGCTGGTGTACTATCATTTCCTTTGTGACACTTAATTCTTTTTGTCTTTTTCAATGTTTTTGTACTTTTTGAATCTTTCATATGTTTTTGTATTTTCTCAAATATTTCTCCCCCTAAAATCAAAAACATATTTTTGTATTTTAGATTTTAAGAAATACTAATCTAAAAGATATACAAACCAAGGTGGATCACGTTAACTCATCGTCTGATCCATATTCAACCTCTGCTTCCGCACCTGTCAACAATTTTTTTATACCGTTAAGCCTCATTAGATATTTAAATCTTGTTAAAGGAAAAGCTTTGGTATAAAAATCAGCTTTTTGTTCATCGGTGTGGATTTTTTCTATTCGCAACAACTTCTTTTCATAGTAGTTACGAATGAAGTGATAACGAACTTCTATGTGTTTAGTACGAGAGTGTGATGAACAGGATTTTTAGTGATGTCGATTGCTGCCTTATTATCTACATATAAGGGCATATCAAGAAATTGCAATCCATAATTCTTCATCTATTGTTAAATCCATAGGATTTCGAATTCAGCTTGTCCACCCTAAAGTCCGAATCAGCGTATCCCGTTAGATCAAAGTTATCGTTCTTTGGATACCACAAGCCGGTGCTTGGACATCCCTTCATGTAACAGAATATTCTTTTGACTATCTGCATGTGTGACACTCGAGGACTGGACTGATATCTCGCGCAAAGGCAGGTAGGATACATAATATCTGGGCGAGATGCCATCAGATACATCAGAGATCCTATCATTAACCGATAGAGCGTATCATCCACTTTGGTTCCAGTTTCGTCAATGCAAATCCCATGATTCAGTGCCAGCGGAGTCGAAAGCGGCTTCGAGCTATCCATTTCAAACCTCTTCAGAATATCGTGAACGTATTTGGTTTGATGAATGAATATGCCGTCTGGTAACTGATCGATCTGTAATCCGAGGAAGAATTTCATTTCGCCCATAGAAGACATCTCGAATTTCTTCTTCATGTTCTTTTCGAACTCTTTGCAAAGACTATCATCCGTTGAACCAAAGATCATCCACATAGATTTGTACGATGATTAGATGATTTCCGACTTCCTTGGTAAACAATGTACTATCCACTGTGCCCCTAGTAAATCCGTTTCCAACGAGATATTGAGATAACGTCTCGTACCAAGCTCTCGGGGCTTGGTGTAATCCGTATAAGGCTTTGTCTAGCAGATAAGCTTTGTTCTTGTTCAACGGATCGACGAAACCCGGTGGTTGGCCGACGTACACTTGTTCACGTAGCTTACCATAGAGAAATGCAGATTTCACATCTAACTTGTACACCTTAAAACCTTTCCAAGCTGCGAATGCAAGGAAAATGCGGATTGACTCTAAGCGTGCAACCGGTGCATAGACTTCTGTATAGTCAATTCCTTCTTGCTGGTGGAAACCTTTGACAACCAACCGAGCTTTGTTTCTAACAATCACACCTCGATCATCCCTTTTACACTTGAAGACCCACTTCGTGTCTATCGCTTTCTGCTTTGGTGGTAAGTCTACAAGCCTCCAAACTCCTAGTTTCTCGAACTGTAACAGTTCTTCCTGCCTCGCTATAACCCAGTTCTCATCACCCAGAGCTTCATTCACAGTCTTCGGCTCTATTTGAGATATGAAACATGAAGAGTAGCAGTGGTCTTGAGTAGCAGCAACTTGGGTATAGAAACAACTTAATGCTTTGTTGATTTGACTTCTCGTTCGCACACCAGTCTGTAATTCACCATTAATGTTTGTTGAAGGATGATAAGAATAAGATCGTGGCATCTCCTCGCTAGGAACATCAACTTGCTATTCTGATTTGAGACGTTCAGTTCAACATCCAAATCAACTTCAGGAGTACTAGATGTAGCTTCGTTTTGATTGCTCGGGCCAGCAGATTGATTCAACATGTTGGTTATCTGCTCGGATTCTTCATCGGAAGAAGATTTTTCATCATCATAGAAAGTTGGAGTTACATCAGAGTCGGAAATCTGATATTCAGAAGTATTGGGCTCTGTAGTTGTATTTCCTGGTTCAGTGGAAACATTTGCTGGAGTTGTAGTAGGTTCTATTTCAGAACTTGTTCAACCGAAACACTACTATTAATCGGACCTGCAACAGAAGACAAAGTACCAAACGTGGGTTGATTAACCACAATTGGTCTTAAAATATGTTCTTGGTTTGCCGACTGTTGAAGATAATAAAGCGCTGCAAGTTCTTCTTCAGACGGTTCTTCCGGTAAGTCGAATGACTTCCACAAATCTTGATAATTGAACAACCATGCATCGCCTTTCCTCTGAATAGGAGTTGTATACAGAAAGCAATCAACGTGTTGTACTTCAATCACTTTTCTCAAAGTAGGAACATAAACTCTCCTAAGCGGACTAGCATACCCGACAAAGAAACCTTCAAGCGATTTGGCACCGAACTTACCATCTTGATCAATTACTGTACATGGTGCAACAAATGGCTCTAGATATTTCAAATTTGGTTTCCTTCAGTTGATCATTTTGAAACATTTCTTTTTAGTCGGTTTGACAGTTAAGACCCTATTTAGTGTGTAGCATCCCGCTGCAACCGCCTCACTCCAGAAGCTAACAGGAAGTTTCGAGTCTGCAAGCATTGTTCTTGTTGTTTCGATCAAAGTTATATTCTTCCTCTTAGCTACGCCATTTGTTGTGGATTATAAGGTGCACTGAATTCATGCAGAATTCCTTTGGCGTTGCAAAACTCTTTCATCTTGTTGTTCTTGAATTTCGTGCCATTGTCACTGCGAATACGTCTGACAGGGATATGATATAGATTTTCGACTTCTTAAAGAGAATCACCAGATTGTCGAACGTTTCATCCTTTGACTCTTGAAAGAAAACCCTGAAATACTTCGGACGTTCACCGGACTAAAAAGATCCATATGAAGACGTTCAAGCGGCAACTTTATAGAATTCATAATCTTTTTAGGATGTGATTTCTTCTTCTGCTTCCCTTTCTTACATTAAAGACAATGATCGGTCATATGGAAGCTTAGAAGATTCAACCCCTCGACTAAATCGTTATCAACCAGAAAATTCATTTTCCTCAAATGAATATGCCCCATTTTTCTATGCCATAGAATAGAATCCTTCTCCGTGGCTTTTGTGACAAAACATTGAGCCGATTTCGATGATATTGTAGCAGTGCTCGTATCTAACACATAGAGATCGTTTTCGCACGGAGCACGCATGAGAATCCAATCATCCGGAATTTTGAAACCCAGCTTTAATATCATGCACCCTTTGTCGTTGAAATGAACAGTGAATTGTTTATCACAAATCTGCGAGAAGCTTAGAAGATTGTTCTCTAGCTCAGCGATGTAATTCACACGATCAAACGACCACTCCATTTGAGAGTTTTCCTTCTACGACGATCCTTCCTCCTTGATTACCGAAAAACCCAAATAACCACCGTTTATAGCTTTGATGTTGAAGAGAAGAGCTTTCATCCCTGCCATATGCCTTGACGCTCCACTATCCAGAATCCACTTTGATAGAATGGATCTCTGGAGCCCCTGCACACATTAATATTAAGTTAAAAAGCGCGACCCAAGCCTTCTTGGTCTTGGGTTTGGGATAAAAAGCTTCATAATCATCCTCAAAATCACCATCTGAGATGCCACTGTTGTCACCATTTTCAAATTCAACTTTCATTTTATCTTTTAAAGGTTTGACAATTTCAGTTTTAATCTCAGATTTAAACTCTTTGTTGTTACCAGTCTTAACTAGCTCAGACTTGATAACTTCAGATGTTGTTGATTTCTTTTTAGCAATCCAGGATTGTAATTTAATGTTTGCCTTTTTTATGTAAAACCTTGATTCATTTGTCTCGGAAGTTTCACCTTTCTCATAAGTTGAGTTTTCAAATTTGGTTTTAGGTTTAACTTCAAGTGTAGATTCACTTCTTTTCAGAATTTTGACCGGTTTTACAAACTCTGGTTGCCTAGGTTTTTCAACATCTGAACTTGTTTTCCTTCGAGGATAGACCGGCTTAGATTTCGGACACTTCTGTGCAATGTGACCAACTTCATTGCACTTGAAGCAAGTCCGATCATTATGAGAATGTCCACTAGTGGGTTTTACACCACTTGTGGGTTTGGCCTTATCTCGAAGTTCTTTTTCCTTTTTAAACTCATCGTTTGATTGCTTCCCAATCAAACTTTCTTCATGAACTGTGCTCGTCCCATATACAAATTTCATGTTTTTATCTTTGTACTCGCGAAATGGTGAGTTTTCTTATTCGGTTCTTCTTCCACATCCAAACCCAACCCAGCCCTCCTATGTTCTGGAAAATCAACACCATTCCTTCGGTAGTTATTTCTTTTAGGTTTGGAGTAAAACTTCTTTTCATTAATTTCCAAATCTTCTGATGAAACTTCAACGAGTTTGAAGAATTTATCAAGCTGATCTTCTTTCACATTCCGAATCGGAAAGCTATCGTCGAAGTATAGTCTATCAGAATCCCTAACTTTGTACATAACAATATCGGGATCATCACTTAGGCTATCTTCCGATGATGTATCATCATCTTCAGATTGTGAATCAGAATTGTTCGAACTCGAGTTGGCGCTCTTAAAGCTGCCATCATCAGAATCATTCAAAATATTTTCAACAACATTTTTAACCACCACTTCGTCATCATCACTCGTGTAGGTTATATCAATGTTCTCAGGCAGCTCATTTTTCTTTTTAGTTAAAAGTTCAATGTTGAGCGCCTTTTTCCATCCCCTCAGCCTTTTTGCGACAATACTTTTCGCATAGGGGTGGTGGAACATTTCTATAGTCTCCATGTTTCTTACCTTTGGCTTTCGTAACATTTTCTTCCGACTGAATAGTTGGAAGAATGTGATCAATGACGTAGGCATTAGTGGTATAGCTTTTCAAAAGCTGTCGAACCCTTTCGGTTTCGATTTTCATGTCTTGAAGCTCTTGTTTTACTTCAGCAATGTTATTTATATACATGTTAATAGCTTTTTGCTTTTCCATTAAAGTAGCTTTTAACATTCTGATAGTATCATCTTGTTCAATGTTGTTATTATCCAACCTGCTGTAATCATCTTTCATTTTGTCATAGGCCTCCTTCATTGTGCGATAATCGTATTTGAAATTATTATTATGCACATTGATTTCGGTTATGATCTTAGACTTTTCAGCACATTGAATACATGGTTCAGCACATTTCGTACATGGTTTCTCAACCTCGATGAGTTGTACTTTAACCACTTCCTTTTCTACAACCTTTACCTCTGGACCTACCTTTGTTAGATTTGCCATCATAACTTTATTGGCGATCTCTGTGAGGTTTTCGTCATTCATTTCTTTGGTTACATTGATAATCTCCTCAACCACAGGTTTTTCCTCAGCAACATGTTCCGAAGATGTAGTATCGCCAAAACAACCTGCAAAACTAGTAGACATGTTAGAAGAAAGGATACCCTGCATCTGTGTGTGAGGATATATTTCCTCTTCTTCAGCTTGTTGCATGTACTCTTCTAGTAATGCACTTTCCATGGCTGCATCTTGATCAGATGTGTCTTCCACTATCTCGGCCATAAGAGCAACATCGGTCTTTTTGGCAATATATGAATTCCAGTCAAAACCATTATCTTCATTTGAAGCGACCATTGCCTTTTCCGTGTTGTTGGTTGATTTCTCTTGGATTTCGACTTGAGTCTTCTTTGGGAGAGGCTTGTATTGTAGTGACTACTTGTAGTATTCACTGCCACCTCCAAATAGACTTTGATTACCAGATGCTTCAGGATTCCTGCATTCTCTTTTGAAGTGCCCTTTCTGTCGGCATCTGAAGCAAGTAACCTTTGTTTTGTCAAACCCCAACTTGTTGCTTGAATTTCCGATGTCTCTGCCGGTTAGAGAAACAAACTTAGTAACCCTCCGAATGATCGATGCTAAGCACCACTTGATGTCCATCAGTTCAAGTTCTTCTTCATCTACTTGATCATAGTCTTCGGCAGTCATCTCCAGATTACCAATCTCTCCAGCCACCAAACTTTCATAAGATTCCAACACTGTGGCAAGAAGTACCATGTGTTGTTTGGCAACTTATTCAGAAACAACGTTGTTTAAATTGACAGCAATGTTGCATTTAAACACATTTGGATCAGAATTTGATTGATTATTCTGATTTGTCTGATTCTGATATGAAGAGTTTGATCCTGTGCTTGAAAATGATGAACTCTGAGGACTCTGATCATATTTTGGATATGATTGAGCTTGACTTCGTGGCGAATGATTCGAGGAATTCAGATTCGCGCTAAAAGCAGTTTGGATTTTCGGGCTAGTGATATTATCTTGAGCTCCAGACTTGTAGTATAGCTTTACATCTTGAGTTACGTTTGCATTCTTTGATTTGGCTATCTTTAACAACTCCATCTCATGACCCTCCAGTTTATCAATGAACGTGGATAGTTTAAAGAACTGCCAGCTCGGACTTTCTTTAAGAACCATGAGATATGTCGTCCAATCTCCTTCAGGCAATGCGTCAGCCAGTTTATCAATGTATTCTTCTTCTTTTTTTCTCAAGCCCGTGTCTCCTCATAATCACTTTTAGATGACAAAACCTTTCGATCATCTGTTTCATCGTTTCGCCTTTGATTATCGTGAATATATCAAATTCCTTCATGATCAGTGCTTTAATGCTTTCGACCATTTCTGCACTTCCTTGGTACTTGTTTTGTAAGAATGTCCATAATTCCTATGCAGTATTATATTCCGGTAGCAAGACCAATATATCTTCTTTCACCGACTGTTGGATCAAACTTATCATTCTCATCTCGGCGACGTACGCATCCTTTTGTATAGTAGAGAATTTGCTGATGTCGATAACATTCTCATTTTCATCTCTGGGCCATACATAACCAGTATGAATTGCAACCCAACTGTGGAAATACGTAGCTTGCACCCAGTTAGAGAAGTTTTCTTTCCAACCTTCATACTCATCTACACATGAGTTTTGGCGGTTTCACGGATGTGCCCATTTTGTTACCGATGTTCACTTGATTCACCATTGAAGCTGTAGCAGTTATGAATGCACTGTGAAGATCTTCCATCTTGAAAAACTGACGAATTTTTCTGAAAACACACGTTCACAAACTTGGAAAACGATCAGTACACTGACAAGTTCGGGCGAACTTGCAGTTTGGAGAAATCAGATTTTAATTTTACACAAATTCGGGCGAACTTGTGTTGACACTTTGAAAATTTCACCCTGATATATGTTTGGACGCACTTATGTTGAATCTCAAATGAACTTTCAAGTTCGGGCGAACTTATATGTGAAATTCAATAAAATCTAATCAAGTTCGGGCGAACTTGATAGAAATTGAAAGATTTTCTTTGTAAGTTCGAGTGGACTTATCAAATTCGATAAGAAATCAACTAAGTTCGTGCGGACTTGATTAAAATTGATGAATTTTAATCAAGTTCGAGCGCACTTGATCCTATGTTTGACCAAAACTTGTTTGCAAAACATGGTTTTTTGAACTTTTTGATATCAATTCGTTTGAGTTTGATGTCCAAACTCTCAGGGGTTTACCACAAGTGTATTTACATGACATATTCAAAAATTAGCAACTTTTATCCGTGAATTCATTGTTTTCTTAGAAAAATGAAGAAAAAATAGTAGCAAGAGGTAGAATAAGAGTAGATCTTGCAATGATTGCACCAATTCAGGTATCCAGGCTCTGATACCACATGTTGGATTGATCCATTACTAGCATAGGAACCTAAAATTGGTATCTAACGTTCGTATATGTGGAATTTATATGACGTATTAATCGAATATGCAAGATTTACTGTTTGATCATTGTTTATTGATCATAAATGTTCAGTATATGTCAAATCCTGATCGGGCAGAGCTTCACCATACAAGTGACAAAGTTGCAGAAGTTACAAATGAGAATAACAAGTCACCTATTTATAGTTTTACAAGTTCGCTTGGAAGGAACCAAGTTCGGGCGAACTTGTTCCAACATTACAATCCTGGGCGAACTTGTATAACCATTTACATAAATATCGCTATTTCTAACGTATTCTAGCCCAAACTAAACAGACTCGATCCAAGACTAAGACATAGACATTATGTACTAACAGGGTGATAACACATGTCCAAAGGAGGCTAGAAGCTAGAAAAATCGCAACTTGGTGGCCAAGGGAATGCACAAGAGCATGAAAGCAAAGCTTCTGTGCTCGGGGGTCGTTACGGACCATATGGGCCATATGCTTATGGTCCGTAAGCCCTTTAGCTGGCAGCAAGTTTCCCAAAATGGCAGTTTTGGCCCCTACATTTGTTTCGTCGAGTTTTGACACTTTTAATGCCCGTTAACCTTATTTTCAGCTTTATATGGATGTTAAAGCATAGGGGACTTGAAATATGGCTAGAAATGTCATGGATGTCGGTTGGTTTGGTTGTACGGTTGTGTTTTTCGCTTAACTACGACGAACGCTTTAACAAACGCGAAAATGACCGAAATTTTGAAACAATTGATATAATTGCATTCTAATCAATAAAGTACAATATTTTATTGATTACAAAAATGTTTGGATGTCTGAATAGGGTTCGTATTCAAAAATACGAGAATCAACAGACTTTGCAAAGATGCAAATAGTCCCTAAGCTTGAATAAACGTGTTTTTGCCAAACCGAATCCTTCAAAACTTATTTCTAAGTAATGTAAGAGGTATTTAGGGTATTTTTAGCTTATTTCCTTGTTCCGGAGTGTACGTCGCGTTAAACTGATTACGTTTGCGTAACAGTTTGCGATTTCACTTCAAGAAGCGGTTTGAGGGTTTGAAATTGTGCAAGAATTGAATATGTGTAATTGTCATGATAATTATATAAATCTCAGAAATAAAACACAATATTCCATTGATTGATAAATTGTTTGAAATTGTTACATGAACGAATCACGACAAATGTTACACATCTTTTGCTTCAGCGATATCCTGGGCCCAATCATAGTCTTCCACTACCAAAGCCTTTGGAGTGTTAGGAGCAGCATTGTCATTTCCTTCAATAGCAATCGGCCTTCTAGCTGGAGTAGCTTCAGTTTTTTCATTTTTGAGTAGTGGACAGTCTCTTTGAAGTGCCCTAGGTTCCTGCAGTTGTAGCGTTGAAGCTTGGATTTGTTGAAGCCAGCTTTCCCAAGCGACAACCTTTTTCCCGTCTTGTCTTGAAACTTCTTTAGCCTTAGAGTGATCATTGCCATCTGCCACTTCAAGTCCATTTCCTCCATGCATCTAGATCTACCTGATACATGTCTTCAGCGATAAAAACGTCTCATTCTAGCTCTCCTGACATAAGTGCTTTATAACTGCTCAGAAAAGTGTTAAACAGAGCAACATGTTCAGTCAAGATCTTGAGAGCTTGAGCATCACCGACCATAGTAGCCTTTTCTTTTGACTGTGGCGCCTTTGTAGAGTTTGCGAAAGCATTGAAGTAACATGCATTAGCAGCTTGTGAGTTTGAACTGTTAGAGGTTATGGGGGCAAGGAATGCTATGTTCTTGGGAGTAGCAGTGGATTGGATCGATTTATGAGAATATTCGACTTGATTCATTTCTCGTTTGGTGACATACATTTCAAACGACTTCAAAGTGTTGATCAGATCTGAGAGTGTGATTGGATTTGGACTATTCAAGAAGTCTCTTTTGATCATCATGCATTGCAAGCTCTATTCTTTTGGAAGAGAGTGTAAAAGCTTCTTGATTTCAGCATGGTTAGTAATGGGGTTACCCGCCTTCTTCATTTTTGTCATCATGTTAAAGAATCGACTGATATGATCTGATAAACTTTCTCCACGAACGCTTTCGAACATACCATATTCTTTCTGGACCATGTCACTCTTGTTCTGAATCATTTCTTCGTTGCCTTCATAGTAATCAATTCATTTGCCGTAGTGTATTCTTTGAACATGTTGCAGTCATCAGTTGATAAGGCCATTGTCAGAGCAGCATGAGCCCGACGATTATGTTGGATCAATGCCTTATCTTCATCGGTAAAGGTCAAGGGGTTATTGTTGATTACTTGTATATCATCACGAACTGTCATTAGGACTTGAGGTCCGACAGCAACTGAGATCCATTGAGTATAGCCAGTATACTTAAAGAATGATTTGATTCGGTTCCTCCAACTACCAAAATCGGCTGATCCTTTAAACTTTGGAGGTCAGGTTGTGGTTCCGGTTTCAGGTTCAGCTTCTACAATTGGGTTAAGTTGATTAAACGACATTTTGATTCGGTTTCAAGTTCAATTTGTTAACATCAAGTTAATTACGCAAGTTAAACTAGAACTGGGCACAAATATGCTGCTAATTACGCTACAATGTGTTACTAGGCTTAAATACGCTGTTAATTATGTAGGTCAATCAATTCTTAGTTTGATCAGTCAAATACTCTCAAGTTAATTTATGCTGGTTTGAATCATCAGTTTCTTGGACCAGCGACAATAATAATTACGCGGACAGACCAAATATGCTGATTTTAAAGTTGGCGTTGATATAGTTACGCAACTTTCAGAAATATCTACACTATCTTCAAGTTAAATACGCCCAGAAGGGTTTTGGTACAAACAAAACCCTCTAATCACACCAAAACAACCCAAAACTATGTTATTTCATATCAAAATGATCCAAATGTATACTAAATACTAATTAACAATAACCATATCATTAAACACACCAATTCAAGCCATTTACACCAAGAACTTTTGAAGAACTTTAAAACTTTGAAAAACCTTCAAAACTTTGAAAATCTTAACAAATATTAGTCAATCAAGAGCACGAAGGCTCTGATACCAAATTGTGAGTCCTAAATAAGCTTTGGATGACAGTGATAATGATTTACAACCACACAAACACCTATTGATAGGTGTTTGAGTGATAAAAGTAAGAAAAACAAGTAGACGATGAAGAATCTTGACCAAGGATGAATAAACTAACATTGATTTGGAATCCTATAATGTATAAAATAATCGAAGAGGCTGGATATCGGATTTTAATCACAAGAATAAGAAGATTACTCACTTGAATAACACAAAAACCACCTTAGTCCAAGAAACTTGGAAACCTAAGATGTGGTGCACATATATATATAATAACTGATTACCAGTGTAACTATAATTACGCTGGGATGTTAATTACGCCATCCCTGATGGGACATCTTACAAAATGTGCATATTTGCCCCCACTAAACTATCCAACTATTACAAACAAGACCTAAACTATTAAACTCAAGTACCAACGGTCTCAAAACGTTCTAACAATCCTATCGCAACGCACGGGGTCCTAAATACTAGTTGAGGAAAAGTCTTGAAGATGTTATACTAAGTCTCATGCATTATTTATCTCAAATTATTTAAATTTTCTAGAAGTGTTTATCAGATCTCACAAAACACTAAAGCAGCGTTTAGAATGCAAGAATGAATGGCGGCAGTGGATGGACCATTGTGTAGGAATGAAACAAAATGTATGGTTTGTGAATGAAATGGAATCTATTGGTGCAGAATGTCTATGTCTTAGTCTTATAACGAGTCTGTATAGATTAGAATTAAATAGGCTAGTGATATGAAGTATTTATGTGTAATAGCATCAAGTTCGCCCATGATGTTCTTGGAATGTCAAGTTCGGCCGAACTTGCTAAGGCAAGTTCGCCCGAACTCACCTCCTCCATGAGCGGACTTGTACCTCTATAAATACCTAGCTAGTGTTCCTCATTTGTAACTTGGCATTTCTGAGGCGAAGCTCTGTCAATTTGGAGACTTGACGTTATATTAATAAAATTGACGTTTAATTGACTAATTCTTGTTATTTGGTAAACTTGTCATAATATTTCTACTATTATGGACAATAGAGATCAAATCTAGGTTCCTATGCGTTGAGGATTGGACCTACAAGTGGTATCAGAGCTAGAATAGCCTGATTTGATTGATATCAAGACAAGAACAATTCTAATTCTATTCCATTCTTCTATTTTTCTTAACTTTTACACGAAAATGAAGAATTCACGGTCAAATTCTTTCTAATTTTGAATATGACATGTTAAATACATCATAGATAAACCCCTGAGGGTTTGGAGACTAAAATCAAACGAATTGGTGTCAAATTTGTGCAAAAACCATGTTTTTCAAACACATCAAGATAAGTTCGACCGAACTTGATGTAAAAAGTCACTTTTTGAGTGAGTTTTTATCAAGTTCAACCGAACTTGAGGAGTTTTTTGAAGGAATTTAAGCTAAGCTCGCTCGAAGTTGCTAAAATTCATTGATATTTTATCAAGATCGACCGAACTTGATAAAATTCAAGAAAATTTAGCTAAGTTCGCCCGAACTTGCTAGATTCTTATTAAATTCATTCTACAAGTTCGCCCAAAGTTCAAACTCAGGAAATTTTCAAAACAAATAACAAGTTCGACCGAACTTGTGAGTAAATTCGGAATTCTTCATTTACAACTACAAGTTCGACCGAACTTGTAGTAATCTAACTTTTTCAAAAGTTTTAACGTGTTTTCAGTGTACGTGTCTTGGTATTCGCGATGGATGATATTCAGAGAGCGTATATGTCTGGAGTGGGTACATTGAATGCCAACGTGATTCAACAAGTCAATTTCGACAAAGAGATGGGCACGTCTGTTAAACCGCCAAAGTTAAGGAGCATGGACGAATATGAGGGATGGAAGGAGAAACTTACCTATTGGGTTTAGGCCATGCATTTCCAAGGCTGGGTGTCGATTGAAAGAGGTTATACTGTTCTGTTGGACGAACATCAGCAAGTACTAGAGAAGTACAACTACACACAATACAGAAAGATGAGTACATTGCTGAGAAAAAGATGATAAGCCTCATTCAACAATCTGTTAAAGAGATATTCTGGTCTTGTTACCCGAGTATACTACTGCGAGAGATATCTGGCTATCACTGCAAAAGAAATACCAAGGCAGCGCAGAGATGATCAAGAGTAAGAAAGCTCTCATCATGAAGGAGTTCCGTATTTTCAACATGTTGAAGGGCGAGACAATGAAGCAGATGATTGAGCGTTTCTGTCATCTGAAAGTCTAAATGAGAAGACACGGTCTCGAGAAAATAGAACCAAAGTACATTGATAAGCTTGCAGATACGTTACCAGACAAAGAATGGACTACTTACCTGATGGTTCTGAAAAGAAGTCTGAATTGAGAATTCTTTAAGTTGTCTGCATTCATCGACAAACTTGAAGGTCATGAGATGGAACTTCTAAAGATCGCGAAGTCAAAGAGTGCTAACATTGTTCAAGATGTTGGTCTGTATTACAAAACTGGAATGCAAGACAATATTTCAAGTCCAAAGATTCAAGGAGCATTCTGTGCAAACATGAATTCTTCTCCACAAAATCAGAGCCAATCATATCCTCAATATGATCAAAGTCCACAGAATTCTTCGTTTTCGAGCACTGTTTCAAATGCTTCATACCAAAGTCAAGCATCAGAATCAACAAACGAATTCTGATACAAATGTGTACAAGTGTAACATTGCTGTAAATCTATAAAATGTTGTTTCTGAGCAAATTGAAAAACAGCACATGTCACTTCTCGCCACTGTTTTAGAATCTTATGAGAGTCTTGTAGCCGGAAAGATCGGTAATCCCAAAATGACCGCCGAAGACTACGATCAGGTGGACGAAGAAGAGCTTGAACTGATGGATATCAAGTGATCTCTAGCTTCTATCATTCGAAGGGTCACAAAGTTTGTTGCACTCACTGGCCGAGATATCAGAAATTCAAGCAACAAGCTAGGGTTCGATAAATCGAAAGTCACTTGTTTTAGATGCCGCCAGAAAGGGCATTTCAAGAGAGAATGAAAGAATCCTAAAGTCACGGGCAATCAAAGTCCATTCGGAGGGGCAACGAATACTACAAGAAGTCACTTCAATACAAGCCTTTCCCAAAGAAGACACGGGTTGAAATCCAAGAGAAACCAAACAGTAACAGCACTGAAAAGGCTATGGTTGCTTCGAACGAGGATGATGGATTCGATTGGAATTCTTATATCGGTAAGAAGACCGGAGTTGCATTGATGGCCGAGATCGTTGAAGATACTTATGCCGAAGAAGCGGCTACGATAGAGAATGCTCCGTTGGAATAGTATCTGCAACAACAGGAAGAAGAGGAATGTATCTTCACATGAAGAACCAAGGCATATTATCTCCTAACTCGTGTGATAGTTTTGCAGGTCACTTTGATGGAAGATCTCAAGACCAAGTGATCGAGGAAAAATCGAATGAAGAAGTTACTGATGTTGTTCAAGAAGTAACTGCTGAAAATCTCAAGGATTTTGCCGATAAAGCTACGATGGCAAATCTAACAAAGGTAGGACAAAAGGTAAAAGAAGTTGTCAAAGTACAAGTTGTGGAGGTTGTAAAACCTTGCACAAAATGTACCGAGCCATGTGCTGAATGCGCCAAAAAATCACAAATCATCGTTGAACTCAATGTACATAATGAACATTTCAAATATGATTATCGTACAATGAAGGAAGTGTATGACAAAATGAATGATGATTATAGCAGGCTCGATAGAAATAATATTGAACAACATGATTCTATAAGGATGTTGAAAGGTACAGTAATGGATAAACAAAAAGCAATAAACATTTATATCAAAACCATTGCTGAAACCAAACAACAACTCCAGGACATAAAAATTGAAACAGACCATGTTCAACGACTTTTAAGACGTTAACAACTAACGCGTATGTCATCAATCACATACTTCCCACGATCTTGTCAGAAGAAAATGTTAATAGACCTAAAAAGAAAAAAGGTAAAGAATACAACAATGTTCTTCACATCTTTGCGAGAGGTACTGTCGCAAAACTGTTGATGGGATGGATAAGACACTCAACAATGAGTTGTTATCTGAAAAAAAAAAGAGTTTCCGGAGAACATTGATGTAGTCTATTTTAAATCAGATGATGACAATGCGGTAGTGAAAAAGGTGGTTGAAAATGTTCTGAATGATTCTGATGATGGCAGCTTCGAGAGCGCCACCTCGAGTTTGAACAGTTTTGAGACAAATTCCGAAGATGACGATACATCATCGGAAGATGATCTATGTGATGATCCTAACGTTGTCATGTACAAGGTTAAGGAATCTGATAGATTATACTTTGATGACAGTTTTCCGATACGGAACGTCAAAGAAGATCAATTGGATAAACTGTTTAAACTGGTTGAAGTCACATCAGATGACCTGGAGAAAAATGAAAAGAAATTATATTCAAAACCCAAAAGAAATTACAATAACTACCAGAGAAATGGTGGTGATCATCCGGAAAACCGGAGGGCTGGTTGGGTTTAGAGGAATCTGATGAACTGAAAAATAAAATGTCACCGTTTCATGAATACAAAGATAAAAACGTGAAATTTGTTTATGGGACAAGCACGGTTCACGAGGAGAGTTTGATTGGGAAGCAATCAAACGACAAGTTTAAGAAACAGAAAGAACTTCGAGATAAGGCGAAAGCCACAAGTGGTGTAAAATCCACTAGTGGACATTCAAATGATAATCGAATTTGCTTCAAGTGCAACGAAGTCGGTCATATTGCACGAAAGTGTCCGAAATCTAAACCGGCTTATCTTCAAAGGAAAGAAAGTTCAGATGTTGAAAAATCAAAGCAACCAGCGATTGGGCAAATAAGAATCTTAAAAAGAAATGTTGACAAAAAAGAAATGAAACAAACTTTTGAAAAGAAATTTGAAAATTCATCTTTCAAAAAAGGTGAATCTTCAAAAGCCAAGGAAACAAAGTTTTACATCGAAAAGGCTAACATAAAATCACAAGCCTGGTTTGCAAAAAGGAAGTTGCAACATCTGAGATCACTAAGTCTGAGCCTATTAAGACTAGTGATATCATGAAAGAATCAAAATCTGAAATCAAGTTTGAAACTGTCAAAATTACAAGTGGTAACAGTTTGAAAGATAAAAAGAAAGTGAAGTTTTCAAACATAAAAATCATAGAAAATCCAGATGATGAATATGAATTTGATTTGCTGACGAATGTGAATTCGATTACGATGATGTTTATCCAATTCAACCCAAGACCAAGAAGGCTTGGGTCGTGCTGTTTAACTAATTATTGAAATGTGAAGGGGCTCTAGAGATCCGTACTTTCCAAGTGGATTCTGGCTAGTGGAGCTTCCAGACATATGACAGGAATGAAAGCGCTCTTATTCGACATAAAAGCTATCAATGGCGGATATGTTGGATTTGTAGTAAACCAAGGTGGAAGGATTGTCGCCGAGGGAAAGCTCTCAAACGGAGTTGTTTCACTTGATCGAGTGAACTACATTGCGGAGCTTGAAAACAACCTTCTGAGTATTTCTCAAATTTGTGATAAGAAGTTTACCGTCCACTTCAACGATAAAGAATGCATGATAATCAAACCAGGTTTCAAAGTACCAGACGAGTGGATACTCATGCGTGCACCAAGAGAGAATGATTTGTATGTTCTTGACATGGGAAATGCTACTACTTCTTCAAAAAGGGCACAATGTTTTGTCTCGAAAGTGTGACTCTGTGCTTTTCCATCATCGTTCAATTCCGAAATGATTTTGTAATTTTATAACATTGTGTTTTATTCCAAGATTTGTGTATTTATATATGGTATTTCATATTTTCAATCCTTGTTCAATTCTGATCTTTCGAATCACTTCTGGAAGTGAAATCGTAAACCATTACGCAAACGTAATCAGTTTAATGCGACGAACACTCCGGAACAATGGTATAAGCTAAACATACCTTAAATACCCTTTACATAACTTAGAAATAAGTTTTGAGGGCTTCGGTATGGCAAAAGCATGTTTTTGCAACTTTAGGGGCCATTTTGCAAATTCTGCGAAACTATGCCAAATCGCGTATTTCCTAATTCAGAACATATACGCACATCTAAAAAATTTTGTAACCATTAAAATATAGCTTTTTGGTGATTTAAATGCAAAAATTCCATTCGTTACGCGTTTACGGTCATTTGCGCTTTCGTTACGATTTTCGTCGTAATTAACCGAAAACCGCAACCGTACGACCAAACGAACCGACATCCGAAAAGTTTCCGATCATTTTTCAAGTTCCCTATGCTTTATCTTCCTTGAAAAGCTTAAAAATAGGGTTAACGGGTGTTAAAAGTGCCAAAACGCGTCGAAAAAACAAGTTTTAAGCAGAAAATGGCAGACAGCTGTTTTACAGCTTTGAAACCCAAGATTCGTGATCTCCAAGTTCTAGCCTGGCCTTGACATGTCTTTGAGCATGTGGAATGATCCTAGAATGGTCCTTGACACTTGTGGTCATCAAATTCATCCTCCACAACTATAAATAGAACCTTGATCTCACAAATTCCTTGCTCATTTCCATCTTTCTTCTCTCTAAACTCTAAGTGGAGTTGCTACCTTATTAGGAGGCCTCCCATCTGAGTTTTTGAGTAATCTTGGTTTCCTTGAGTGCAAGTAAGTGCTCTAACCAAGCCTTGTTCATTCTTTTAGCTTATTATGAGCTAAAAGTCAAACAGTTTGAATTACTGTTTGACTTTCGGTTCCATTAGTTGGTCAAGTCAAGGTCCAATTGGACTTTGAAACATGATCGTAATCATGATGGTTATGATCCTTAGCGATCATGCCTACTGATTACCACGTGTTCCTAGTCGAAGTGACGAGTCAAGGTTTCGGTCAATAATACGCAAAGTGCGCATTACTCGACGGAACTATTTTCGGGTATCAAAACACTTTGTTTTGATAACAAATCAGTTTTATAAACTTAGTTAGACATGTTTAATATGTCTAACTCGTCACTTTTAGTTTAGTGCTTGTTTAGGGTCGTAAGTCGAGCGGTCTTGACCACCGCTTTGTCTTTCGAATCCGACCCGTTTGGTCGATCTTAGGATCCGACCAAACTCATATTAGTGACCATAGTTATATAGGGAATAACCCTCTGAGGTTATACCTTATGGTCATGTTGTTTGGTTAGTATTATGATAGGTCGTTATTATGCCCTTTATAAATGACCAAAATGCCCTTTTTGCGCATAAATTCATTTTAAGCATATGTGGCTAAAGTTTTGACATATAAACTGATATTACAACATTATTAAACATGTTTGGGCATTTAAGACTCATCATAGGACATGTTTAACCACCTGATCATGCGTTTACGCAAATGACACGTTAAAGTAGCGTAAACTACCTTAACGGGTCGTTACGGGTCAAAAGCACTTAGGATCACTTCCAAATCAGAATGTTGAGTTTATTAAATCATACCATATGAGTTCCAACACTCATTTAATTTATAAGACATCATTCTATCCAATCCGCTAATTAATGTCCCGACTTATTAACATAGTTATCCGATATTAGGACTCGCTTGATTTTCCTCGGACTCTTGCGCTTTGTTACTTTCTTGAACAAGGATACTTTTGCCACCCCAAGTGAGTACATAGACCCCTCTTTTCTAAATGTTTTAAGGCGATTATGTGAGTACATAGACCCCTCTTTTATGTTTTTCAAATATTTTGGGGTGAAACACATGTGCCTACTCGATACTTTCACGTTTTCACGCTTTTTTGACATATACTTGCTATGTTCATCTAGTACAATATATAGTACATGATTTCAATTATGTTATGTTGACTGAGCATGCTAGCACATTGATTTCAAATACACCTTTTGCGGCATATGTTGACTTAGCATATGAGCACATTGATTTACATTATATTTTGCTATGTATGTTGACTGAGCATGCTAGCACATTGATTTTATGGACATTTCTACTTTGTATGTTGACTTAGCATACTTATTACATGGTTTAAAGACATTTTTCATGACATTGCTTACATTGACTAAGACATTTGGTTTGTTTAACGGGACATAATACGTTCATTAACATTGATCATGCCGCCCGGTAGTATGTAATGGTACCATAGGACTTGAAAAATCCCGTTCCCTGCTTCCTAGGTTTGTTTGGAAGTAGGGAATGACAGAATCTGAATACATTTTTTATAAACATTTGACTTGATAAGGGTTTATCCGATAGTCTCAAGGCTTGAATGTATGCGATAAACATAACTACATAAATGTTCATATCAAATAAAGCATTGGTTTTGCAAAACATGACTTTTGATTTAAAACTTCGGCTTATTCAAGACATTGTTTTGTACATGACATTGGTTATACACGACATTATACATATGGCTTGAGTAAAGTCTTTTTACTTGCCATACAAGACATTTGTTATACAAGACATGGTTTATAACTAACATTGTGACATATTACATTGTTTACACATGACATTTGACATTTGTTTGACAAGACATTTTTTGTGGTTATTTGATAAGTGATTTAATTAACGAGATGTGTGTATATGATAAAAGCATAGTGGATACGCCGCTGGTACTTCCTATATATAAGTGCTTTCATGATATTACATAACGTAGCGTTACTTAAACGACTTCGACAAAGACTTACATGATACATCTGGTACAAATAACATATATTTTTTACAAGACATTGTTTTACAAATGGCATAATTTACACAATTCATTATCATCCGGTTAATTAGTTAACCATACATCCTTCTTTTATATCATATTGATTTTCATATGATTTTATAAAAGAAAACATTTTATAGGGTTCATGACTACTTTTCGTTAAACTATTATTTTGACTTCAAGTCATGAATCCTCATCAACAAAACCTGTGTATCTCACAGGCATTTTTATGCTAACGTACCTATTTTCACATGTGTTTCAGGAGCTAATGCTTAAGGATGATTCATGCGACACTTAGGACGGACTGGGCTTTAGTGACTTAAAAATTAGCAAGACAAATAAATTTATGTTATGTTTCTGTTAAATTCCAGGCAATGTAAACAATTTGAGTCAATAATACAAAACTTTAATTTCCATGGTTGTTGAAACAATACTTCTGTTACGACACTCCCTGATGTTTCCCCCGCGGTTTGTTGTTTTACGCGGTAGGGGTGTGACAGAAAGCTCCTGAGAAGGAGTCAATATTATGGCGCAGAAAGATGGGCCACATTCACCTGAAAAAGATGAATCATTTGGTGTATAAAGATTTGGTAGAAGGTGTGAATCTGAAAAGTTTTCATATTTCAGATAATTGCCTCGAGTGCAAAAAGGGAAAGCAGATCAAGAAATCTCATCCGAAAAAGATTCTCAATTCGATAAAGTTGCCGCTCGAAAGACTTCATATGGATCTCTTTGGTCCAGTGAATGTCCGAAGCATCTCTGGAGATCTCTACTTCTTGGTAGTCACAGACGATTATTCCCGTTACTCGTGGATATTCTTCCAAGAATCAAAAGATGAGACGTTTGAAAACTTAGTGATTCTTTTCAAAAAGCTTGAGAACATGTACCATCTTCCGGTGAGACGTATTAGAAGTGACAACGGTACTGAGTTCAAAAACACAAAAATAAGGGAATTCTGCAACGCGAAAGGGATTTTGCACGAGTTTAGTTCACCCTACACTCCGCAGCAAAACGGTGTCGCTGAACGGAAGAATAGGACGCTGATAGAAACTGCAAGAACCATGCTTGCAGACTCAAAGCTTCCAGTCAGCTTCTGGAGTGAAGCAGTTGCAACAGCTTGCTACACACTTAACAGAGTCTTAACAGCCAAACCAACGAAGAAGACCTGTTTTGAGATGATCAACCGACGGAAACCGAATTTGAAGTTCTTAGAACCATTTGGAGCGTCATGTACTGTAATCGATCAAGATGGCAAATTTGGAGCTAAATCACTCGAAGGTTTCTTTGTCAGATATGCAAGTCCTTTGTGAAGAGTTTATGTTCCCTCATTGAGAAGAGTCATTGAAGCGCAGCATGTTGATTTTAACCATACGAATCCTGTTCAAAGAAAAGGTGATGCATGGTTATTCAACTATCAAGACTTGTGGAAATCATTTGATTTGCCTGAAGAACCTTTCGATGAAGAAATTGCAGTGTTATATTATCTTCGTCAATCAGCAAATCAAGAGCAAATCTTCAGACTAATTGTGGTTAATCAACCCACGTTGGGATCATCTTCTTCTGGTGCTAGTTTAAGTAATAGCGGTGGTCAATAAATTCAAACAGATCAAGTGACACTAACTACAGAACCAATCAATACTACAGTGAATCCTAATCTTTCTGAAGCACAGAGTTCAGATTTCGGACGAGGCTCCAACATTTGATGCCGATGGAGAATCTTCTTCAGATGAAGAAGCAGAGCAGATTACAAGTTTATTGAATGAATCTGCAAGCCCGAGTAGTGCTCCTGAAGTTGAAGTAGTGGTAGATCAACATATCACAAATCAAGAAAATAATGTGGTTGTTCTAGGCGAAGTGATGCCAAGATCATATTCTTATCATTCGTCAAATTCTATAATAGGCGAATTACAAGCTGGTGTGAGAACACGGAGTCAAATAAACAAAGCTTTGAGCTGTTTCTATACTCGTGTTGCTCCAATTCAAGAGTATTGCTACTATTCATGTTTCATATCCCAGATAGAGCCAAAGAGTGTTTCTGAAGCTTTAGGTGATGAAAATTGGGTACAAGCAATGTAAGAGGAACTATTACAGTTCGAGAAGTTAGGAGTGTGGAAGCTTGTAGACCTACCTGAAAAACAGAAAGCAATTGATACTAAATGGGTCTTTAAATGCAAGTGAGACGATCGAGGGGTTATAGTTCGAAACAAAGCTCGGCTTGTTGTCAAGGGATTTCACCAGCAGGAAGGGATAGACTACACAGAAGTCTACGCACCAGTAGCTCGCGTAGAATCTATTTGTATATTCCTTGCTTTCACAGCATGGAAAAGGATTTAAAGTCTATCAGTTGGATGTCAAATCAGCTTTTCTGTACGGAAAATTACGCGAGAAGGTGTACGTCAGACAACCACCAGGGTTTGTCGATCCACTCAACAAAAAGAAAGCATATCTTCTTGATAAAGCACTTTATGGTTTACAGCAAGCCCCGAGAGCTTGGTACGAGATGTTATCGCAACATCTCGTGGGAAACAGCTTTGTCAGAGGAACTGTGGATAGTACTCTTTTCACCAGAGAAGTTGGTAGTCATCTGGTTATAGTTTAAATCTATGTGGACGACATCATCTTTGGATCAACGAATGATAGTCTTTGCAAGGAGTTTGAGGGCATCATGAAGAAGAAATTCGAAATGTCTTCGATGGGCGAAATGAAATTCTTCCTCGGATTGTAAGTAGATCAACTTCCTGAGGTATTTTCATTCATCAGACCAAGTATGTGCACGACATCTTGAAGAAGTTTGATATGGAAAACTTGAAGCCGTTATCTACCCCTCTTGCTCTTAATCACGGGATTTGCATTGACAAAACTGGAACCAAAGTTAACAGACGCTCTACAGATCAATGATAGGATCGCTGATGTATCTGACGGCATCGCGCCCAGATATCATGTATCCTATCTGCATATGCGCCAGATATTAGTCAAGCCCGAGAATTTCACACATGCAGATCGTGAAGCGAATCTTCAGATACTTGAAGGGATGCCTAAGCACCGGCTTGTAGTACCGAAGAATGATAACTCCGATCTTGCAGGATACGCTGACTCTGATTTTGGTGTAGATAAGTTGAATTCAAAATCGACTACAGCGGGATGCCAGTTCTTCAGAACAAGAATGGTAACCTGGCAGTGTAAGAAACAGACTACGGTCGCTCTCTCTACCTGTGAAGCTGAGTATATCTCGGCCTCCAGCTGTTGTTCACAGATTATGTTGATACAATAGCAGATGAGAGACTATGGTCTGCAATTTCTCGACACTCCGTTGTATGTTGATAATAAGGCAGCCATTGATATAACAAAAAATCCGGTTCATCACTCACGCACAAAACACGTTGAAATTCGTTATCACTTCATTCATGACTGCTACGAAAAGAAGTTGGTGCAAATAGAAAAAATCCACACCGACGAACAAAGGGCTGATTTTTATACCAAACCATTTTCTTTATCACGGTTTAAATACTTGTTAAGAATTAATGGCATGAAAAATTTGCTGACAGGTGCGGACGCTGAGGTTGAATACAGATCAGATGACAAGTTCGCGTGATCCACATTGGTTTGTCTATATCTTTCTAGTTTAAACTTTTATTAAAACTAAAATACAAAATGATGTTTTTGATTTTAGGGGGAGATATGTTAGAGAAAATACAAAAACATTTGAAAATTTTAAAATTCAAAAACATATGAAAAATGCAAAAAGTACAAAAACATTAAAAAAGACAACAAAAAGAAAGAATTTCGTGTCACAAAAAGGAAACGATAGTACATCAGTGGACTATCACAATATGCTAAAGAAATGTAAAGTTTAAAAGTGATAAACAAGTCTTACTGTGGATGTGTCGACAAGTGCGGACGCTGAGGTTGAATACGGATCAGACGACGAGTTCGCGTGATCCACATTGGTTTGTCTATATCTTTCTAGTTTAAAATTTTATTAAAAACTAAAATACAAAATGAAGTTTTTGATTTTAGGGGGAGATATGTTAGAGAAAATACAAAAACATTTGAAAATTTTAAAATTCAAAAACATATGAAAAATGAAAAAAGTACAAAAACATTAAAAAAGACCAAAAAAAAAAGAATTCCGTGTCACAAAAAGGAAACGATAGTACATCAGTGGACTATCACAGTATGCTAAAGAAATGTAAAGTTTAAAAGTGATAAACAAGTCTTACTGTGGATGTGTCGATTGGCTTAACACGTTCAGTAAACTGTTTTCGAGATATAAACTAAATTTTACAACTGCTTAATCTTGTGGATTAACACATCTTGGATATATGGACTTAGTACTTCGAAATATCATTTGAGAGAGTGCCTGATTCTGAGATACGAGGTCTTTATAGATAGTTGATATCTGGGGTATTATACAATTTCTTCTGATTTTGCGGAAGCAATAGCCTAGAACTTCTATAATACTTTTGCGATAAACCCCTAAACTGCATGCAATCTTGAAAAGTATCGAAAGATCTAATCATTTGCACTGCTGAAAAGATTCCTTAAGTGGAACACACCTTAAAGACGAGCCTTCATCTCTTTGTCTATGCGGTAGTACTAACCTGAGCTCTCAAGGTCTCGCACTAACCAAGATACAGATATCAATTACGCGATATTCACCTGTAAGATGAAATCTAGCGAATCTTGATACGGGAGTATATTCAAGAAGTGGGAACCGAAGATAAGTTAAGTTTCATAAATCATATCTTAACATATCTTGAAACAGTTGAGAAACGTGGTGAAGTTTAAGTGGACAAACATATCGACAATCTAGGTAAACGAGTTTAAAACTTAAAGTCATTTAAAGGTCAATGATACTGGTGATATGCCTCAATTAACTGATATGATTCTTAGACACGAATTCACAAAAATATGTCTGTGAATATGTTTGTACATAGTTTACATTGTCCTGTACATAGTTTAACAGCTTTACAGATTAAAACCAAAAAGATTTTCAGTGTGTTATAGCATAAACTTACAAAAATACAAAAAGATTTTGGTTTCTACATTGTTTTCAGCAAACCAATGATGGAGAACGGATCTTTGAAGTCTGGTAAGGTGCTATAAACTGGTGGGAATGTCTTTGACAACGGGCTGGGAGCTAATCATTAAAATCCGAAAAGCAAAAAACAATGAAAAGTTCATTAATTTGAAACTTTGTTTTTGAAAATATCAACAGTTTGTTCGTAACGAGTCAAACCGGGGTCATTAACTTGGACTCGGCAGACAAATCGGTTAACCAAGGTCTCATTAGCTTGGACTTGGTCAACTGAGTGGATTTTTGTAACTGGTAAAAGTTGAAAAGTTCAGGGATTTAAATTGCAAAGATTGAAAAAAATTGAATTTAGGTTTGGCAAGTTCGGCCGAACTTTCTAAATTAAATAAAGTTTAACATTGCAGCAAGTTCAACCGAACTTGCATTGATGGTTGTATTGTGAATGCATAAGTTCGCCCACACTTGATTGGGCTTATAACTTGGGGTTATCAAGTTCGCCCGAACTTGTCAAGGTATAAATACCTTGCAAGTTCGGCCGAACTCATTTATCTGCTCCTAAAACTCTCTGAGCGAACTTATCACATTTGAGCTTTTGAGTGAAATTGGCAAATTCTTACCGTTATTCTGCCAAAATTTAGTTTGATCTTGGTGATTTGCACACCATTTTCAATGGCAAAGGTGTGATTTTGGTGCTTGAACCTTAATTTAACTATTAATGATGAACTCAGATTTAAATTTGTTAAAAATAACAGATCTAGGATATATTGGACAAAATTGAACATTAAATTTGATCTACAACATAAATAGACCGAGAAAACGATTTGGATTTGATTAAAATGATTAATAATGGTCTAAACAGGTTTGTTATTTGGAGAAGATAACAAGTTCGGCCTAACTTGTTATCAAGTTTGACCGAACTTGTTAATAAAACCTGAATAAACATGAACATAGTGCATATTCGACCGAACTTCATAGAAACTGACTTTGAATGATTATATGGAAGTTCGCCCGAACTTGTGTTATTGAAACCTGAAAATTGTTTTGAGTATAAGTTCACCCGAACTTATGTTTGGCTAATTGAACATGTTATTACACATGTTCAGGCGAACTTGACTAAAATCAGTTTGTTTTTCACACATCAAGTTCGCCCGAACTTGATGAAAATGTGTTGAAAAGTTTTTGTAACTTTTTCTCGTAATGTGTGCTAATTGTTTTGTGTTGTTTTTCAGGCTCACGTACCAGCGAAGGTAATTTCTATGGACTTTTCTAAGTTCCATAATACATGTATCACACTTGATAAACCGATATGTCCGTCGCTGAAGGAGTACGAGAGTATTCTGAAGTTTCTGAAGGAATGTCCTATCCATCGAGCTATCACAGAGCGCATTGTTTCTTATCGTTCGCATACATATCATTTCTGGATGAATGCTTCGCTCAGCAATGATTAAAAGACTATTATTTCATCTGTGAAAGTGGGAAACGAAGTCAAAGAGATCAAGGTTACAGTAGATGATATTCGCAGAATCCTACAGTTCATTGATGACAAAGACGATCCGATTTTCTTGGACGAGAAGATGGTTCGAGGTTGTTTTTACAGAATGGGTTATAAGGGCAGCGTTAACAAACCGACATTGAATAAAGGGGAAGTGCCTAACCCCTACAAGCTCTTAATGCATGCGATTATTCATACGTTCAGTCACCGCAAAGCAGGCCTTGACGATGTTCAAGATTATATGGCTTGTATGGCAACAGCATTAATTCTGAAAAAGCCGTTCAATTATTCAAAGCTTTCGTTTACACATATGTCAAAGAATATGGATGATTCGAGATTGTTTTATATCTAAGGTTCTGCAGATGTTAATTGGCAAAAAGTTCACAAACTTTGCACGTGATCCGAATGATGTCTTATATCTGAGTCACCTTGATGATACTACTGTTAAGAAGCTGATAAAGTTCCAGAAGCAAGCGTCAGCACCAATAGCAAAGCCAGTATTTGAGGTGATCAAAGATGAAAATTATATTGCACCGGCTGACAACAGATGGAGAAAAGATGGTAGTGGTGACGAGAAAGAGTGGTTTAAAGATTTCAAGCCAAAAGCTCGCAGTGAGTGGTTCCTTAAAGCTGAAATAGAAAAGCCTAAAAAGAAGCGTGCAGCAAAGAAAGTTGAGATAATGCTTGTGGATGAAGATGAACCAAAAAATGTTCAAGCTGAAGCTGGTTCTAGTGCAGCAATTGTCACAGAGAGTCAAGAAGTTGAGAAAACGACTCAGGAAGACGATGTTATTTCAGCTACCTTAGAGAATGATGAAGATTTTGATGAAACACCTGTGAAAGAGCCAGAAAAGTCAGAAGCTGAAAGGAGAGCTGAAAAGGAAAAAGAATTTGATGCTGATTTCGATCCGAATCAAGAAAAAGAGTCTGATGAGGAAAGACCCAAGAAAAAGGCTAAACAGGTGAAGTCTGCTACTGTTTCAACGACAAAGACGACAGGGTCTCCTCAGACAAAAGGCAGAAAGAAAACAAAGAAAAAGCAAAAGCCTGCTAGTCGTTGTTATAAGGGTAAGCCAAAAAGCTATTGATGCATATGTCTGTTGCCTACGTCATCATATAATATCGAGTTTGTATTTAGGAACAAAATGTCGAAGTTTGTGTAAATAGGTTAACAAGTTTGCTTGAGTTTGTGATGGTTTAGACAAGTTCGGCCAAACTTGTCTATGCAAATTCGCCCGAACTTGCTCTCCCACCAGCGAACTTGTTTACCTATAAATAGGTAGCTTATGATTTCATTTGTAACTTTTGGAGATTTTATCACAACAGAGACGAAGCTCTGTCCAAGTGTTTCCAGGATCTGTAACGTTGAATATTAATGAAACGGTGATTAAATAGTAAAAAAATCGTTAAATGGTTAAAATGGAAGATTCTTATTTTCGATTTTAATAAGATGTTTTTAATTTTAGGGGGGGGGAAATTTTAAAAAATTGTAAAAAAAATCCTATAAAATTGAAAAACATCATTTTAAAATGTTTCCAAAAACAATAGAAAATCTCAGTAATGTCAAAAACATTGAAAAATGAAAAATGAGATTACTTGTGCGCAAAAAGGAAATGATAGTACATCAGTGGACTATCATAGTATGCTAAGGATTTGTAAAGTTTAAAAAGTGATAAACAAGTCTTACTGTGGATGTGTCGATAGGCTTTACATGTTCAGTAAATTGTTTCCGGAATATAAACTAAATTTTACAACTGTTTAATCTTGTGGATTAACATCTCTCGGATATATGGACTTAGTACTCCGAAATTTCGTTTGAGAGATTGCCTGATTCTAAGATACGAGGTCTTTATAGATAGTTGATATCTGGGGTATTATACAAGTTCTTCTGATTTTGCGGAAGCAATAGCCTAGAACTTTTGTAATACTTTCGCTAAAAACCCTAAATTGCATGCAATATTGAAAAGTATCGAAAGATCTAATCATTTGTAGTGCTGAAAAGATTCCTTAAATGGAACACACCTTAAAGACGAGCCTTCATCTCTTTGTCTGTACGGTAGTACTAACCTGAGCTCTCAAGGCCTCGCATAACCCAGATACAGATATTAATTACGCTATATTCACTTGTAAGATGAAATCTAGGGAATCTTGATACGGGAGTATATTCAAGAAATGGGAACCGAAGTTAAGTCAAGTTTCATAATTCTAAACTAACATATCTTCGAACAATTAAGAAATATGTTAAAGTTTAAGTGGACAAACGTATCGACAATCTAGATAAACAAGTTTAAAACTTAAAGTCATTAAAAGGTCAACGGTACTGGTGATATGTCTCAAAAACTGATATGATCCTCTAGCACGTTTTCTCACAAAAATACAAACTGTAAATATTACATTTTAGTATGTTTACATTTTTGCATTTAATATAAAAAAATCCAAAAAGATTTTTTTTCTCATATCATCCATGGAAACCTAATAATGTTAATGTGAGCCGGACCAACGAGACTGTTAAGAAACTGTTTATGTGTGGATACGTGTGATTGTTCTTAATCTCAAATCTTAGAGATTCGGAGCATCATTTGAGGGGGAGCTAGATAAACATGTTGATTGAAAATAACACAAAGCTTAAAGTAAGGGGGGAGCATGGATGATAAAGTTATTCAAGAAATAAAGATCAAGAGAACATTAAAGACTCAGGAACTTAATTGAAGAATAATGACTACAGCAACATCCAAGGGGGAGTCTGTTGATGCATATTTTTGTTGCCTACATCATCATATAATATCGAGTCTGTATTTAGGAACGAAATGTCGAAGTTTAAAGCGATTGAGACAGGTTATGTCGTTCCTAGAGATGAGAATCAGAAAAAATTCTGGAGAAGTGCAAATATTCTACTCAACAGAAAGATGATTATTTTGCTGAAAAGAAAATGATTAACCTTATCCAGCAATCGGTTAAGGAAGACATCCTGATACTTTTGCCAGAAAACAAGATTGCGAAAGAATTATGGACATCTCTGAAGAATAAGTTTCAAGAGAGTGTAGTGGTTAAGAACTTTGAAGCTCTAGTTTCAAGTATATCCACAAATGAGTCTTCAAGTTCTGAACCAGTCTGTCAGGTCTATGATGTAGATAATTATCAGGCAGATAATGCCAAACTATTGAATGAGATTGAGAGTTTGATATTAGAAAATAAAAAATTAAAAGAAAATGAAAAGAATTTTGAAAACAAAATAAAAATTTTAGAAAATGAAAATTACAAATGGTAACAGATTTTCAAAATGAAATAAAAATGTTTAAAAATGAAAGTATTTTTTTTTTAAAATTAAATATAGAAAATCAAAAGGCAATAAATTCTCATATTGAGAAAATTGCTCAACTTGAAAAAGAAGTTGAGGCTGTTAAAAATAAAGATGTTAATTCAGCAAAATTATTGAAAGGATTTGTGACTTCCTCATTAAAGTTAGATCATATATGTCCAAAATCGATCAATGATAATAAAAAGAAAATTCCAATAAGTGACAATGTCACAAATTATGACGATGTCATAATTGAGGATTGTGATGATAATACCGATGATGAAAGAGCTAAAAATGATAAACATGAAATATTTTTGAAACTAAAAGAAAATTTTCAAGAAACTGTTCTATAATCTACTGAAAAAGGTGAATGCTCAACACAAAAACCTTCTAAGCAGAATGAAGAACAAAAACAAAGTTTTAAAGTTTTCAAAACAAAAATAAAATCTCATCGGTACAATCATCAAATCATTATAAAAAATCAAACAAATTTGAAAAACAAAACTCACAAAAATTTGAGATTAAGTGGTGCAGGTCGGACCACAGTGCTTCAAAGTCAAATCAATTTTACAGAAAAAACAGGAAAGATGTCTACTACACGTCAAATCAATGTGCTGATTTGGGTGTTTGGTCTGAATTGAGAGATTGGTACGATAACAGAGTGTGTTACAACTGTGGATTTGGTGGACACATTGCTGTTAACTGCCTGAAAAAAGATTTGATACAAGAAGATGCTATAAATGTCAAATCAAAGGTCATATTTCCAGGGATTGTCCGACTAATCTGAAAAGAAGATCGGTTAAATCTCAGGGGGAGAAAAGACCAGAGGAGAAGAAAACAAAGAAGAAAAATGAGAAAACTGTAGAGAAGCCCAAAGAACAAAAAGTCAAGTTGTCACAAGGGCAAAAAGACAGATTGAGAAAAAAGAGAAAAAATGTTAGACAGTATTTGAAAAAGATTTTGTCCTCGGATACGTCTAAAAAATCAGATAAAAGTTCTAATGAATAATTTTACTCACAGTCAAGTAAAACGAATTCATTAGATACAAATCTGAGGACAAAAGAGAGAGCGGTGGAAATAAATTTGATAATTCAAATAGTTAAAAAATCAAAGAAAGTAAAATTTCAAATAAAGTTTCTATCAAACTGTTTGAATATCAAATAGAGTGTGAATGTTTGTTTACTTCAGATGTTAATGATTTTGGTAAACCTAAATCCAGAATGGATTGGTTTCCAATTTAAAACTGATTAAAGTTTGTTTGAATGTGCAGGATAACCACGCTTCTAGCCAAAGGTCATTTCAGAAGCAATGGTTGTTCATACAGAGAGACAAGAGACAGGAGTGATATTCCACACAAACAAAATAGTAGTCTCACGTTCACATTCGTAAAAGTCGTTAAATGGTTAAAATGGAAGATTCTTATATTCGATTTTAATAAGATGTTTTCAATTTTAGGGGGAGAAAAAATTTTAAAAAAATTGTAAAAAATTCTTGTAAAATTGAAAAACATCGTTTCGAAATCATTTTAGATAGGTAATATGATTGAAAAATCCAAAAACAATAGAAAATTTTAAAATATCAAAAACATTGAAAAATGAGATTACTTGTGCGCAAAAAGGAAATCATAGTACATCAGTGGACTATCACATTACGCTAAATATTTGTAAAGTTTTTAAAGTTATAAACAAGTCTTAAGGCTAAATATTTGTAAAGTTTATAAAGTTATAAACAAGTCTTACTGTGGATGTGTCGATAGGCTTTACACGTTCAGTCAATTGTTTCCGGGATATAAACTAAATTCTACAACTACTTAATCTTGTGGATTAACATATCTTGGATATATGGACTTAGTACTCCGAAATTTCATTTGAGAGATTGCCTGATTCTGAGATACAAGGTCTTTATAAATAGTTGATATATGGGGTATTATACAAGTTCTTCTGATTTTGCAGAAGCAATAGCCTAGAACTTCTATAATACTTTCGCTAAAAACCCTAAACTGCATGCAATATTGAGAAGTATCGAAAGATCTAATCATTTGCAGTGCTGAAAAGATTCCTTAAATGGAACACACCTTAAAGACGAGCCTTCATCTCTTTGTCTATACGGTAGTACTAACCTGAGCTCTCAAGGCCTCGCATAACCCAGATACATATATCAATTACGCTATATTCACTTGTAAGATGAAATCTAGGGAATCTTGATACGGGAGTATATTCAAGAAATGGGAACCGTAGTTAAGTCAAGTTTCATAATTCTAAACTAACATATCTTCGAACAATTAAGAAATATGTTAAAGTTTAAGTGGACAAACATATCGACAATCTAGGTAAACAAGTTTAAAACTTAAAGTCATTAAAAGGTCAACGGTACTGGTGATATGTCTCAAAAACTGATATGATCCTCTAGCACGTTTTCTCACAAAAATACAAACTGTAAATATTACATTTTAGTATGTTTACATTTTTGCAAAAAAAAAATTTTCTCATATCATCCATGGAAACCTAATAATGTTGAATGTGAGCCGGACCAACGAGACTGTTAAGAAACTGTTTGTGTGTGGATACGTGTGATTGTTCTTAATCGTCAAATCTTAGAGATTCGGAGCATCATTTGAGGGGGAGCTAGATAAACATGTTGATTGAAAATAACACAAAGCTTAAAGTAAGGGAGGAGCATGGATGATAAAGTTATTCAAGAAATAAAGATTAAGAGAACATTAAAGACTCAGGAACTTATTTGAAGAATGATGACTACGACAACATCTAAGGGGGAGTCTGTTGATGCATATGTCTGTTGCCTACGTCATCATATAATATCGAGTCTGTATTTAGGAACGAAATATCGAAGTTTATGTAAATAGGTTAACAAGTTTGCTTGAGTTTGTGATGCTTTAGACAAGTTCGGCCGAACTTGTCTATGCAAGTTCGCCCGAACTTGCTCTCCCACCTGCGAACTTGTTTACCTATAAATAGGTAGCTTGTGATTTCATTTGTAACTTTCACAGATTTTATCACGACAGAGGCGAAGCTCTGTCCAAGTGTTTCCAGGATCTGTAACTTTGAATATTAATGAAACGGTGATTAAATAGAAACAATTGAGTGTATCCAATGTCGCCTAAGCAAACGGATTTCGCATGTTTACCTTAGGTTTGTCAGATTAGTGCCCAAATGATCCGTACAACGGTCCTTCAAAAGCGCAGAAGTTACACAAGAACCTTCTGGCGCACAGGAGAAAGGAGTAACACAAGAACCTCCTGTTGTTATACCATCGGAAGCTGAACATCCAGGAGTTACACAAGAACCTCCTGTGACTGGATTACTTGAAGTTCCTGTTATTCAATCTTCGGTTGCTCCAATGACTTCTCATTTTGAAAGTTCTACACCAAGGAAGTCTACACCTAAGGCTGCTACTCCAAAGTCAACACCAAAAACTCGAGAGCCTAATCTGTTTGGTGATATGGAGAATGATCCAATAAGTCTTCAAGATCTTAATGATTTCTTTCCAGAAACGAATGTTGAACTTCTTGAAAAGCGTGTGAAGGTGTTAGAAGAAAAAGTTGACAACAAAATGAATCTGAGAAAGCAGAACTGATAAAGAAAGTGAATTAAAGCTCGGTAGAGAAAGAAATGTTGGATGACAAGGTCAAAGTGTTGGAAAATGAACGAGAATAGTTCAAAGCCCTAGTTGAAAGTTTGCAGGATGCGAATGAGAAGTTTCAAACAGAGATTGCAGATCTAAAATCAATCCAAGCCCTAAATGATCGAAGATTCACGAGAATGCAGAAAGTGTTATCTAATACACTTGGGATTGATTTTATTACCGAATATGTCACACCCACTTGCGGAGTTTTACCGCGAGGCGTGTGATCAAACCAGAATTTGGGACACTAGTAATATCGAACGAATCTATATGATTTATTTAAACGTTTTCCAAAAACATTTGTTTAACCATTCATAGTTATTTTCAAATTATCTTGGTTTCAAAGTTTAGCGGAAGCATTAGTTTCAAAGTTGAGCGGAAGCATTAGAGTAAAGTAAAGTAACGGGCGTCAACATAAACGCCAAAACCAAAAATCCCAAACAATATTCGTAAATAAGACTCGATAAAAATGTCTTGATCAAATGCAAGTGAGTGCACCTAGCGCTCCTAGCGTCCTGAGAAACATGTAAAGAAACAAGTGTCAACATTAAAGAAGAGTGATTTCACAGGTTTTTATAAGTTCACAAGTTCGGTTAAAAGTTTTGTTTCCTCCGTTATCCCTAACCCGGGATAACGATATAGTTCCATTATTCCTAACCCGAAATAATAATGTTGGTTCCATTATTCCTAACCCGGAATAATAATGTTGGTTCGTAATTAAGTTCAATGTTAACATGTAGGTAGCGAGCCTAAAGTTACGTCACATAAGAGTTCGCGATCGAAGCTGACTGTTGTGCCTTAGTGTTTCCAGGCCTGTCACTGACCATGGCAAAAGTTAGGCCAAATTAATCACCCGTTGACCATACCCGGTCGGCTAGCGCGACTAGCTCGGGTGGGGCTTGTCGGGCCCAGTAGTACTACTTATAATTTCCCCGCTATCTAACCAAATACTAATGATCCGAGAGTTTGTTGAGGACTTCCGTGATATAGCTGCTTAGTGACCATAACGTACATTAACATTAACTTAGTTACCGAGTAGTTTAACGATGTAAATTTCTCATAACGTAAAAGATAGAGTTATAGAGTGTATACATGTTTCTCCCCCTGTTGTTTAAAACCGGATAAAATCGGGGCCGTGAGCTCACCTTTAATTGCTCGGTTAGAGTAACACAAAAGTAGCAAATGATGGGACCGCTAATCGCGTCCTAACATGACAACCGATTTAAAGTTAGTGTGTGAACACACTGATACAAAACCCTACGCATAACTAACACACAGTGCGGGACACGCAATAACCAAATTCGAAAACACAATCATGCATGCAAAGTATCATCATACCAAAATAATGATCAAACCAACTTGTCATAACACAGATTAACTCATACAACACTTTGGTACACACAAACGCAAATTATCATGTTTCAGCTTGTACGCTCATAACTGGGCTGTTTTCGAGGATTTTTATAAAATATTTCCAACATTCCAAAAGTTCCAATTTGTTTACAGGAGGTGTCAACTAAACTGTAGAATTTTATGTAAACTTTTCAAGTCCTAACGCTTTTTCAATTATTTATAAACACTTATATACTAGGCTGCAGTTAGATTCGTCGCTTTCTGACTGCAGTCCACGGGAAAAATTATTTAAAAACTGTCGTTCATCCAATTAACAAAATTCCAGTGGGAGTTTTCTGGAAATTCCCGTCTCCAGTTACTGTACAAATTTCGTGACCCAACCCTCTACAGACTATGAGATCCGACTCGATAAAAAACTAGCAAATTTTGCAGAATTTACGCAGCTTCAGCTTCTGCACTAAATGACCACTTAAAAATAGCAAATGACCTCAGAAAAATATGAATCCGGCGCCATTAGAAGTGTTTTTCAAAAATACACGTTTTAGGCTTCAGAAAATCCACTTTTCGATAAATAATTATCAGGTTACAGCCAATTGGCTGTAAATGCCATTCAGCAACCTGTTTTCGACTTTTATCGCATTAGAACATGCTTAAACGATCAAGACGCTTAATAATAATGATTAAGAACAGGTTTATTTATCAAATATCATCATGTATATCAATATTCATGTAAATCCTAATCATATAACATGATATTTATCGCTAAAACGCAGCCTATGATTTTTGTATTCATCATAACATCACAATCGCAAAAACTCGCACAATTATCCGAACTAATCATAAATCATAACACTTTTCAAACCAATGATCCTACCATTACCATAATCATGATCAAGATTACACAAACCCTAATGTGATTTGCAAAACAATTAAACCCTAACCTTGAAACGATGATGATTAGCGAACCGGGACAAGATTGGAATCAATCCGGAAGGTTGGAGGCTTGCGATCGTGAGAGAGAGGGGGGGGGCTGCCGTCGTTCTCTTAGGACTAGGGTTTCTTGTTTTTTTTTTAAAGCACAACTCATGCATACATGTACATATATAGCACAAGGGAAAAGAAGGGGAAAGGGGTGGGGGGCGCGCGACCGTAAAGGGGGGGTTTGGGTAAGTAGCTTGGGCCTCAAGTTTAGGTTAGTTCCTTGGGCCGCAAGGAGGTGAGGTCGACACGTTTCGCGGCTCGGTTCGGTTCGGCTATTTATTTATTAATTTTTTTTATATAACTAATAATCGCGAAATCAAAGCGTGATATAATAATCCACCAAATCTACAAACGTCTAATAACACATAGCACGTAATTCACCCAATGAATTCACAAAGTTAGCGTAGTTATTGCGAGCGTGTAATTTAATTCTCTGAATTAAATTAGCGTATGAATGAATAACCATGAAGTAGCGCGTTTAAGATACCTGAAAAGCCGGGATATCACATTATCCCCATGTTGAAAGAATTTTCGTCCTGAAAATTGAGTAAACGCGGTTTAGAATGCAACGCACAAAGATTCAGTTTGTTAGCAATGGTACAAGAAATTCCCAGGCTGTCACATCATCCCCATGTTGAAAGAATTTCGTCCCGAAATTTAGTTGGTGGTAACGTTAGATTGCTGCTCAGCTGCAAAAAGGTGTGGTTATTTGCTTTTCATTTGGTCCTCTATTTCCCACGTGAACTCCGGTCCACGCTTAGAGTCCCAACGAACCTTGACAATCGGTATCTTGTTGTGCCTTCGTGTCTTAATCTCACGATCCATGATCTCGATAGGTTGTTCCACAAAATGCAGTTGCTCATCTACTTGAATCTCATCCAATGGAATAACTAGGGTCTTATCTGATAGACACTTCTTCAGATTGGACACGTGAAAAACGTTGTGAACTCCACTGAGTTCGGTAGGAAGGTCTAATTGATAAGCTACGGGCCCGATACGCTTCGAGATCACAAATGGGCCTACGTACCGTGGGTTTAGTTTGCCTCGTTTCCCAAAACGGATTACACCCTTCCAGGGTGACACCTTGAGTAGGACGCGGTCGCCTACTTGAAATTCGAGCGGTTTGCGTCGTCGATCAGCGTAGCTTTTCTATCGATCTCGTGCCGTTGCCATGCGGTTTCTGATTTGCACAATCTTTTCAGTAGCCTCAAGTATCAACTCAGGACCTGTGAGTTGACGGTCACCGACTTCTGCCCAACAGACCGGTGATCTACATTTGCGACTGTATAATGCTTCAAATGGTGCTGCCTGAATACTCGTATGGTAACTGTTGTTATACGAGAATTCCACTAAAGGCAGATGGATTTCCCAACTGTTCCCGAAGTCTACCACACATGCCCTAAGCATGTCTTCCAAGGTCTGAATGGTCCTTTCACTTTGACCATCCGTCTGAGGGTGATAAGCTGTGTTCATATCTAAGTGTGTACCCAACGCTTTCTGAAGTGACTGCCAAAAGTTGGACGTGAAACGAGCATCTCTGTCTGAGATGATGGACGTTGGCACCCCGTGCCGAGAAACTACTTCCTTAATGTAGATGCGAGTCAACTTATCCATCTTATCTGTTTCTTTGATCGCTAGGAAGTGTGCGGACTTAGTTAGACGATCCACGATTACCCAGATGGTATCGCAACCACCCGGAGTTCGTGGGAGTTTAGTGATAAAGTCCATCGAGATCTGATCCCATTTCCACACTGGGGTCTCAGGTTGTTGAAGTAGCCCTGATGGCTTCTGGTATTCCACCTTGACTTTCGCACAGGTCAAACACTTGCTCACGTAGGTGGCTATATCCGCTTTCATGTTGGGCCACCAGTACGCGGCTTTAAGGTCTTGATACATTTTATCCGAACCAGGATGGACAGAGTATCAGGATTTGTGAGCTTCGTCCACAACTAGCTTTCTGAGGTCTCCGTAGAGAGGTACCCATATACGAAATACCGGGCACCATTGGGTTTTACTTCCCAATCGCGTTCCATCTTTCCCACAGATTCGGCCTTGATGTTTTCTTCCTTAACTACTTCTAGCTGCCGTCGCGTATCTGTTCGGGTAACCCCGAATGAATCGTGAACTGTAGTGCTCGTACCCGACGAGGTTTCAAGTGCTCCTTTCTACTGAGGGCATCAGCTACCACGTTAGCCTTACCTAGGTGATACCGAATGGCACATTCATAATCATTTAGGAGTTCGACCCAGCGACGCTGTCGCATGTTCAACTCCTTCTGGTCAAAGATATGCTGGAGGCTCTTGTGATCCGTGTAGATTGTGCACTTTGTTCCATATAGATAGTGTCTCCAAATCTTAAATGCAAACACAACTGCTCCCAATTCCAGGTCATGTGTTGTGTAGTTTTTCTCGTGAATCTTCAACTGTCGGGATGCATATGCGATGACCTTATCACGTTGCATAAGTACGCATCCCAATCCCTGAATGGAGGCGTCACAATATACCACAAAATCATCTGTCCCTTCTGGCAAGGACAAAATGGGTGCACTGCAAAGTTTCTGCTTCAGCAATTGAAACGCTGCTTCCTGCTTGTCACCCCAAGCATACTTAGTGCCCTTATGGGTGAGAGTGGTAAGCGGTTGTGAGATCTTTGAAAATCCCTCGATGAAACGTCTGTAGTAACCAGCCAAACCCAAAAATTGGCGGATCTCTGTCGGTGTCCTGGGTGCTTCCCAGTTCTTGATAGCATCGATCTAGGCGGGATCAACGTGTATACCCTTTTCATTCAAGATATGCCCGAGGAACTGAACTTCCCGAATCCAGAAATCACACTTCGAAAACTTGGCATATAGTTTCTCCTGTGAAGTAGTTCCAGCAATAATCGTAGATGCTCAGCATGTTCTTCTTCACCCTTAGAGTAGACGAGTATATCATCGATGAACACGATAACAAACTTGTCGAGATACGGCTTACACACGCGGTTCATGAGGTCCATGAACACCGCGGGTGCGTTGGTGAGACCGAAGGGCATGACCAAGAACTCATAATGGCCATACCGAGTACGAAATGCCGTCTTGGAGATATCCTCATCCCTGACGCGTAACTGGTGATAACCGGACCGTAGATCGATCTTGGAGTAGTAGCTTGACCCTTAAAGCTGGTCGAAGAGATCGTCGATGCGAGGTAATGGGTATCGATTCTTGACGGTAACCTTATTGAGTTCCCTGTAGTCGATGCACATGCGGAAGGTCCCGTCCTTTTTCTTGACAAAGAGGACCGGAGCTCCCCATGGCGAAGTACTGGGTCGGATAAATCCTTTTTCCAAAAATTCCTGAAGTTGGGTAGACAGCTCTTGAAGCCTGCTGGAGCTAGGCGGTATGGGGCCTTGGCGATAGGAGCCGCATGGTTTGCAAATTCGATTTCAAACTCCACTTGTCATGTGGTGGAAGACTAGGTAACTCCTCTAGAAACACATCGGAAAAGTTACGGACGACGGGGATATCTTCAATCCGCTTCTCGTCCTTAGACTGCTCGGTGACCAGTGAGAGCAAAGCGAAGGAGTTCTTTCTCCGAAGATACTTCTGAGCTTGTATGTAAGAGATGATGTTTGTGACGGCGCCTGCCTTCTCGCCTTGCACCATCAAGACTTCGTCATTAGAGAGCGGAATACGGTAGCTTTCTCGAAACAGAGAACTTCAGTTCGGACGTCGGATAGCCAGTCCATGCCGGCTACCACGTCAAAACTACCCAGGGTAGTTGTCGTCAGATCAATGGTAAAGGTGTGACCCGCGAGTTTAAGTTGACAGCCGGTTACTAAATGGGTCACATCTACAGATTTACCATCGGCTACTTCTATGACGTAAGGGGTCTCTAGGGGTTTAGGCGTGAGATTTAGGTTCTTCCTAAAAGACTCAGATATAAAACTCTTATCCGCACCCGTATCAAAAAGTACAGTAGCAAAATGATCGTTAAGGGGAAACTTACCGGTGACCACGTTCGAGTCGTTTCTGGCCTCTCCGCGGCCCAGCGTGAATGCACGACCTTTGGCACCTCCTGTGCCACCGTTTCCATTGTTGCCATTGTTGTTATTGTTGTTGTTGTTGTTGTTGTGGTTGTTGTTCCCACCATTGTTGTTGTTGTTGTGAAGCTGCGGGCAATCTCGCTTGAAATGGGTAGTGCTTCCGCACTGATAGCACCCCCGGTAATACCTTGCTGTTGAACCTGGTGCTGATTTTGATTTTGTCGAGACAAGATTTCCCCGCGACAATCCTTTGCCGCGTGTCCCGCTTTGCCACATCGTTGGCAGCGATTTCCGGCGCAAGGGCCGTGATGATGGAGGTTACAACGATTACATTGCGGCTTTCGACCCGCATAGCCGCTTGAGTTCTGGATGTTGTTGGCAGACTGATTATTGTGACCCCGATTGTTGTTGAAATTGTTGGACCGCTTCTGGTTTCCTTGTTGTGGCTGGGCTGACGAAGACTGTCGAGCAGGTGAGTCTTCAAATTTTCTTTTGTTATCAGGGACGACTTCAGTTGCACCCCGAGGTGGCAACTTCCTTTGCTCCACCGCCTTATCGGTGAGTTTATGCGCCAGCCTAATCGCTTGGTGCTCCGTCGTAGGGTTGCTAGACATTACCATGCCCTGGATCTCAGGGACCCGACCCCCAAGATAAAATTCAAGTCGTTTTTCGACAGTGTTAGCCAGATCATGATGTTTGGCCGTGTACGCTTCAATTTCAGACCCTACCATCTTGTGGTTCCATAACGCTTGCTCCAACTGCTGGACTCTGTCCCGCGGACAGTATTCCTCCTTGATTAGGGCCTTAAACTCGGTCCAGGCCATTGCGTTGGCCGCAACAAGTCCACACGTTTGGACTTGTGCGTTCCACCAGGTTAATGCCCCATCTTCCAATGTTGAGGCAACATACTTGACCTTATTGGCTTCAAGGCAATTGCACATCTCGAACACCGATTCAGACTTTTCAATCCAATGGACCAGTCCTATGGGTCCTTCCGCACCCGTGAACTTGCTCGGTTTTGCATCAAGGAACATCTTGTAGGGGTTAAGACCCCCTCCTGCTGGTGGGTTTTGAACACCTGCCAGAGCAGCATTCACGTGTTCTTAGATTAATGCGGCCAATTCTTTAGGTGACATGTTGAGGTTTCTGCGACGTCCAGTTACCATTTCAGATTTTCGCAAGACAACACAAACACACATCGATAACTATATATATCTAATAAAGTTATCATATTCAACACTTCAATCATCACACAAGTTATGTCAACCCAACAAATTAAACAATCAAAAGGAACATTCGATTAAATAAATTGCAATGTCTCACAAAATACCAACCAAACATCTCAGTTCAACTATAAAATTTCAAGTTCAAACATAAGTGGAAAACGAACAAACTAAAGAAAACAAAGCGGGGATTGGCGAGACGAGTCAGTCTTCTACGTCTCCATCTCCCAAATCGCTATCGTTGCCGTCATCCTCTGCGGCGTTTTCAGCTTCAACAGTCGGGTCCTGTTCCGGCTCTACTTCCTCCGGGTCTTCCTCTGGATCCTCCTCTGGGTCTTCCTCTGAATCCTCCTCTTCTTCCTCTACCGGCACTGGAGGGGCCGGTGCTGGTGCGGGTACTGGGACAGGTGCTTGATTCTGCTCCAGCTCTTGAATCCTCCAACTGGACTCAAGAACCCTGTCTTCGAGCCAGTCAGCCCTCAGCTGCTCAGCACGTAGATCCTTAGCTAAAATGTTTCGAACTTTCCTATTCTCATGTTGCTCTTCCTCGAGCCTTCCAATTTTACCAGTTAGTTGACGTATCATCCATCCCTGTGCTTCGATAGTCTCCTGCATTCCCTCTAGTTGTTCCTGTTGTTTTCTTAACATATCCCTAAGTAGGTCGTCCCCTACATCTAACGAGTTGACCGGTTCGACCAGTATAGCGGTGGTCGGACGGGAGGACGACTCCCCTCCTAGAGCGAGTCTTTTCCTAGAAGCTGAGCGTGTCTCCACGCCATGAGGTGGTGAGGGTTCGACCATGGGTGCCTTCCCCGGCGCCCTTGATTGTCGAGATTTGTCGGATGATGATGATGACATTGCCTGATGGGTTGGTGTAGTTAGCTACGAGTTTCGTGCATCACAATATACATATATATATATTACATAAAACAGTTGTAGTATAACACATAACAAGATATCACAGTTCGGTGCCAACTAAGTCTAGTGTCGTGTAACAGCTATAGTTTAGGTCTACTTTTAATACAAACCTGGTTCTCTATAGCTAGAGGCTCTGATACCAATCTGTCACACCCTCAATTTCCATTTGCGGTGTTTTACCGCGAGGCGTGTGATCAAACCAGAATCTAAGACACTAGTAATATCGAACGACTCTATATGATTTATTTAAACGTTTTCCAAAAACATTTGTTTAACCATTCATAGTTATTTTCAAATTATCTTGGTTTCAAAGTTTAGCGGAAGCATTAGTTTCAAAGTTGAGCGGAAGCATTAGAGTAAAGTAAAGTAACGGGCGCCAACATAAACGCCAAAACCAAAAATCCCAAACAATATTCGTAAATAAGACTCGATAAAAATGTCTTGATCAAATGCAAGTGAGTGCACCTAGCGCTCCTAGCGTCCTGAGAAACATGTAAAGAAACAAGTGTCAACATTAAAGAAGAGTGAGTTCACAGGTTTTTATAAGTTCACAAGTTCGGTTAAAAGTTTGTTTCCCCGTTATCCCTAACCCGGGATAACGATATAGTTCCATTATTCCTAACCCGGAATAATAATGTTGGTTCCATTATTCCTAACCCGGAATAATAATGTTGGTTCGTAATTAAGTTCAATGTTAACATGTAGGTAGCGAGCCTAAAGTTACGTCACATAAGAGTTCGCGATCGAAGCTGACTATTGTGCCTCAGTGTTTCCAGGCCTCTCAATGACCATGGCGAAAGTTAGGCCAAATTAATCTCCCGTTGACCATACCCGGTCGGCTAGCGCGATTAGCTCGGGTGGGGCTTGTCGGGCCCAGTAGTACTACTTATAATTTCCCCGCTATCTAACCCAATACTAACGATCCGAGAGTTTGTTGAGGACTTCCGTGATATAGCTGCTTAGTGACCATAACGTACATTAACATTAACTTAGTTACCGAGTAGTTTAACGATGTAAATTTCGCATAACGTAAAAGATAGAGTTATAGAGTGTATACATGTTCCTCCCCCTGTTGTTTAAAACCGGATAAAATCGGGGCCGTGAGCTCACCTTTAATTGCTCGGTTAGAGTAACACAAAAGTAGCAAATGATGGGACCGCTAATCGCGTCCTAACATGTCAACCGATTTAAAGTTTGTGTGTGAACACACTTATACAAAACCCTACGCATAACTAACACACAGTGTGGCACACGCAATAACCAATTCGAAAACACAATCATGCATGCAAAGTATCATCATACCAAAATAATGATCAAACCAACTTGTCATAAACACAGATTAACTCATACAACACTTTGGTACACACAAACGCAAATTATCATGTTTCAGCTTGTACGCTCATAACTGGGCTGTTTTCGAGGATTTTTATAAAATATTTCCAACATTCCAAAAGTTCCAATTTGTTTACAGGAGGTGTCAACTAAACTGTAGAATTTTATGTAAACTTTTCAAGTCCTAACGCTTTTTCAATTATTTATAAACACTTATATACTAGGCTGCAGTTAGATTCGTCGCTTTCTGACTGCAGTCCACGGGAAAAATTATTTAAAAACTGTCGTTCATCCAATTAACAAAATTCCAGTGGGAGTTTTCTGGAAATTCCCGTCTCCAGTTACTGTACAAATTTCGTGACCCAACCCTCTACAGACTATGAGATCCGACTCGATAAAAAACTAGCAAATTTTGCAGAATTTACGCAGCTTCAGCTTCTGCACTAAATGACCACTTAAAAATAGCAAATGACCTCAGAAAAATATGAATCCGGCGCCATTAGAAGTGTTTTTCAAAAATACACGTTTTAGGCTTCAGAAAATCCACTTTTCGATAAATAATGATCAGGTTACAGCCAATTGGCTGTAAATGCCATTCAGCAACCTGTTTTCGACTTTTATCGCATTAGAACATGCTTAAACGATCAAGACGCTTAATAATAATGATCAAGAACAGGTTTATTTGTCAAATATCATCATGTATATCAATATTCATGAAACCCTAATCATATAACATGATCTTTATCGCTAAAACGCAGCCTATGATTTTTGTATTCATCATAACATCACAATCGCAAAAACTCGCACAATTATCCGAACTAATCATAAATCATAACACTTTTCAAACCAATGATCCTACCATTACCATAATCATGATCAAGATTACACAAACCCTAATGTGATTTTCAAAACAATTAAACCCTAACCTTGAAACGATGATGATTAGCGAACCGGGACAAGATTGGAATCAATCCGGAAGGTTGGAGGCTTGCGATCGTGAGAGAGAGGGGGGGCTGCCGTCGGTTCTCTTAGGACTAGGGTTTCTTTTTTTTTTTTTAAAGCACAACTCATGCATACATGTACATATATAGCAAAGGGAAAGAAGGGGAAGGGGTGGGGGCGCGCGACCGCAAAGGGGGGGCGGTTTGGGTAAGTAGCTTGGGCCTCAAGTTTAGGTTAGTTCCTTGGGCCGCAAGGAGGTGAGGTCGACACGTTTCGCGGCTCGGTTCAGTTCGGCTATTTATTTATTAATTTTTTTTATATAACTAATAATCGCGAAATCAAAGCGTGATATAATAATCCACAAAATCTACAAACGTCTAATAACACATAGCACGTAATTCACCCAATGAATTCACAAAGTTAGCGTAGTTATTGCGAGCGTGTAATTTAATTCTCCGAATTAAATTAGCGTAGGAATGAATAACCGTGAAGTAGCGCGTTTAAGATACCTGAAAAGCCGGGATGTCACAGAATATGATCGTCTTGAGAGACGGGAAGCTAAAGAAAGATCTAAGAAAGAACTCGCAACAAGTGGCAAAGGAAAAGGGGTTGAAGGTGAAGCTCCTAAATCATCTGAAGCTGGAGAAAAGCATGTTGATGAATCTGAAAAAGCTTCTGAGTCCGATATTCCTAAGGTTGACGAATCTGTCAAGCCTTCTGATCCAGTAATCGTTTCTGAAGATAAGGATGATGAAGAAGTAGAGGATGAGGATAAGAATGATGACGATAAGAAAGATGATTCTGATTATGAAGATTGGAATGTTGCTGATGATGATGATGATCAGGGAGGAGTTGGTATGAGAATTTGTGAAGGAAAAGTCTCTGATGATGTTGATTTTTCTTCTCTGGTGGATGATGAATTGAACAAGATAGATGATCAGATTCAGGGGGAGTCAGGGTAAACAGGGCCAACTGATGATGTTAATATGATTGATGTTGATAGGTTTGCTTGCTGCTGTACCAACAAAGCCTTTAAAGCTTATGCTGGAACATAATGTTGAGGAAGGCGAGTACGTGCACAATTATACAAAGGAAGATTTGGCTAAATTGATCGAAGTTGATGCTGAAACTCTTGAATTTGACTTTGAAGAGGATGTGTTGAATGTTAACACGTTTGAGCCAAATGATTATCAGTATGTACGAAGTTTGAAGCTGACGAGTACAACAGAGTTATCGTAGAAGATTGGTCTTCAGATGATTAAACAGATCAAACAGCGAAGTACGTCGGTCCTAACACTAATAGTTTTCCTACATTTGAGGAGAAGTACAAGCAACTTGATGAAGACATGTTGAAAGATAAGACTGAAGAATCTTTACGTGAAGGAAAAGTTCCAAAACCAATGACGAAAGAGGAAATAGCTCAAGCAAAGAAATCTTGGTTTAAAGAAATGTCGTGCGAACGTAAGTTTCGACGTCCTCTAGCACTCTTTACCAGAGATAAAGACGTGTCATTGGGGGATATTCTCAGTTGGGGTGGGTTTAAGGAGTTGAACGTATATGCAATCAAAAGGGAATTTGGAGTACAATACTTCAAATATCTGGCTGGTTTCAAGACTTTGCCATACTAGGATGTTGAGGAGCTGGTTCAGACTGTGAATGTTACATATCATATGAAGTATATTGATCAGTATAATGATCAAGTTTGAAGCGACAAAGGGATTCAAGTATTGGAAGTCGTTTATTCCAGGTCGTCGCATTAAAATGAATAAGAAAACAGGGGAAAAGATATAACCTTGATTATGAAACGACCGAGAGCGATGAGAAACATGCCACTGATGCCTATTGGACAGAATTTGTATCTAGTGTTCAAGTGTGGCAGATAGATCCCACTACATGTGAAGTCGTTATTGTTTTACGATTTGAATAACATTTGGATATCACGAAGGAACAGGTTAAGATATTGGGGATTCAGGGTATGAGAGGATTATGGAGAACAATCAGGATACTAGACCCGATGTGGCTAGTGAATTGTTCAAGAGAAGATATCAAGAGCTTGTTCTACAACAAGATAGTGTTTGAAGAACGAGAGAAAGAATAAGCCATGCAATATCAAAGGGTCGTTAATGTATGTTATGCTCGTGAAGTGAACTCTGGGAATATGTGGAATACAAAATGGAGAGATCTTGAGCGGGTTGAATTTTTGAAGGAAGAAAAGCGTCTAGAAACTATTCACGAGAAAGGTAGGGCGGCAAGGCTTAGAAGATTCCTCCTACAGATCAGACGCCAGATCCGAAGCAAGAACGACGAAGGAAGCCTTACAAGAACTTCTTCGATCGTTTTCGTTAATGTTTATTTGAAGACAGAGTTTTTGAAGACTGATAAAAGACAAAGACGATATCTAAGGGGGAGTCTGTTGGTGCAGAATGTCTATGTCTTAGTCTTATATCAAGTCTGTATAGATTAGAGTTGAATAGGCAAGTGATATGAAGTATTTATGTGTAATAGGGTCAAGTTCGCCCATGATGTTCTTGGGATGTCAAGTTCGGCCGAACTTGCTAAGGCAAGTTCGCCCGAACTCACCTCCTCCATGAGCAGACTTGTACCTCTATAAATACCTAGCTAGTGTTCCTTATTTGTAACTTTGGCATTTCTGAGGCGAAGCTCTGTCAATTTGGAGACTTGACGTTATATCAATAAAATTGACGTTTAATTGACTACTTCTTGTTATTTGGTAAACTTGTCATAATATTTCCGGTATTATGGACAATAGAGATTAAATGTAGGTTCCTATGCGTTAAGGATCGGTCCTACAGAATCACCTATTACACAAGGAATTTCAATCTCTCTAAACACCCCAAATTTATTCCATCACCCCCTTGTTTTTTTTTCATTACACTTCCTTTTTCACGTTCATCATAACCACCACTACTACCCCCCGTCGCCACCCACCACCACCCACCCCGGCTGCCACCCGCCGCCACTCACCATTGGTTTTATTCCATGTCTTTTCCTGCCTAACAAACAACATAAAGCAATGATTTATTTCTTGCCCACATTGTAACTAAACCAGACAGTGATATGGTAATGATCCATTCCATTACCTCGCTCATACCATTACCCCATACTAAACAAACCATAAATCACATTTTGGCATTTGAGTCACATCAATGTTCAAATTTTATCCTTAAATATTCTCTTTGACTTACGCGAAGTGTTCTTTTGCTCATCAACTTGGGTTACTATCATTTATTTTTCTATCCGGACCATGTAACTTACGTTAGTGAAATACCTAATCGTACCAACACATGGCTTAGGCGCTAACTCATTAACCTAGTATAAACGTGCGGAATCCTTTTTATAGTTAGGCGACATTATTAACAAGATTATTCATGTTTAATTGTTTCATTAATACTTTCAACGTTACAAATCCTAGAAACAGATGGACACAGCTCCGCCATCCAGTTCATCAAAACCTGTCCAACTCTAACACCTCAATCCTATTTATACACATTTCAGATCGTACGAGGTGTTTGTCACTTCGCACGAGGTGACCTCACATCGTGCAAGTGGATAATACATACACACATATTCATTCTAACTTTATGCTCGTATTACAGACTCCATGTTATTCGACGACGTAGGGGACAGACATATGCATCAACTGTCTCCCCCCGGATGTTGTCGCAGTCATCGACTCTTCCTTCTAAGCTTTAGATTCCTTGACTATTTTTAAATCTTCAATCCTTGAATAATTTTTAACATTCTTGTTCAGCATATCATCAATAGTCTCTCCCTTAAATCCATGTTATGATCTTGAATAGTGTTAGGAAACTTTATGCAAGTATTGAAGAAAAATATGATCTATCTGAATAAACTGGTGAAGATAAAGTCACGAAGCCAAACAGAAAGAAGAAACAAGGCAACCTGGACAGAAGAAAGAAAAAAACACATCTTCAACATTCATAAGAAAAGAAATCAAATACAAGAGAAGATGATCAGAGAAGACCATTCTGATGGATCTGATGATAATTCTGATATTTATCATCAGATTCTTGTAAAGTCTGATCATCAAAGTTTCTGATGATATGTTTATTAGAATTTCTGATGAGCTGCCTATCAAGATTAATAAGCCAACTTTTCTGAAAAACAGAGCCCTACCATCTTTGAATTAGCAAGTTGACTTTAGAAGATTAAATGGAAATATCAAAAAGCCACTTTATGCAAGGCAAGTGCATGAATAAACAAATGTTTATTCATGCCCAAAACTCTCTATAAATAGAGAGTTATCCACCGAAGGACAATTAGTTAAGCTAAGCATTCAATATATACTACAAAACTCCATTTCCTTTTCACCACAGAATTACACAAGTATTCGTTTGTACTAGTCAATAACCTCACAATCATCTTGTAACCATTTAAGTTTTTCAAAGTGATATAAACTTTTTAAAGTTCTGTAGTTGTTGTTTCTTGAAAGTTAGATTTCCATTTCCGCACACTATTTTCATATATGTTGAAATCACTTACCATATTACGTTAAAAGAGCTTTTGTCCATCTGGGACCAACAATTGGTATCAGAGCAGATTTAATAAGATATTTTCAAACGATCAATTGCTCGTATTTTATCTAAATATGGCAAACTTTCAAACCTGGAACAATGCTTTCAACATCAGGTCTTTGTCAAAGCCTCTGACCTTGGTCAGAGAGGAGTACCCCCAATGGAAAATCAGGATGCTCAATTTCCTAAAGGGACATGATCGAGCTCTGTTTCAATCCATTGTGAGTGGCCCACATGTACCCATGGTTGAAATACCAGTTGTTCCAGCAACTAATGAAACACCTAAAATATGAGTCTCCATGACCTCTACAACATTCTTGTTCCCAGAGAAGAAGAGATATATGAAAACTCAAACCAAGGAGCAGGATCCATAGCTCTCATCTCAAATTCTCAAAGAATATCCAATCCTGATCCACAAACCTCTTATTGCCAATGTATGGAGAATTCAGACCCCACATCAGATTTCTCTGCATTTGCTGAGGCAATTGCCTTGCTCACCAAAACCTTTGAGCAAAGGCTAAGAGGTGGAAACCGTAAGTACCAGAAAAGTGACAAAGGGAGGATGGAAGGAAAGTCAAAAGACAAAAGCAAAAGTTGAAATTGTGTGTTATTAGTGCAAGCAAAAAGGACATTATGCATCAGAATGCAAAAACAAGAAACTGAAAGATGTTGCCTACTATGAGAAAAAGCTAGAAGAAGCCAAAAAGCAACAATAAGTAAGCTTGATTGCAGGGACAGATGCTTGGCTAACTGATGACTCTTCTGATGAGGAAGAAGAGGAAATGGCCAGCTTCTGCCTCATGGCAAAGCTTTCAGATGCAGAATACGAATGGTCAGAACAAGAGGTAAGCTCAAACAATCTTGATCTTGAACAACAATTGAATAAGCTTATGACATATTTTCAAAATTACAAGCAAAAGAAAGTTTAGAAAACAAAAATATGATGATTTGCAAAGAACATTGAATAAAGTAATTCTTGAAAACTAATTGTTAATTGAAGAAAGCTTGCACAAAAAATGCAAAAATTGAATTTTATGAAAATTTGTAAAGTTTAAAAGTTTAAACAAGTCTTAATGTGGATGTGTCGATAGGCTTTACACGTTCAGTAAATTGTTTCCGGGATATAAACTAAATTTTACAACTGCTTAAACTTGTGGCTTAACATCCCTCGGATATATGGACTTAGTACTCCGAAAATTCGTTTGAGAGATTGCCTGATTCTGAGATACGAGGTCTTTATAGATGATTGATATCTGGGGTATTATACAAGTTCTTTTGATTTTATGAAAGCAATGGCCTAGAACTTCTATAATGCCTTTGCAAAAATCCCCTAAAACTTCATTCAATTGAAAATATCAAAAGATACTACAATTGCAATACAAAAAGATTCCATTTTGGAACACTACTTTATAAGTCGAGCCTTCATCTCTCTGTCGGTACCATGGTACTAACCTGAGCTCTCAAGGTCTCGTACAACCCAGATATAGATATCAATTACGCTATATTCACCTGTAAGATGAAATCTAGGGAATCTTGATGCGGGAGTATATTCTGAGATGGGAACCATAGTTAAGTCAAGTTTCTTAATTCTACATAACGTATCTTGGAAAATTGAGAAATGTGTTGAATTTTAAGAGGACAAACATATCAACAATCTAGGTAAATTTGTTTAAAACTTAAAGTCTCAAAAGGTCAATGGTACTTGTGATTTGTCTCAAAAACTGATATGAACCTTTAACATAAACTCAACAAAAATATGTTTTAAATATGTCTGTACATACTTAGAGTTTTATATTCATTACATAAAAATAAAAAGATTATATTATTTTTTAGTTTCGAGCACTGATGGTGAAAGGATGATTTTCAAAATCTTGAGCTGCTGAACTAAATCTTAAAACATTTGAAAATTGATCTGAAAAGTTTAAAAGTTTATTAAGTTGAAACTTACATTTGATAAATACGCCAGTTTAGTATCAAAATGTTTAATCAAGATCATTAAGTTGAACTTGATACATAAATTAGATATTCAAGGTCACTAATTTGGACTTGAATAACTGATGGGTTTAAAACTGATAAGATGATTAAAATTTGAAATGGTTGTATTTAGAGATTTCAAAGTTTGAATCTAAAATGTTTATTTGAATGTTGGAAGAACTTTGAAACAGGAAGTTGATTTTAAGGGGAACTAGATAAAACAAGTTGATTGAAGATACCAGAAAGCTCAAAGCAAGGGGGAACATGGTGATTAAAGTTTTATCAAGACAAGCTCAAGAAAATAGAATTGGATTGTAGATGCTATGAAGATCAAGGAAGTTAAAGTTATTCAAGAAATAAAGGTCAAGAGAATATTAAAGACTCGGGAACTTAATTGAAGAATGATGACTACAGCAACATCCAAGGGGGAGTCTGTTGATGCATGTGTCTGTTGCCTACGCCATTATATAATATCGAGTCTTTATTTAGAAGCGAAATGTCAAAGTTAATGTATGTAAAGAGTCATGTTCGCCCGAACTTGTCATTGCTAGGACAAGTTCGCCCGAACTTGTCATTGCTAGGACAAGTTCGCCCGAACTTGTCATGGCTTGGACAAGTTCGCCGGAACTTGTCATGTCTAGGACAAGTTCGACCAAAAATGTCATGCCTACGACAAGTTCGCCCGAACTTGTCCATGACACAGTTCAAGCGAACTTGTTCTCCTTAAATAGGATACTTGTCATTTCATTTGTAAGAATCAGAGATTTTGTCAACTGGACGGCGAAGCTCTGTCCAAGTGTTTCCAGGATCTGTAATGTTTTAGTCAAAAATTACCGAAGCAATTTAGTGATCAAATTAGTTTGGTGAGGTAGTGTGCTAGCAGTGTTAATAAAGCTTGTATCGGTTTGCTTGTTTGTAAAAACACTTTTCAGGATACAGCTTAGGATATTGAGCTATATCAAAAATCAAACAATGAGCAAAAATGTTAAGGTTGACACGAGATGTACGAGGAAAGCCCTTGATCAATCTAGATCTCTGGCATAAAACCTCGGGAGCTGACAATCGCCGCTACCTTGTTCTTCTTATTGCTTAAAAATCAAGATACAGTGCAGGATAATTCCCAGATCGTTGTTGAGTGTTACAAGAATTGCTAGTGTTGAGTGTTTGTGCGTGATTGTGAAAGTAAATGACAGAATTCGAGAGTAGTGAATGAATGTGTTATGACCTATCGATCCGTTTATCCGATATTTATAGCTACAAAGAAAAACAAAATCTCCTAAAATGGTGGGATCCCTTGGAATATTCGCCAGTGAATGTTGTTGACCATGTATTGCAGTTTCAACGTCTTTCTTTCAACCATTTAGTTCGAGTCTTCTGGTGAACAAGTCTCCATGAACGTTGTGATCCTGCAGCTACGTCCTGCATGCAAATAATTAGTAACCACCGGGATACTGCCTCAGGATGTTACCAATATCCTGGTCTGGTATCCTGATCGTTAACAGCTATGATTTAGTCAAGATATAATTCAGGATATGGGCTCAGAATTTCACCCATAACAATTGTCCCCAAAAATATAGCTGTTGGGATCCTGATCCTAACAGATATATTTTTACGTTTACCGAGGCATTTTAAGAGATAAGACCCCTGACATGATATGATGTAACCGTCCAAGCTATTTCCACTCATTGCCTCCCTATATCTTCTCATCCTTATCCATATTTAACCTTGATCAAGAAAGTAAAAAAGGTAAAAGTTCTCTCGCATCTTCTTCTTTCCTTTTCCTGTTTTCCGGCGAGACATGACAAGACAAACTCGATCTAGTTCCGGCGACTCAGCCCCCGTCTTTGTACCACAAAACCTTCTCCAATACCTGGAGAAGGAAGTCTGTTCGTTCGACAATGCGCATTTATCGGCGCTTCGATCTTCTGGCATCTTCCCGGAAACTACGGTGTTCAGGCCATACGATCGGGAACTCCAATCCGACATGGTGTCCAGCGAATGGCTCTGTTTTAATGCCTTTCCTTTTACCTTAGGTCTTAGGTTTCCATTTTCCGATTTCATCACCGACTACTTTACAACCACCGGCTCTAGTTTTTGTCAAGCCATGCCCATGCTTTGGCGCGCGTTGATCGTTCTTGAGTTATGTGTCAATGATCTTCATTAGCATACCGATTGAGATCCCATGGGTCATGTAGATTTTTGTTCTACTCCACTTCCAGTGATCCTCTGATTCTCCGAGCCACCAGGAATGAAGAGGAATGGAAATCCAAGTTCTTCTTTGTAAAAAGGAGTTCAATCCCTAGTGGGGCGGATTATCCGGTGAAGTGGCTCCCCAAGGGTAGGAGTTAGGGTTTTAGGATATCCTCAGATATATCTTGATCACTATCCTGTCTTATATCTTCTTTATGTTTTGTGCAGCTGACTTCAGAAAATTAGCATCTCCCCTCGCTGATTCAAAGAAGAGGATTAAAGCTACCAGCTCCCAGACTCCGAAAGAAGTTTCATTCCGCCTTCAACATCCTCTACCCAACACTAAGTTTGAACATGTCTGGTAAGGATCCTGTTTGATATCCTGCGTATTTTGTTAGACAGGATATTGAACTATTAAGTCTAAAATTACCTCCCTGTATGCAGCATCAGCCAAGACCCCTGAGGTTTCGATCTTGATGAGTTGGATAGCTACTTCGGACCTGCACCAGTGAAGAAAGAGCCAAGCTCCAAGCCTTCAGCCACATTGAAGCCTTCTTCCAGTTCCAAACCTACCGCAGTCCCCAAGTCTTCTTTAGCTTCCAAGCCTCACGCCTCTAGTTCTCGAAAGAGAAAGGATACTGACTCCCCTGCTGCTTTAGCTGAAGCCTCTCCTTCCTTCCTACGAGAACCTTGGATTTGCAGAATCCAGCAGCCTCATGACTTCCCTTCTTAACCAGGTAAATATCCTCATCCTATATCCTGTGAATATATGTTGAATTGATATCCTGGTTAGTTATTCTAACATTCATACCTCACATCATAGGGTCTTGAACGCCTGACATATCTCCAGGTCATGGCTTGTGATTCTGTCAAGGCATTGGAGGTCAAACTAAAGAAGGCAGAGATCGCCAATGAAGATCAGAGAAAGATCACCGAGGCCATGTCACATCATTACAAAGACAAACTAAAGGCTATGACCCGGGATGCTAAGCTTGCCGAGGAGAAGGTAGCTCAAGAGGCTCAGGCTAAACTGGACGCCGCTCAGCTTCAACACGAACAAGACCTGATCGCCTACCGGGAAGGCCTCAAGGTTTCCGTTGTCATCTCCTTCCTTTAAGCTAGGCTAAAGATGGCTTATGAGGCCAGAGCTGTGGGCCTTGAATGCCCTACCTGGGACATTGAAGCCTGGGAGGCAAAACTGAGGCACCTTGGTGGCAAACCCGTAGAGCGCATTGCTAAACCGGCGGTTGAGGAGCCTCCAAAGGCGGTTGAAGCTATCGAGGATTCTGGGGCTGATGCTGGAGTTGATGCTGGTTAAGATGTTGAGGGTAAGGAGGCGGTGAAGGTTGGTGAAGATGCTACTGTGTGAGAGCATCGGAGTGGGCAATGATGGATATTATTGCTTGGGCCGGAGCCCACTTTTTTAATTCGAATGGTCTGTAATCCTCTAAACAATTTTACTTTTCCTGCATTTGAACAATTTATATTTCCTACACTTTAATCATTAGTACTTTGTGATGACCTAAGGTGGAGGGATCCTGGGTTCCAGGACGAAGCCTTTGGTCATCATCGTTTATATGCTTTTAGACCTTGTCACATTCTTGGTGGATGGGTCTTGGTTTAAGACGAAGCCAAGAATGTGACCTTTTGGAATGTTCATAATAAACTAACCTTTTAGCCTTATCTGATGTTGTTATGTTATTATTCTGAAAAACATATTTTGAGTATCGTGATCGAATATCCTTGTCAGGATACTGATGTAATATTCAGCATTTTTGATATCTTTAATCAAAGTGTTAGACAGAAACTTGGTTGAATAAAATCTGGATTATTTAGATAAGGCTTTCAAGATTTGAAAAATAAAAACCATACCAGAAACACTTGTGCAATAACTTTCAACTCCAACCTTGGAATCCTTTGCAATGTCCCCAGCATGGATGTCCCCTGTTCGTGCAGGATATTGCTTCAATATATGGCATACTTGAGTATTTCCTCATTTAGTGACTAAGCTTTGTAGCTTTTTCTTCACAAAAGAACGTGTATGAACACAATCATTATCTGCTATATCCTTAGAGTTTGTTAACAACTTTAGTTTCACTAGGGATAAACCCTTAATATCCTGGGGTTAAACCCTTAGTATCCTGGGGATAAACCCTTAGCATCCTGGGGATTAACCCTTGTTTTCGTGTGCTATATGCGAGAGTGTATAAACTCCAAGACTAGAAAGGTGAAAACCTTTAAACCTTAGAGAGTATGAAAATACCCTTTCGCGAGAGAGGGTGATCAATCCTCATATACCTTAAGGATCCAGGATATAGCCAACAATAACGAAATTGTCAGCCACTATTACATGAACTGGTCCCGCTATCTTGAACTATTCCTGGATACTTGCGCTCCAGGCGGGGTTTTTAAACCCAACTCGGAAGAAAGGTGAATACCTTTAAACCTGTGAAGGGATCTGAATCCCTTAAACATGAGAGAGGGGGCCAATCCTCTAGCCTTTCGATCCGTCTTGAGTACATATCTTGGAGTAATATCCTGAAAAGTATCCTACAAAACATCTTTAAACTAAGGTGGGTGTTAGCTTGGCTAACACCCCTACGATGCTTAAGTCAGTATTGGGTTTCAAAGAATATTAAATTAAACATATTTAAAAGAGATAGAATTCATACCATCCTAAGTCAGAAAGTAAATCCTAAACTCACTTGAAATAAGCTTTAAGATGTATAGCATTCCAGGATCTTGGTATCATATCCCCTTCCATAGTCTTGAGTCAGTATGCTTCTTTTCCTGACTCTGATTCAATTTCATATGGTCCTTCCCATTTTGGGGCTAACTTGCCATCGGCAGGATTGGTTGTGTTTTGAAAAGCTTTTCTCAATACCCAGTCTCCAACTTGGAATCTTCTGGTTCTTAAATTTTTGTTGTATGACTTAGCTATCCTTTGTTGATATGCTGCCATCCTTAGCTTTCCTGCATCCCTTGTTTCATCTACGGTGTCTAATTCCTGATATAAGACTTCAGGATTCGCTTCAGGATCCCGTAGGCTTGACCTAGCTGTGGGTATCACCATCTCTGTTGGAATCACTGCTTCTGCCCCAAATACCAAGGAAAATGGAGTTTGCCCAGTAGCATTCTTCACAATTGTTCTATCTGCCCGTAATACAAATGGTAGTTCTTCAGCCCATTGTCCTTTCTTGGCACCTAACCTTTTCTTCAAGTTATTGACAATTATCTTGTTGGAGGATTCTGCTTGTCCATTAGCCTGAGGATGCATCGGTGTTGATGTGATCATCTTGATTCCCCAACTTTTACAAAAATTAGTTGTCCTCTTGCTGATAAATTGGGAACCATTGTCACAAATTATCTCCACCGGTATCCCGAATCTTGTCAGGATATTCCTCTTGATGAAAGATACCACTTGTTGATCCCTAACTTGGACAAACACTTCTGCTTCAACCCACTTGGAGAAATAATCCGTCATTGCTAGCATGAAGACTTTTCCTCCCTGAGCTTTTGGGAGTTTTCCTACTATATCCATCCCCCACTTCATAAATGGCCAAGGAGATATGATAGGATATAATGGTTCCGCAGGTTGACGTAGTATATTGCTGTGTCTTTAGCATACATCACATTTTCGAGCATACTCTGTAGCATCCTTCCTCATGGTCGGCCAGTAATATCCTGTTCTCAATACTTTTTACTTTTGAGAATAAAGATCTGCCCCCAATATGGTTGCCACAATCTCCGTTGTGTATATCCTGAAGTACTTTCTTAGTTTCAGGATCTTCCAAGCACCTTAGGTAGGACCTGCAAGGGATTTCTTATACAAAACATCATTTATAATTTTAAAACGAGATACCTTCATTCTGAAAGCAATGGGGTTTTGATCCTTCGGGACATCTCCTTTTTCAAGATACTTGACGATTGGCGTCATCCAGGATTCAGGATCCTTATCAGGATATGCTTTACCAGGATCCTGAACACTTGTTACCTCCTTATCCTGAGACTTCAAAAGTTCCGTCGCAGGGTACAGGATATGTAATATTGGTATCGTAGTTCCTTCCGGTATCCTGAAAATAGATCCTAGATTTGCTAGAGCATCTGCTTCAGAATTCTCTTCTCTTGGTACCTGCTCAAGTGTAAAATTTTCGAAATATCCTACTATTTTTTTAACAATTACAAGGTATTCACCTAACTTTTCACCCTTGACTGCATAAGATCCATTGAAATGGTTAGTAATCAACAGGGAATCAACATAAACTTGTAAAATTTTAACATTCAATTTCTTAGCTAATTCTAATCCTGATATCAGAGCTTCATACTCAGCTTCATTATTAGTAGCAGAAAATTCGCATCTAATAGCCTGGGGTAATATGTCCCCCTGTGGCGATTTTAGTAGTATACCTAACCCTACACCTCTTATGTTAGATGCACCATCGTATACAATATCCAAGATCCTGAGTTCTCACTTAATTGTTGTACTTCTAGGTCAGCCTCATTTTGAATATCACTACTAAAATCAGCCACAAAGTCTGCTAAGGCCTGAGACTTTATAGCATTTCTAGGTTCATATACTAAATCATATGCATTTAGTTTTACGGACCACTTAACCATTCTCCCAGACATTTCGGGTTTCCTAAGCACATTTTTAACAGGATAATTGGTTTTAACATGTATTCTATGTGTTTCAAAGTAATGTCTAAGCTTAGTTGACGCCATAACTAGAGCTAATATCAATTTTTCTAAGTTTGAGTATTTGGTTTCAGCATCTAACAAACTTTTACTAACATAATAAACAGGATACTGCTGACCTTCATGATCCTTTACAAAAACAGCACTTACTGCATTCCATGATACTGCAAGATATAGGGATAAGGGTTCACCATCCTCAGGCTTCGTCAGCGGGGTGCACTTGAAAGATATTGCTTTAACTCTTGTAGGGCAGCTTCATGTCTTTCACCCCATTCAAACTTTTTGTTTTTCTTTAGGATATCATAGAATTCCTTGCATTTTTCTGAGGATCTTGATATGAACCTGTTTAATGCCGCTACTCTTCCCATTAACCTTTGAACATCCTGCATATTGGATGGTGATTTAAGATTCATGATAGCTTTAATATGTTCCGGACTTGCTTCTATTCCCCTCTTGGTCACTAGGTATCCTAAAAACTTTCCTGCCCCCACTCCAAAATGGCACTTAGCAGGATTCAGTTTCATATTATACTGGTCCAGGATATTGAAGGCACACTCTAATTCCTGGAGATGATCCTCCACTTTCTTGGATTTTACCACCATATCATCAATATATACCTCCATGGTGTCCCCTAGTTTGTCTTTAAACATCATATTAACCAGCCTTTGGTACGTTGCACCTGCATTTTTAAACCAAAGGGCATGGCAGTATAACAGTATACACATGTGGGTGTCATGAATGTTGTATCCTCCTGGTCGGATGGTTCCATTTGGATTTGTTGAAATCCTGAGGATGCGTCCATGAAAGTCAGCATTTCATGTCCAGCAGTTGCTTCCACCATGGAATCTATATGGGGCAGTGGGAATGGATCTTTTGGACAAGCTTTGTTGAGGTCTGTGACACAAACTCTCCACTTCCCATTCTTCTTTTGGACCACCACCACGTTTGCTAGCCACCTAGGAAACTTGACGTCCCCAATCATCTTGGACTTCAGCAATCTTCCAACTTCCTCTTGTATAATTGTATTTATTTCAGGAGCAAATTTCCTTCTTTTTTGTTGAACGGGCCTGAAAGATTTATCAATTCCAAGTTCATGAGTTAAAATATCTTTTGATATACCTGTCATGTCTTCGTGTTTCCATGCAAACGTAGACATACTGCATTTCAAAAAGTTAGTAAGTTGACTCTCAATATCCTGAGGGATATTGGTCCCTACAAGCACCGAGATATCTGGATTATCCTAATCCAGTATAACTTTTTAACATCCTGCTCAGAGGCTTTCACGACATCCTGGGCTTGCATCTTTAATTGCTATCATGCCCTGGATTTTGTTGATGCCTTCATCAAAGAGGAGTAGCATTCCTTTGCCTCGTGTTGGTCGCTTTCCACTTTGACTACCCCCCAAGGAGTAGGGATCTTGACACATTGATGATAGGTGGAAGGCACAACTTTCATATCATGAATCCATGGCCTGCCTAATATAATATTATAGCAGGATAACGAGTCCATGACACAAAATTGTTGCATTAAATTCACTCCTTCAACGTTAACAGGCAGCTTTATCTCTCCAACCGTGTTCTTCGCTTCTCCGCTGAACCCTACAAGCACAGTGGACTTCGAGGTAATCTCCATTTCTGGGATGTTCATCCTCTTCAGGGTCTCTAGTTGAATGATGTTGACCGAGCTACCATTATCCACCAATATCATGCGCACAAAATGGTTAGCAATATACAAAGTGATTACAGACCATCATGATGAGGATCCTGAATGTTATCCGGGTCGTCACTATCGAATGTTATGACTTTGTCATCTGTAAGCATCGTCATCCTCGTTGGCTTATCCCCTCTTTCTGCCTTTGCCTCTTTGGCATGCCTTTTAGCGGCAGAATAAGAGGTCCCACATATATCAGATCCTCTGGATAAGAAATTGATTATCTTGGCATCTGAGGGAGGAGATGTTGCTTGTTCATGATCCTTGTTAGTATCCTGACCCTTATTCTTCTTCTTGCCAATAAGATCTTTCAAGTAGCCTTTGCTTAGCAGATAGCTTATCTCCTTTCTCAGGGCTATGCAATCTTCCGTTACATGTTCGAAATCTTCATGGAAGGCACACCACTTAGATTTATCCTTCCAATCAGCCTTTTGTTGGCTTTTCCTATGCCACCTTGCTTTATCTCCTAAACCATGCATGGCATATATTAGTTCAGGAGTATTAACAGAAAAGCAATATTCAGATAACTCAGGATACTCCTCAGGATGTTCGTCCTCAACAGCATTCACTTTTTTGTTATCATTCCTGCCATATGGCTTAGAGCGATATAGCTTGTATGAGGATTCTGACTTCCTGTTAGTTGATTCATATTTTGAGGATGAATTCATCCTCTCTTGCATTTTCTTGTCGTCCTCAAGCCTGATATATCTTAGAGCCCTATTTTGAGCTTCGTCCAGGTTCCTGCAAGGGTTCATTACAAGATCCTGATAAAAGGGAGAATCCTTTTGTAATCCCATTTTGAATGCCGGTACAGCTATAGCAACATCAAGACGTGGGATATCTAAGGATTCCCTACTAAATTTATTCACATAATCCCTAAGGGATTCTTAAGGCCCCTGTGTTATCCTGTAAAGGTCACTTGTTAGTTTTTCAAAGCTTCTACTACAAGAAATTGGCTGTTAAACAAATTAACCAAATGAGCAAATGATGTAACTGAATGAGGTGGAACGCTTAAGAGCCATTTCAAGGCTAATCCTGTCAGAGTAGAGCTGAAGCCATTGCAAAGACATGCTTCTTTAAGATCTGGTGGAATAGGTTTCACTTCCATCCTCTCCCTATACTGGGCAATTTGCTCTTCAGGATCCGTCGTTCCATTATAAAGCTACATGTTGGGGGTTTAGAATCTCTTTGGGATTTCAGCATCACAAATGTGGCGAGCAAAACGGGATATGTTGTGACTATCCTGGGATACTTCCGGTATGGGCTGCACTACCCCAGGTACACTCGATATCATATCCTTCAGTTTCTGAAGCTCTCTTGAGAGTGCTGAGGTTACACTTGTATCCTGCAAAGATCCAACATTGTTAGTACCAAGATTATTAACATTATTAGATAGGTTACCAGCCTGTTGATTCTGGCCATATCCTGGAGCATATCCTGGGCCCCTTACAGTCGATATCCTGGCTGATGAGGGTATCTCAGGAACATTGCTCCGGGAATGGCTTGGTACGACATTGCCCTGATTATCCTCAGTATACACCGCTAAACTAAAATTCAGACTCCTGGGATGCAAGGGAGTGACAACATCCTTAGCAGATCTCTTGGAGTTGGACTTCACGAGTTGTATTTCTCTCATTATCGTTTGGTTAGTTTCCTGCTGTTGATTCATCTGATCCTGTATATAACCAAACAAAGCTAAAATTTAATCATTAGAAGCCGTAATAGGAGTTCTCCCTGGAACACTAGATCTGTAGACATTCTGAGTAGGCAGAGTGTCCCGGGATGGAGGTGGTGGAAGCACTGAACCAGTTGTAGCACAGGTTGTAGCAGGCGTGGAGGAGGAGCTCATGTTTGATTTGGAAGCCATTGAAAACAGTTTTGAAAAAAGTTTTGAAAACAAAAAGCCAAGTAATTATATTAATAATGCTTTTGGTAGAAATAGCACCACTTACCCCACGGTGGGCGCCAAATTGTTTTGGTCAAAAACTACCGAAGCAATTTAGTGATCATATTAGTTTGGTGAGGTAGTGTGCTAGCAGCGTTAGTAAAGCTTGTATCGGTTTGCTAGTTTATGAAAACACTTTTCAGGATACAGCTCAGGATATTGAGCTATATCAACAATCAAAAAATGAGCAAAAATTTAAAGGTTGACACAAGATGTACGAGGAAAGCCCTTGATCAATCTAGATCTCCGGCATAAAACCTCGGGAGCTGACAATCGCTGCTGCCTTGTTCTTCTTATTGCTTAAAAATCAGGATACAGTGCAGGATAATTCCCAAATCGTTGCTAAGTATTACAAGAATTGCTAGTGTTGAGTTTTTGTGCGTGATTGTCAAAGTAGATGACAGAATTCAAGAGTAATGAATGAATGTGTTATGACCTATCGATCTATTTATCTGGTATTTATAGCTACAAAGAAAAACAAACTCTCTTAAAATGGTGGGATCCCTTGGAATATTCGCCAGTGAACGTTGTTGACCATGTTTGCGGCTTCACCGTCTTTCTTTCAACCATTTAGACCGATCTTCAGGTGAACAAGTCTCCATGAACGTTGTGATCCTGCAGCTATGTCCTGCATGCAAAAAATTAGTAACCACCAGGATACTGCCTCAGGATGTTACCAATATCCTGGTCTGGTATCCTGATCGTTAACAGCTATGATTAAGTCAAGATATAATTCAGGATATGGACTCAGAATTTCACCCATAACATGTAACGTCTACATATTAATGAAACAGTGATTAATCAGTAAAGAACTTTTATCCAATGTCGCCTATGCAAACGGATTCCGCACGTTTACCTTAAGTTTGCCAAATTAGGACCCGAACGATCCGTACAACGGACCCTCAATATATGATTCAAAGATTTATGCAATATGGGTAAGAGAATTAAACTTGAAGCTGAGTTAAAACCGTCAGAAGTAATGTTAATAATTAGGATGTTGCTATGGGGTTAACTGAACTTGAAGTTGCGCTTTAAGTGGAGGGAATTGCGCTTTAATCCTCCAGATGATGGTTCAGGCGCATAAAATTCTTTATGTGTTGGGTATTGTTGCGGAATCGGAATACAAAAGTCTTTAACTGGGTAAACACTCTAATCTTTAAAGTTGTAGAGTTTAGGAAGTTTCGTAAGAATGGATATAACAGTGCTGAAAGTTCAATGGTGATGTACTTTACTTTGTTTTCTATATGGCGATGAAAGTTCATCAGTTTTGCAAAAAATGCTAAAAAGAAAAGAAAAACATAACACTACACATTATAAGAATCATGCCTGGCGAGATGGGCGGGTTGGGATAGGATGGGAGGGGTAACGGATCTGAACGAGTTTGGGTGAGAATGAGTCATTTTAAGGAAGGGTCGTTTTGGTTCAGGTTAGAACAGAACGGGTTTTGACATAAATCTAAATGAGTAGTTTTACAAATGGCATACCAACAGGACTAAAATTTCGGTTAGTAAAGATCTTACTTAAGACAAACCTTTCTAAGTCGAAATACAAACATCAGAAAGAATTCAAATGATTGGGTTGTATATTTGTTTTTCATACTCTGTGTATGTGTATGTGTGTAAATGGTTCTGACTTGGTTTTGTAAATTCCTGGTTCTGCATATGATTCTCGGATTTTGGGAACCACTTGGAACCTACCCTTTAGACCCGTTACATAGCCGAAACAGACATGTTGTAGATGGTTCGGTTATGGTTTTATTGCAAAAATTCACATGATTGGACAATCATCCGTATCTAATGGAGCTTCTATAACGAAGAATGGGTGGATAAATGAGTTTTTCAATCTAATGTCGCTTCAATAATCATCCTATTCGGTTCTGATGTATTAAGTTTGGCTCTCGGTTCCCACCCCATCAATAGAGTTTCGGTTCAGGGCCTTACCATTGTTGTTGATTTTCTGGCCCAATTTGCTGCTCAACTACTATGGTTTTTTTTTTGGATTTGGGTTTTCCGGATGGTAATGTTGAAGAAGAAGCTTAAGTTGACACATTTTCCTTGTATTGTTCATGTTGTTGTTCAACTACTGCGAAACAACTAAACTTGGATATTTGTTACTGCTTGACCATTTTCTACAATATATCATATTAGTATTGTAGGTCCCCTTACTCCTATGGATCGTCACAGAATCGTTTATCTAATCTAGAGTGCGGAATCCTCTAGATCAGATTGTCACAGAAAGATGTAGAAGCAGATTAATGTAAAACCGAAGCAACTGGTCTTTACTGTTTATTCAAACAAACTATTTAACAATTAATCCTAAGATCCTAGCACTCACAAATTCTTCCACCACAATAGTCACGAATTTGCTCTCTCTAAACTCTCTGTAAACTGATTTCAAGTGCTTAACCCTAACCCTAATGCATAACATTGTATATAACAAAAGACATGCATTCTAGGCTGGTTTCACACAAGCCTGCGAATTAGACAGGCCCAATTCGCATACCATTCCCCCAATGTGGGTTTGGTTTGGCCCAATCACTATTAACTCACTAATACAAAGCTAAACCCGCTAACCATTTATCGTTTCACTAATTACAAGATATCCAAACCTGAATCTAAAAGTTGTTGTCACAAACATGCACCAACAGACCCCCCTTGACAATAGCTTCATAAAAACTTTGTCTTCAGTCTTCTTGCATTCTACATGTAATCTTTCATCGTCATTGGTCTTTGCATAGCTTCAGCTTCAATAGCTTCTGTCAGCAACAGACTCACCCTAAGCTGATGCATCCAATCACCAAATCTTCAAAGTAGTTAGCAGTTGAGTAAACTCTATTTCAGCATTTGCATAGAAATCTTCAACCTCTTCAAACCTTGTCAGCAATGTAGAAAGGAGGATTCTACCATGCATCCAATCAGACTCCTCTTCACTAAACTTCACCGTGCTTCACAAGAACAAATTGCAACTATCTGTATACAAAACAAACATCTCGAAAAACCAAAAGAATTTTTCAATCCAAGATAACAAATTATTATTAATCGAGAGATGTGTAAACTTTAGTACAGATTAAGCAATTTTTCATCTCAACACCAACACTCAAAACTTTTTACTCAAACACCACTAGAACCTACAAATCGAAAATTTTTGAACTCATCTTCTAACACCATTTCCCCCTTTCGGTAACAATTCCTCCAAGAACAACCATTTTCCGTACGTTAAGAATTTTTAAAGAAAAAGAAAATCTTTTTGGATTTCTATAATTTTCTGAAAACAAATAAATAACAAGAAAATAAACACTCTGTTTTGTGAGAATCACTGGTTAAAAGGATCATATCCGCCTAATCAAATTGTTTCACACTCTCAGTTCATTCTATCTTTTAGTTTTCATGAAAAGCAGTTCAAGACGATTACCAGTATGTTTGTCCACTTAAACAAAACACATGAACATTTCAAGTACCTTTACCTAGTGATATGTTAAGGTAATTTTAAACAAATGTACTAGTGTGTCCCACTTCAGGACATATCCCCACGATCAAGGTATGCACAAAGATTCATCGTAGTAGGTGAGTATACCGAAATTCATCCTTTTGTTTTACAATGTTAGATAATTGGTGATCAGGTCAGTACTTCCATACGGCAAAGAGACCAATATCCAACAAGGGTTAAGACAAATACCACAGATTCTAGTACGATTTATGCATTTTGCACATTTGAATGACTCTCTAGGAGAGTTCCTTCAATTTCCGGGATTTGGCATTTTTAGCTCTTTTAAGATATCCTGGTTGTGCCTAGGTCAGTATATATCTGGATGCAGCAGAAGGACAACCCTGATACCCCGGATGAAATAACAATATAAAGACCCAAAACTTCAGATTTTGGCAATCTATCAATGCAAGATTTAAGGTTATAAAACCATACGCCACTGATATGTTACCCACTCATACTCAATGCTGTATGTTTATATCACCATGGTAAGTTGATTATTTCATGTTTCTTACCTACTGATACATCATATGATGAAGCTGCTATCACACTTAAGCAATTTAAAGTCAATTTCGGTGTGACGGTCTAACATGTTGATGTACTATCATTTCTTCTTTTTCGACACAGTGAAAACTCGTTTTTGATTTTTCTATTTTTTGTATTTTGTGGTTTTCTAATTTTTTTCTATGTTTTTTTATTTTAAGAAAGCAATAAACTATTACAAAAATTCTTATGAAAAATTGGTTATTCAGGATTCCTCATCCCGTTGAGTTCGACTAGATGTTCAAATCGAGCCCTGTCAAAAGCTTTAGTGTAAAGATCTGCCAGGTTATCTAGTGTGTCGACTCTATGCAGTTCAATCATTCTCTTTTCAGCACAATCCCGTATAAAATGATGTCGAATGTCAATATGTTTTGTGCGACTGTGTTTTACGGGATTATTTGTTATGGAGATTGTGGCATTATTGTCTATCATAATAGGTGTGCGAGTGAAATTCAAAACATAGTCACGCATTTGCTGTTGGATCCACAGAACCTGTGAACAGCAACTACCCGCAACAATGTATTCAGCTTCACACGAAGACGTAGACACACAGGCTTGTTTCTTGCACTGCCATGAAACTAGTTTTCCCCCTAAGAACTGACAACCACCTGTGGTAGATTTTCTGGTAGATTTGCATCCTCCGAAATCCGAATCAGTGTATGCGATAAACTTCGTCACTATCAGCAGGATACCATAGCCCAAACTTAGGTTTCCCCTTTAAGTAACAAAGAATACGCTTCACCGCTTTCTTATGTGATTCCTTTGGATTAGCTTGATATCTGGCACACAAACATACAGCGAACATAATGTCGGTCTTGAAGCAGTAAGATACATCAACGATCCAATCATGGCCCTATATTGAGTAGGATCAACATCGTCCACACTCTCAGCATCTAGACCAATGTTGTGATTTTCACAAATGTGTGTATTAAAAGTCGCGCAATCCTCCATCTTGAAACGATTTAAAATGTCATACACATACATCGTCTAATGAGTAAAGATGCCATCCTTCTTTTGTTCAACTTGCAACCCCAAGAAGAATGATAACTCACCCATTGCACTCATCTCGAACTTACCCTTCATCACATCTTCGAACTCATGACACATGCTCTCATCAGATAAACCAAAAATGATATCATCGACGTATATTTGTACTAACAAAAAATCTTCGTTCTTTCTCTTAGTGAAAATTATACTATCAATTTGACCTCTTTCAAAGCCATTCTTCAATAAATGAGCTGACAGTGTCTCATACCACGCCCTGGGTGCCTATGCAATCCATACAATGCTTTGTTTAGTTTATACACTCTATCTGGATAGTCTGGATTAGTAAACCCATCTGGTTGTGAGACATACACCACTTCTTGGACTTTCCCGTAAAGAAATGCACTCTTTACGTCAAGCTGATAAACTTTAAAGCCCTTGAATGATGCGAAAGCTAGAAACAGCCTAATTGCTTCCAACCTTGCAACTGGTATTATAATCAATCCCCTCTTGCTGATTGAACCCTTTTACAACTAACCGAGCCTTATTCCTTGTCACGATCCCTCGGTCATCTTTCTTACACTTGAACACCCACTTGGTGCCAATCTCTCTTTCTCCCTCTGGTAAATCAACTAACTCACAAACTTTCAACTTCTCAAACTGAACTAGTTGTTCCTGCATAGCTTCTACCCATGAATTATCCTTCAGAGCCATATGAACATTCCTCGGCTCCTCTTGAGAAATAAAACAACTATACAAGCATTCATTGATAATACCAGTCTTCTCAATCGTAGCATACATACATGAACCTTCTGCGATACTTCTCCTTGTCTAAACACCTGCATTCGGATCACCTATAATATTCTACACTGGATGATCTCTGTTTGCTCGTGTTGTATTCCAAATAAGTCTGTAGATTTGATCCAATCTCCCCCTAAACATGTTGATCAGCAAACAGATTAGTAAAGTCCTCCCCCTCAAGAGGTCCAGACTCACTGTCACTGGAATCCGCTACTTCTGCATTTGCATTTGCATTTGAGGAAGATCCTGATGCAACTACACTTGGAACACTTGAACTCGGACCAAAAGCAGGATCATTTTCATCCCGAGCCAAGCTGTGAATTACTTCTAAATCACCTGCATCGGAAAACTCAGGAAATTTAAAAGAATCAAAGCATATATCATGATCATATAGGATGGTTGGACGTGAGTTGGACTGTTTGGGCGAATATGTGATAATTTCAATAATAAAAACCGTTTAAATTTTACCATTAGTTTTATTAAAAACTCTCTTGTTTGGTGCACCGTCTACATAACCTAGGAAAAATCCTTCGTTAGTGACCTCACCAAATTTTGGTTGGTTTTATTTCTAATTATCGTGCATGGAAGCCCAAACGATTCGAGCCCTTCTAAATTTGGTATACGGTTTCTCAGAAGTTCATAACACGTTTTATTGTGTCGTTTAACCGTCAAAACCCTATTCAGAACATAGCAAGCTGTATTCACAGCCTCTGCCCAAAAGATGATAAGAAGCTTAGAATCAGAAAGCATGGTCCTGGCAGCTTCTATTAATGTCCTGTTTTTCCGTGCTGCCACTCCATTCTGTTTCGGTGTGTATGGAGCACTGAATTGATGCTTTATCCCCTTGCGGAGACAGTACATATCCAGCAACCGATTCTTGAACTCTGTGCCATTGTCGCTTCTAATGCGCTTTATTCTTGTCTGAAGTAGATTCTCCAACTTTGCAAAAAGATTGATCAACATTTCTGTTGTGTCATACTTTGTCACTAGAAAGAAAACCCAAGAAAAACGAGAAAAGTCATCAGTAACAACTAAGCAATAATATTTTCCTCCAATACTCCTTACATTCACTGGAGCGAAGAAATCCATATGAAGTAATTCGAGTGGAGAGGCAATGGAATTCACAGTTTTAGACTTGCGAGGTTTTCTGTGTTGCTTTCCCTTTTTACAAGGAAGACACTTATCATCAACAGAAAACTTCTGCATAGGCACACCTTCCACTAAACTATTTTTAATTATATAATTCATTTTGCGATTGTGGATATGTGCCATGCGTCTATGCCATAACAACGACTCCGCCTCAGATGCTTTTGACAGCAAGCATGTAGTCACCACTAAAGAATCAGTTACACTCATGTCCATGACATAGGTATCATTCTTCCTTGGTGCCTTCATAACTATCCAATCATCAGGAATGATCAAACCAGGCTTTAACACCAATGCCTCAGACTTGGTAAAGTGGACAGAGTAACCCTTGTCACAGACTTACGACACGCTCATCAAATTGTGTTTGAGCTGCTCGACATAGTTAACTTTGTCCAGGGTTATCTTCCCATTGGTCACTTTACCTTGACCTGTGATTTTTCCACCTTTTGCTCCTGCAAAATTCACGTAACCTCCAATTATTTCTTCAAAAGCTTTTAGCAACCTCTTATCCCCCGTCATGTGCCTAGAGCAGCCACTGTCAACATACCACAAGTTGATCAGCCTCCTTAGCAGTTCCTGCACAAACCAAAACAAATTTAGTTAGTTTGGGGGACCCAAGCCTTAATGGTCTTGGGTCTTCCAAATTCATTAACTACCGAAACATCCATCCAATATCCATCACTCCTAGTAGGAGTCTTGGATCTCAGGCCTGTTGTTGGAAATGGTTTTTGATTTCCACTAGGTCTCGGGTCCTGAGGGTTCCTATACATGTTTGGACTTTGTGACCTTTGGAAATTTCGATTTTGAAAACCTCTATTCTGATTCACAAATCCCGAGTTCTGATGAACTTTCGAATGATATCCAAAATTTTGATTGTAATAATTTCTTGAGTCATTAGTGTAAAAATTTCGACTACCACTAATGTGATATCGACTTTGTTGTGAACTTTAACCTCTGAAATTATTTGACTGACCATTAAAATTATTCAATTTAGGTGAATTACTTCTAGGTGTGTCGAATCTGCCAGTTGGAGACTCAGGTTGAAACCTTGGTTGATTTCTTTGAAAACGAGGAAATTGTTGATTTCCTTTTTCAGCCTTGTTTTCAACAATAGATTTCTTCGGTGAGTTTGATGTCTTCAAATCATAATCACCCTTCTTTTCTGGTGATTTTTCTTTCATCTTTTCTTTTAAAGGTGCTTCACCCTTCTTGTAAGGATAACAACTGACGACATGTCCCTTTGTATGACAATTAAAGCATGATCTTTTAGCAAAAGATGTCTTAGGTGAAGCCTTTGAAGTTGATGGATCTGATGACTTGGGCGACGTTTTTGAAGGACCGATGTTTGTTTCTTTTGATTTTCCTTTATTCATTTTATCTTTAACAAACTTTTCATTTGACTCTGTTTCAATCACAATATTCTCATTTTTTATGTCATCCCCTTTCACAAAATTAACCTTTTTAACAAAATGTTGTTTTTTAGATTGGGAGGATTTATTTTTGAAAACAGTGTCTTGCTTGGTCTCCTTCTCGACATCAGCCACTCATACTCAGAAACATCATTCTCAGATACGGAACTACCAGGTAAGTTGACAGTCATCGGCTCAACCAAAGCTGCACCATACACAAAATCTGTTAAATCATCTTCATGTGGTAAAAATGAATAGTCCTGATGAACAGGTGGAGGAACTTCATTAAATCCCACTGTTGTTCGAGCAGTACTCTTTTTTAAGTTTCCCATCATGTGATTCATTACAAAAGACGTGTTTCTAAACTGGTCTAACTTCCTTTGAAGCTCAACTATCTTAACTTGTGCATCAGATAATTCTTGGCACTTTTCAGACAGTTCTTTTGTTTTATCTCTCATAGTATCATGTGCTAAATCTATCACTTGAAGCTCTTTATTTGATTTTTCATTTAAGGTTTTATTATCAGATGACGGAGATAGATAATTATGATATAGAGGGATACAATGATACTGAGATCAATGACAAGTTGCTAGATGCTCTACCTACTAAATGGGATATTTACACGCTAATGATCAAGAGAGAAGCTGATTATGCGACTATGGACTTTGAAGAAGTTGTCAGGAAGCTGAGAGCTTACGAGCTCAACATGAAGAAGAAGGAAACAGGTTATGATAAGGTTCACGATCCGGGAGTTTACAAAGGCATTCCATCTTCATCTTCTCACAATGCTTCGAGTGACTCAGCAACTGCATTTCTCTCAAGTGAATGTGAAAATGTCTTTGATGATAATGGTGAATTGTGTTTTGTTGCCTCAATGGGAGGTTCAAATGCAAGGAAGAGACAACAGGAACAACAGCAGACTGGATCCAATAATAGCAGGATACCAAATTCTATGCCTATGAGTGTTAAATCAGCGGAGAATCAACTGGCGCTCCTTGCCTCGTTTCTTGCTTGGTATCAAAATTTTATAGAGGGCAAGATAACTATTAAGTTGTTGTCACAGAATATGCAACAACAAGTACTTTGTTTTAAATATTCAATTCATATATTGAATTGATGAAAATGAACAAATATATAGGGACCAGTGGCTATTTGTCAATGGTTCACCATTTTCTAGCTTATTAAAGGAATCTTGTGTTTATGCACAAAAGTATCAAAATTGTGATGAGATTTTGTCATTAGTTCATTACATGCTTTCTAAATGGTTCCATAGCCAACTAAAACTTTTAGACCAAACATGAGGCTTTTGAGATTCACAATTAATATGCACTTTTCCAGATTTTTTTTGTCAACGACTTATATCATCGATGAGATTTTGTGTTGATGCATATGTATGTTGCCTACGTCATCGTATAACGTCGAGTCAGTATTTAGGAGCGAAATGTCGAAGTTTATGTATATATAGGGTCAAGTTCGTTTGAAAAGGAAGTATTGTAGTCAAGTTCGGCCGAACTTGACTAAGCAAGTTCGCCCGAACTTGCATCTCCTCCAGCGAACTTGTTCTCCTATAAATAGGAGACTTGTCATTTTATGTATGTTGCCTACGTCATCGTATAACGTCGAGTCAGTATTTAGGAGCGAAATGTCGAAGTTTATGTATGTTTATAGTCAAGTTCGCTTGAAATGTATATGTTGTAGTCAAGTTCGGCCGAACTTGACTAAGAAAGTTCGCCCGAACATGCAGTCCCCAAGCGAACTTGTATCTCCTACAAATAGGAGTCTTGACATTTCATTTGAAGAATCAGAGATTTTGTCACGACAGAGGCGAAGCTTTGTCCAAGTGTTTCCAGGATCTGTAACGTCTACTAATCAATGAAACAGTGACTAAACAGTAACAAACTTGTCTACAATGTCGCCTATGCAAACGGATTCCGCACGTTTAGCTTAGGTTTGCCAAATTAGGACCAGAACGATCCGTACAACGGACCTACAATTGGTATCAGAGCAGGATTGGTCTAATTTGAAGACATTGGACATAGTACATCTCACTTATACTCATTTCTTCTATTTTTAACTTTTCTTGGACAATTTATGGACAAAATGGACTGATTTTCAAGTATAATACGTAAAATCCATTATACTAAAACCTTTGAAAAGATCAGAGCTTAAAACAAACGAATTCATGCCGAAAAATTGAAAAAACCATGTTTGAAATCACAACTTCGCTTGAACTTGTAAGCAAGTTTGCTCGAACTTGAGAATCAAGTTCGCCTGAACTTGCCTGATTTTTAAGAAATTTCATTCAAGTTCGCTCGAACTTAGCTATTTTCATCAATTTTAATCAAGTTCGCCCGAACTTGATCAAAATTGTTGAAATTCATACAAGTTTGCCCGAACTTGTCATTTCTCTTGAAAACCATCACAAGTTAGCTCGAACTTGTTTGAAAGCGTACAAGTTCGCCCGAACTTGTCCATTACAAGTTCACCCGAACTTGTCCATTACAAGTTCGCCCGAACTTGTCTAAGGCATGAAAATTCAGAAGAACGTCTCAGACATCATATATCGTTAGATTCGTATCGACGAGACGAGTTTAAAGCTCTAATCTGGTAAAAAACAGTTTTCCGAAAAATTTTAAACGTTTTTAGCAAACCGATACTTAATATTGTCGATTAAAAAGTCAAATTTTTCTAAAAATTGTCTATTAAGCCGCCAATGTTGATGAGATTAGAAGAGTATGAAGCCTGGAATGAAAAATTCGAGGACTGGGTACGAGCAAATCACCTCTATGGTTGGGTTGCTATTCAAACTGGATTTAAATGGCCAGTTGATAAACGTGGAGCTGAGCTTTCAGTATCAAAGTTTACAACTCGACTAAATGCTGCATATTCCCATGAGAAGAAAATCCTAACCTCGTTACAGCAATCGATAAAAGAAGATATCTTGGTTTTGTTACTAGATTATAAAACTGCACAGGATTTGTGGAAATCTCTAGACGCTAAATATTTGGAAAATGTTGAGATGATTAAGAACAAGAAGGTGCTAATCAAGAAGAAATCTGATCGTGTTAGTGATCAAGGGAAATGATCGGGAAGCACAAAGTTCAAATGTTCAGTTGAAGAGAGAAGGGAGTATAATGGCGAAGAACTGTGAAAGAAAAGAGTCTTCAAGTTCTAAACCAGTCTGTCCAGTTTATGATGTAGATGATTATCTGGCAGATAATGCCAAACTCTTGAATGATTTGAAGAGTTTGACATTAGAAAATAAAACGTTAAAATAAAATGAAAAGAATTTTGAAAACAAAATAAAAAATTTAGAAAATGAAAAATTACAAATGGTAGTAGATTTTCAAAATGAAATAAAAATGTTTAAAAATGAAAAAATGTTTTTGAAAAATTAAATATAGAAAATCAAAAAGCAATAAATTCTTATATTGAGAAAATAACTCAACTTGAAAAATAAGTTGAGACTGTTAAAAATAAAGCTGTTAATTCATAAAAGTTATTGAAAGGTTTTGTGACTTCCTCATTAAAGTTAGATCACATATGTCCAAAACCGATCAATGTTAATAAAAACAAAATTCCATTAAGTAACATTGTTACAAATTATGACAATGTCATAATTAAAGATTGTGATGATGATATCGATAATGAAAGACCTAAAAATGATAAACATGAAATATTTTTAAAACTAAAAGAGAAATTTCAAGAAACTGTTCTACAATCTTCTGAAAAGGGTGAATGCTCAATGCAAAAACCTTCTAAGCAGAAAGAAGAACAAAAACAAAGTTTTACAAGTTTTCAAAACAAAAATAAAAGTTCATCGGTACGGTCATCCAATCATTATAAAAATACAAACAAATTTGAAAAACAAAACTCACAAAAATTTGAGAATAAGTGGTGCAGGTTGGACCACAGTGCTTCAACGTCAAATAAAAGGAACAAGAGAAGCAGGAAAGATGGATACCACACATCAAATCAATGTTATGATTTGAGTGTATGGTTTGATAGAAAAGATCGATATGGGAGTAGGAAGTGTCATAAATGTGGATTAATTGGACACATTGCTAGTAAATGTTTACAAATTAAACCTAATCCTGCTCATATTGATAACAAAAAATCTGGAATACCAACTCAGTTTTTGAAACAATGTACAGAAACTACAAACAAGGTGAACCAGTTATTACTAAGTTTTCAAATCTTGAAACTGGTGAATCCTCGAGTTGTAATGAACAAAAAGTTTCTACATTGTATTTCAAGAAAGTTTTAATGAAAAAATCAATCATGGTTGGTAAAAGAAAAAGTGTTTACACAATCAGTGAAATTTGAAAGTGTAGAGGACTTTCCAAAACTTGAGAAAGTTCAAAATAAACCTGATTGTGAAAAGAAAATCAAAATTAAGGTTTAAGAAACAACGCCTAAAACTGAAAAGGCTTGAGTGTCTCTATTCAACTAAATTGTTTGTGTCTTTGTGCAGGAACTTCCGAGATAATGGCAAATTACTGAGAATGGAGGTCTGTTGCATTCGTTGAAGATGTGCTGGGTTATCATGTTATATATAAAGGCCATTTTTTACAAAACATGTTTTCAAATAACGTTTACTTTACAATTTTTAAAAATTTTTGAAGAAAATTTTTCGAAAACATGTTCTAATAACGTTTATTTGAAAATTTTTACAAATTTTTTGAAGAAAAATTTAAAAAATTTCACAGAACCCTCACTGTTGAACAGACAAAACTCATGGATATAAATTGTTATAAACACAAAAATGTCAAGGGTTTTGTCATCATGAGGGGGAGAGGTTTTAAAAGAAAACTGAGAAGCAGTAATGGATGGAGAATTGAAATGATTCTCATAAGTTGGTCAATGTTTTTTTTATAAATCAAAACTACAAAAATATGTTTTTGAATTTTAGGGGAGAAATAAAATTTTCAGAAAATCCAAAAACATATTAAATTCAAAAAGTACAAAAACATTGAAACAGGCAAAAAGAGTTTTGTGGATAAAAAGGAAATGATAGTACATCAGTGGACTATCATAGTATGCTAAGGATTTGTAAAGTTTAAAAAGTGATAAACAAGTCTTACTGTGGATGTGTCGATAGGCTTTACATGTTCAGTAAATTGTTTCCGGGATATAACCTAAATTTTACAACTGTTTAATCTTGTGGATTAACATCTCTCGGATATATGGACTTAGTACTCCGAAATTTCGTTTGAGAGGTTGCCTGATTCTAAGATACGAGGTCTTTATAGATAGTTGATATCTGGGGTATTATAAAAGTTCTTCGGATTTTGCGGAAGCAATAGCCTAGAACTTCTATAATGCTTTATGCTAAAAACCCCTAAACTGCATGCAAAGCTGAAAAGAATCGAAAGATCTAATCTTTTGCAGAGCTTAAAAGATTCCTTAAATGGAACACACCTTTAAGTCGAGCCTTCATCTCTCTGGCGGTACGGTGGTACTAACCTGAGCTCTCAAGGTCTCGCATAACCCAGATACAGATATCAATTACGCAATATTCACCTATAAGATGAAATCTAGGGAATCTTGATACGGGAGTATATTCAAGAGGTGGGAACCATAGTTAAGTCAAGTTTCATAATTCTACCTAATATATCTTGGAACAATTGAGAAATGCGTTGAAGTTTAAGAGGACAAACATATCGACAATCTAAGTAAATTTGTTTAAAACTTAATGTCATAAAAAGGTCAACGGTACTAGTGATATGTTTCAAAAACTGATATGATCCTTTAACACAAACTCAACAAAAATATGTTTGTAAATATGTTTGTACATACTTAGAGTTTGATATTCATTAAATAAAAACAAAAAGATTATATTATCTTTTAGTTTCGACCACTGATGATGAAAAACTGATTTTCAAAGTCTAGAAACATTGAACAAAATCTAAAAATTTTGAAAAATTGATCTGAAAAGGTTTAAAACATCATTAAGTTGAACTTGATACCTAAATCAGATATTCAAGGTCATTAATTTGGACTTGAATAACTAAAAGGGTTTAAAAACTGATGAGAAGATTAATTTGAAATATTTGTGTTTAAAAGTTTCAAAGTTTGAATCTAAAATGTTTCTTTGAGTGTTTAAAGAACTTTGAAACAGAAAGTAGATTTTAAGGGGGGGCTGGATAAAACACGTTGATTGAAGATACCAGAAAGCTCAAAGCAAGGGGGAGCATGGTGATTAAAGTTTTATCAAGACAAGCTCGAGAAGAAAAAAAGAAAAGGATTGTAGATGCTATGAAGATCAAGGAAGTTAAAGTTATTCAAGAAATAAAGATCAAGAAAACAGTAGAGACTCAAGAACTTAATTGAAGAATGATGACTACGGCAACATCCAAGGGGAAGTCTGTTGATGCATATGTCTGTTGCTTACGTCATCGTATAACGTCGTGTCAGTATTTAGGAGCGAAATATCGAAGTTTATGTATTTTTATAGTCAAGTTCGCTTGAAATGTATATGTTGTATTCAAGTTCGGCCGAACTTGGCTAAGCAAGTTCGCCCAAAGTTGCACTCCCCAAGCGAACTTGTATATAAATAGGAGTCTTGATATTTCATTTGAAGAATAAGAGATTTTGTCACGACAGAGGCGAAGCTCTGCCCAAGTGTTTCCAGGATCTGTAACGTCTACTAATCAATGAAACAGTAACAAACTTGTTTACAATGTCGCCTATGCAAACGGATTCCGCACGTTTACCTTAGGTTTGCCAAACTAGGACCAGAACGATCCGTACAACGGACCTACATTTTGTCAATAGTTCATTACACTAATATTGGACCTGGAGACTAAAGGATGTTACCTCTTTTTCATTGCGGCTACTAACCAGTTGCGTTATCCCAACAACCACAAACATTAATTTTCGTTCATTTTTTGTTTTCCGAGTCAAACCAGGTGCATCATTGCATTAGTAGTCTTGATGCTTCTTTAAACATACTCACTTGTATGCATATGCAGAACACCGTTCAAGAACAGATGACCAGAGATCTGTTGGAGCATATGACTGAAAAATGGGGTTCTTGAATATTTTTGGTACGTGTTGAAACAGGCCGGTGCAGGTTGACCCGCTAATCCTTTTATATCTTTTTCAATTTTCAGTATATTTACGTTTATAGTTAGTAGGCTAACAATGATTACCAAAAGTGCACATCAATAGCTAAAATCTTTGACCAAAAACTGCTAAATAAAGTTTCCATACTGATTATCGGGTTATCAACGTGTTTGACCCGTACATCTTATAGCAATTTTTTATTTGATCACTTTGACCTGTTTGAGATATAACCAGACCCATTCATAGTGTGCTACTTGCTTGAACAATTTTCGTCAAAGTTTTGTACTGTTTTGCGGAGCACTATATCTAAAAGCCTCTCGTGCTTTTTGGAATTCCTCTAGGAACACTAAAGCATAAAGCTACCAAAACATAACTCAACCTGTTTGCTCAACTGAACTGCTGATTTATAGTTTCTACATAAAACAGTTGTGGACATAGCTTAAGTGGTCGTTTCATGTATAGTCAAAGTTAATACGAAAGTTGTAAGAATTTTGGAAATTATTGTATGTTAGGAGTAATTTTATTTTTGCTTAAAGGATTTCATGTAGCAGAATATTTGAAAACTTGAGTAATGCAGCTATCAACTTACGGAAAAAAACCACGCCGCACCGCGGCGGGTCAACACCTAGGGTGGTTTAAATTTGCTGGATGATATTTTAAATTTGGGTTCAGTTTGTTTTCTATGGTGAACATGCTAAAGCTTTCAATTATGCATAGGTTACTGAGAAAAAAAAGATAAGTTCGCTAAACTTGAAGCCACTGATTGTGGAAAACCACTTGATGAAGCATCATGGGATATGATATAATCTTAACTAAGCAGACAACCAACTAATGTATCTGTTATTATCCAGGATGACGTTGCTTGATGCCAAAAATCACTTGAATGTGTTGAAAATATGGTAGCAGGGGATATACCAGCTTCCCAAAAAGGTTAGATGTTAGTGTTTATGGATAGTAAGGAATAACATAAGGTTCTCGAACAAAAGAGTGACAATTGGTAAAATCGTTCAAGTCTTCAAGATGTCAAGACCCTTGGTTTTTATGATATAGGATAGAACAAATATAGATCTATATCTTAGGATAGTTGACATCTTTTGATGTAATGTAATTGTTTCTTGGTTGTTTGGCTGCCACTGTGTTAGGTGTGGATCTGTGAATAAAGCTATCTTTTCAAAAAAAAGATCAACAATTATGCAAGCAAGAGAGCTCAGGTTCCCAAAAAGGTGATATGGCTATTGGCAAAAAGGGCAGGCATGTTGGGTCGGGTAATGGGTCAAAACTATTTCTAATCGAAATGAGTTTACATCAAAACATATTGCTTTTAAAAAAATACTATTTCGGTCATGGTCAAGGGGCTTTCACCTTGAAATGGGTTGATTTAGAAGAAGAAAAATATCAATATTTATAATATGTTATTTTCTTTCTTTTGGCAGTTCTCTGATCATTTTATTACAATTGAGTGTGCATCTACCACGTGGAGCTACGTTCAGGTATCCTCTTTATCATCACATTTATGTTATTTTTTTGATCTTTTAAGCATAATTTTTCTACTTTTGACTTATTTGGTTAACATAAATGATATGATTTAGTTATCAATGCATCTGTTACTTTCAAGTTTAGATGATGCATGATTTAGACAGGAAAAACTGCAGCAAATAGAATCAAACTGGGCATTTTATTCTCTATTTTACCAATTCTTGTCTTGGTTTAAAAAAACGAGCTTTAAGTGCGTTAGAAGCGTGAAGCGCCCGAAGCGTTTGGAATGGCGCGTTTTTTTGTCTGAAGCGACCAATTTACTTGAAGCATTTTGAAGCACCGCTTTAAGCCCGAAGTGCCAAGTGTTTGAAGCGACACTCCAGCCAATCAGGTCTGGTTTGAGTTTTTATTTTGGGCTCAATTAGGGCACAACAACTTTTATTGATATTAGTTCTTTACCCTAAAAAAGAACGTTGCTTTATTTAGCCGCTTCCCTAGTCTCCATCGATTCTTCATCTTTACTTCAAAAATCCAGCATGATGATTACTGATTAAAGACTATTTTTTAAGTGTGTTTCGACTTTAATGTATGTTTTAGGTGAGTTTCGACTTTATTGTATGTTTTATCTATGTTTTTTATGTGTCTAAGTGTGTTTCATATCATGTTTTTGGGTTTATTGTTGATTAACAAGTAGAATATGGCATATTGATGTGTACAAATATTTCTTATATATATATATTTTTTTATTTTGAGCGCATCGCATACGTGAAGCTCTCGCTTCGCGCTTGAAGCTTCGCTAAAAGCTTTTGGAATCAAAACGCTCCAGAGCGCCTCATGCTTATTTAAACCAAGATTCTTTTGTTTGAGCAGCCATAATTGAAAATCAAGACTTAAACTCAGGTCTTCTTTTCTGTATTTGGAGCAAACTCTTATGAGGGATGGATCTGGATATAAGACTAATTTAACTATTCCTTCTAAAAATCTCACCAAACATGGCATAATTACTACAGATTATTTTATTAATCCCTGAGTTTGCGTCAATTTCTTAGCTATTAGAATTATCTTATTAAGTAATGCAACTGATTGATAAAAATAATTATTGTTTGGGATTTGTCTATGGGTTGATGTTGGTATGTATGTGTGGCATATAGGGTGGAGAACTTGAATCAACGGATGGTATGAGCCCACTCGATGTTGTTCAGATCCTTAACAATAAACTAAGCTCAATAATGTGATCGGTGGTCGTGTCACAGCGGTGAAAGGTGACGTAAATCTACCCGAAAAAGCTTAGTGAATGAGACGACAACGTTTTGCTTTCTAGGCCGGTCGTGAGAGCACATTCATGGTGTAATGGCAGCAGCGAACTGGGTTGTTTGTGGCTGTTTGGGAGATGCTTCAGGGCTTGAAAAAGTGTCTAAACAACTATGATAAAACGATGGTAATGGCTGCAAGAACATATCATAATCTACCCGTGTTGTAAGTGCACTTGTATTTTAAGTTCGTGTTACATTATATAGCAAGCACTTACACAAATTAAGTTAACTGGATGAGCATAAAAGTCAAAACAAGTCAACTCTTGAATGTGGGTTAAGCTACACGTAAAAACAAGTCAAAACTCTTATGCTCCAGAAAACAAATGGAGTTAATATATTGTTTAATATATGTGTATTAACTATCTTCCTTATCTAATAAACGAGAGTTTTCAATGACATAAGAAAAGCTTATATGTCGAGCATTTAGACATGTATAATGATCATGTGGATTATTGTAAACGACTATTTATGAATGTATGAATACTCTTGCAATTTGTAAAGAACAATGTATAATGATTTATGTTTTTAATCAATTTTTGTATGTAAAATTTTTAAAAACCACCCGTGATTGCACACGGGTTTTACTACTAAGATGAGATTCAGATGATTTAAGAATACCAATAATGGAGCTATTTGTTTTTGTTGGTGACTAAGAAAATATTTATTTTGGTTAGAGAAAAGATTTTTTTGATGATTAAGAAGACCAATGATGGAGCTATATGTTTATTATATATGAAGATGTTAGTACAAGTTGGATGATCTAAATAAAAATGACCGATCCATATTCATTAGGATCCCGTGTGAAATTTCGGTTTTTGTTTTTTTTCTTGGTAAGGTTTGCCAATCATGAATTTTAGTATGAAGAGATCACAGCTTATAATAAATCGTTTAATAAATACTTTTTTTAAGATATAGATTTTTTAACACGACCCGTAACCCGTGAAGCTCACGGTATATAATCTAGTATATATATATATATGAGGGTTCAAGAGAAAACTTCTTTTATTGCGAGAACTCAAAAACTCCTAAAAAAACATAGAAAAACACCAAAATGTTAAACATTTTTTGCCGTAAATCAAACATTTTTAAGATACAAGAAAAAAACATTTCTTCGGAAAAAAGTAGTATTACACATGTGCATAAAACCTAAACCTGCCAACCCCTATCCACCCACTAAAGCCCCCACACCACACCCACACCTACCCCCTCAAAACGTAAAACATCCACCCCAAAAACCTAAATCCTATACCAAAAACCTAAACCCTAAAAGACTAACCCTAAAAGCTAAACTAAACCCAAAACGTAAACCCTAAGGCTAAGTAGAATTATATATGAGCAATACTATAATAGTAGTATTGAAAAAAGTTTGACATGTTAAATATTGTTTTTATGTCGAAAACATATACTCGAACATAAGATAAAAAAATTGTGATCTTATGGTGCACCGTTTTTTTAAATAATAACATATGATGAAGATATAAATGTTTGAAAAGTTGCATATATTTTTTCCAATTTCCCCCCTCCAATTGAAGTCCCCTTCCCCATAAATAAGGAGTTTTTGAGTTTTCTCAGTAACGATAAGTGTTAATTTAAACCCCAATATATATTATATATATATATATATATGGTTAGGGTAAAATGAAAACTCTACAATTTGTAAAAACTTATAGAACTCAACCTTATGAAATGTTTTTTAAAAAAAAAGAAAAAAACAATTTTACCAGAAATCCTAAAGTATCAACTTTTCCAACTTTTTTTTTGTTTTTATTGATTTACACAACCGTAAAAAACGCTTACAGCTACTGTGTTTATAATATTCTAATTCTTATAATCTGATTGCTTAATTATATGTCGATTGTTGGTCTTAATGTTTGCACAGACGTAAAAAAAATTGCCCAACTCGCACAGGCGTAATTTTCTAATTCTTATATTCTGATTGCTTAATTATATGTCCATTGTTGGTCTTAATGTTTTGATAGATGATTATGAAATGCATGTGTTTAGGTTCTGAGTCGATCTAGGGTTCCGGTGAAGTTTCCTTTAACTAGGTCAGAGATTTTGTTGAGCACATCTATGGTTGCATGTGAATTCTGGTGATGTTCCGGCCAGATTCCGGTAAGTTGAAACTCCACTACATATTTTTGTTTAAACTTAGATCGGTATCTCTGAACCCTAATCTAGTGACTTTCGTAAATCCGACGAGTAGCGATGGCTAATTCAGGTTACAATGGTGTATTCTAATCTAAGATCAACGACACCAGGGGACCAATGGCTCAGACATGAGGAGCAGACGACGATAGTAAGTTTTACGGTCTTGGTTGACTTCATAAATTGTAGGTTAAACACATATGGTGGCACCTAAACTCAATTATGTTGAGATTGATGAGTTGATGCAAAGATATTTGTTTCCTGATGTGTGGAGGTAATGGTGGCGATCGAGATAACCACTCGCTCCTGGCTAGTATATAAGGGTGTTTGCTTGAGTGATACATATTGTGTGGTTTAGAAGTTGAACTATCTAAGTAGAAGTTGGATGGTGAACTGGCCAAAGAAGAACCTGAGTCAACCCTGTCAACTATAGAAACAGAGGGTTCGGAAAGGTATAAATGGAGACTTGAACGCTCACATGTAAACAACTTTTATTAAATGCAGTTCCATTTACATTTATTTTGTTTGACTTTTAATGGTTTTGAGTATGTTGATTTTGTGGCTGAAAATTTTTGATATTGTTTTCTTTTTAGATTTATGTTTTATGCATTTGTTACTTGGTAACACAGATGGATATATTGTTTTTTTAATGTAGTATTTTGGTTACATTGTTTGTGATTTGTGGTTATGTGGATTGGTATAAAATTTGATTATTGTATGCAGCGGTGGTTTGAAAGTTATTGATGGATTGAGAACTGTATGAAAAGTGTTGGATTTAGGTAAAGGTTTCCATAAATAAGTATATTCACAAATTCAATGTTTATGTTGTGTTCAAGCAAAATGGTTCATAATTATTGAGCTTTTGAGTCTTGGTAGTTTGCTTTGTTATTGGTGAAAGTTTGACCGCTCAAATTAAAATAGTGCCTCTCATGTTTCATTTAGTTTTTGTTAGCTGAATATTTATATATGTGGGTTGTTGATGGTCCAGGTGGTTATAGCTTCAAGAAATGGAGCATGCGTAACTAGGATTTTACAAATGAGAAGCTTTCAGTGACCTCAAAACCAGAGAAAAGGGAGTTTACAAATGAAGCTAAGTTATTGGCTTGCATACAACATCGAAATGTTGTTTGTTGGGGGTATTGCACGTTCCCTACTAAGCTTTTGGTGTATGAATATGTCGTTAATGAGAGTCTCGACAAGCATCTTTTTTGTATGTTCTTTTCTCCTTTAGTCAGCATCACTACAACTTTAAAAGTTTTTTTTATTTTTAATTATTTTAGAATATGCAAAGAGGGATGTGCTCGACTGAAAATGAAGATATTTTATAATTGTTGGTGTAGCACAAGGCTTAGTTTATCTTCATGAAGACTCGCATGATCGTATCAATCAAAAAGATATAAAAGCAAGCAGTAGTGTATTAGATGGTAAATGGAGACCCAAAATTGCGGATTTTGGCATGGCCCGACTCTACCCTGAAGATAAAACTCATGTCAACACCCGTGTATCCGGTACCAAGTATGCATGCTCAACTCAAACATTAAGATTCTTGCAGGTATATAAGCTACATGCATTATTGAAAAAGTCTAGAGATTATCGATTAAACACTAGCCACATCAACTGAGCTGAATCAGGTGGTGACATGTGTACAAAACGGATTGCTATGTACCTAATCTGATCCGAATCTTCGGGCCACCATGCGCCAGGTAGTGGTAAAGTTGTCCAAGAATGGAGGACCCCTAGACGAACCAGGGAGAAGAGGCTGCTAAATGGTTCACTGACTTACAATTATAGATGTAGCTTGGTTTGTATAGAGAACTAAGGAAGCCTTGAAATACAATGAATGTCGTTGGGTTTATTTAGGCGAAATTGCATTAGAAATACTCAATTTGTTAAGACTTTTTAATCATCTTTGCTATTTTATGCCTAAAAAAGTTTATAGAATGCTTCAGTTTAGCGTGCCGCAACGCGTGCGCCCTTTAATCCTAGTTATAATTAAAATACAACACTAAAAAATACTCTTTAAATAATTCATATCACTTCTCAAAATCACTCTTAATACAATTTTTACAAATGTGTAAATACAACAAATTTACAAATGTGGAAATGATAAACTTACAAATGTGTAAGTTTTATTATTTACGAATATATGTAAATTTAAATGTGTAAATTTAATTTCTAATATTGTATTTGAATAATAATGATTAGTGTAATAAATTTTAATGAATTTGAATTGTGTTTTACCAAGTTCTCGCGGTATTCTTATTAGTTCTCATGGTTCTCGCAATATTTATCGTTCTCAAAATAACCCTCCCATATATATGTATAGTGTTTTGATCAAATACAAATAATTGTCGTGTTAAGCACGGAAATCAAATGAAAACCATAAATTGTGCAGTGAAATTTTTAGAAATACATTTTATGGCGGTTTTCACATAACGACTTCATAAAAGTTTGGCTTAAAGTAATTATACATAGAGTAATTATTATAAGAAGTGTAATTATGTAACCATATTCTAATCCAACTCAAACATATAATTAGAGTGATTACTCAAAAGAATTATATTTACGTATAATTAATATAGAGTAATTACATAACTAGCGTAAATATGTAACCATATTCTAATCCAACTCAAACATATAACTAGAGTGATTACTCAAGAGTACTTATAGTTACGTAAAATTAATATGGAGTAATTAAATAACTATCGTAATTATGTAACTTTATTTTGCTCCAACTCAAACATATAGCTAGAGTAACTAGCGTTTTAAAAACTATATCATGATCTAACTCAATCATATAAATAGAGTAATTACTCTAGAGCAAGTACATAACTAGCATAATTGTGTAACTATATTATGGTCAAACGCAAACATATAACTAGAGTAATTAGTACTCTAGAGTAATGCAACCCAAAAAAAGGAGATGGTTGCAATTACATTTATGTTTATTTCCTCACTTCGTACGTTTAGTATGATATTTTATTTTTACATGAACCTGACTCTTATTATATATATATATATATATATAGAGAGAGAGAGAGAGAGAGAGAGAGAAGATCAAACACAAATACGCCTATGGTACAAAACGTACGGATAGCGAGGAAAAGTAAAAAAACGCGTTGGCATTTTCGTAATTATTTTACACATATGGCAATTATCAAAATCAGTTTACAAATGATCTTGTAGGGTAGTTTTGATCTCGTAGGGTAATTTTGATAATTACTCCATCAGTAAAATAATTACGAAAATGTCATCGCATTTTTTACTTTTCCACTCTATTTGTACGTTTTGTTTGTTAAGTCTATTTGTATGGGATCTTTACTATATGTATGTATATATATGGAAAGTATAACGCAATATTTATTAACTGTAGTAACATATCTTATATATAATAAAGGAAGAATTTGGAATCCTAGGTGGCAGCATTACAAGCCCCCACCTTTAAGCCCCCACTTTTCGTTGATGTGTAATTTTGTAGTATTTTTCATTTTTTTAATCTAAACCATAAAGTCAAATGAATAGAAATTGGACGGTAAGTGAGGTTTTGAAATTTTAATCACCACTGATTCTTCACCTGTCTTTTTCTTCTCTCTCTCTCTGAGGATTTTGAAATTTGAATCACTACCCATTTTCATTCAAAACACCTCTAGGGGTTTCATCTCCCTCAGCCGTCTCTCTGACTTCACGCCGCTCCAGCTCTTTGCCACCAGATTGTCGTTTCATCTTCTACGCTCACACTATCATTCATCTTTGCTAAATCGAGAATCGGATGTTTCAACTTCAATAAAGGTATGTTTTCATTTTAATATATTCTTATTAATGCATAAATTCCTTTTCCTCAAACCCTACGTATCTAAATCATAGTTCTGTCGATATCGCTTGACGGAGAAGGTGACGGTGACGGCGGCAGATGATGACCAGCAGCAGAAGCTCAAGAAAGGAATCGCAGAGTTCTACGACGATTCGTCAGGTATGTGGGAGAACATATGGGGAGAACACATGCATCACGGATATTATAACTCCGACGACGTCGGTGAACTCTCTGATCACCGTTCTGCTCAGATCCGTATGATTGAACAAGCCCTAAGTTCGCCTCTGTTTCAGGTAGTTATCAATTGCTTCATTCTGTTATAGTTTGATTATATCTGAAGGTTTTGAAGTCTAGATTTACTTTGGTTTGGTTACTTCATGAAAAGCGGTTTCTGAACGGAGATTTCGAGGTTTAATGCGGTTTCTGATTACTAATTGAATTTAGTTTAATTGCTATTTATTTCGATGGTGCTACAGTTGATTGTCAATGATATGCTTACTGATTATGTGTTTGTTCATTGGTTTTTATAAGATTTATAACTGTTAATTAGGATTTTGAGAATTAAGTTTGAGTTATAAATGAATAATCTATGCCGATTTTGAATCGAAGATGCGTTTTCGGAATGGAAATTTCGAAGTCTGATGTGGTTTCTGATTTTAATATTTTATACTCACATTTGTTGAACGAATCGATTGTTGTTGAAATTCATAAGTATTTGTTTATCAGTTGTTATGAGATTCATAAGTATCAATTAGGTTTCTGGAAATTGAAGTTGAATTTATGGCTGAAATTTCTCAAAAATTGAAATTATATGAAAATTGTGCTTTTGCTGAATGAATTCATTTGCTAATGCTACAGTAGTTTGTGGATGATATGGTTACAGATTATGATTTGTAATTAGTTTTTATAAGATTTAATGATACCGGTTAAACCGGATCCCGGATGCTTGGCTGGCACGAATCACACCGGTAAGCTAAGGAAATGACAAAGAAGTTAAACCGCCAGTAAATTGGGTTATACCGGTATACCGGTACCGGTTCATAACGGGCCAAAGGTCGAAATTTTGAACTTTTAATTTTTATGTGCCCAAAAAAGGTGACTATTTAAAGTGTAAAACTTAGCGCCCACAATTGACAATCCACATCGACCAAATTTCTTACTCACTCAAAGATAGAAAATCATTGAGTTTTGCAAATTAAGTTCATGATGTTTGCTGATATAATGTTCATTCTTTAATGCTAGAAGTATTTACAAATTTATAAGCATGTTCTCATATGAAAGTTTGGATGTCGACCTGTGATGATTTTAAACCTATTATTATCTACAAGGTAGATGCTTGTATTATTTTATGAGTCTTTTTCTTCTATTATTCAACCTGAGTGTTAAGCTTCTATTTTTTAGTTATAAGAAATATATACAAATTTGTGAGTTATGAATTATATGCTGTTCGTATTTTAGTTTTACATATTGCGATTAAATGGCGGTTATCATACTACAACAGTAAGTAATAGACCATTTTCTTTCTGTTTTGCAGGGTTGGAATAAAAAGTAAGTTTCTTTATCAATAATTCATTCTTTTTTAGGTCTATAATTGCTTTTCTATCACTTTTTTGATAATCTACTAGAGTGTGTCAATTGCTTAAGTGAAACTTGGAGGGTTATGTACTTTTGCTTCACGAGGCATATTGTTGTGAAACTTGGATGCTTCACGAGGCATATCGTTTGTGTCCAATAATATTACTGAATACTCCGGTGATCCAAACAGGTACATTTATTTTTACACTCCCCCGGTATGATAAAATCATCCATGGCTTAAAAGTGGTTTAGTGTGATTTTGATTTGATGGGTCATTTCGTTAGTGCGCACTGCGCACATTGCTTAACAGAGAATTCGTTCTGGTGGATCACAGAAAAATCCATACAAAGGAGTATCTCATGGTAGAAATTGGATGCTGGTGTGGAAGATTGTATTTATAGGTCACATGTAGTTTTTATTCTTGTAGGGATGGTTCTGCAGTTACTTTTTGTGTTTCCTTGTATTATATTTTGGTGGCTTTTAGCAACTTGCTAAGAGCTGTTGGTATTTAATGATATGTATTTACATTGCCCTTTGGGCCATTTGGAAGGAAAGGAACAACAGAATCTTTAGGGGTTTAAAACGCTCAGTGGAGTCGGTTACGGAGGAGGTTATTTCGCTTTCGTATAATTGGGCAAGAAACAGGTCGAAAGTCTATGTTCGTAGCTGGGCGGAGTGGGTTCGATGTCCGGGGTAGTTCCTTTGGTTTGTATGTTTTAGAGGCTTTTTGTTTGGTTGTGCAGGGTCTGTCCTGCAGTGCCTAATTTTTTTTTTCTTTGGGTCTGTTCTCCAGCTAAAGCTGGTTCTCCTTTTTTATTTAAATAGCATTGCTGTTCAAAAACAATTTAATGATATGTCCTCAATTGCCTTTCAAATAAAATTAAAATGTAGTATCTAACTCACTCATTCTATTCTATTCTATACACTAACAATTCTATTATATTCTCTATTCTATACACTAACAATTCTATATCTATTCTATTCTATACACTAACAATTACGAACTTGAACTACAGTGCTACTTTATGATTGGTTGATACGTGTGGTGTTTCCCATCCGTCATTATAAATGACCACTAATAAGTGTTATAACCATATACCTTATGGTAATCATTTTTAAGGGTCTTAGTGAGTTTGTTTTTGAATAATATTAGAGCCTCATTTAATTATGATTAAATTTAAACAAATTTGAAGTATCCTCATTTGTTAAACCGCGTGTCCATGCGGGCTTTAACCTAGTATTACATATATTTAAAAAAAACTGCTCGTTACTCTATGTTTTTCACAGGTGTATTCAACCTAATACTCCTTTGTATAGAGAGGTAGTCTTTTAACTCTCTCTCTCTATATATATATATATAGAGAGAGAGAGGATGAGAAAACTATTTGTTATTGTTAATGAGAAAACAAAAAAATTCTATTTGACGTTGTATCATGTGTGTAATACATTGAAAAAGCATGTTGAGAACCGCAAGGAAAAGTGTATGCGGTCTGCATGGGAGTTTTTATATTAAACATGTGTAACAGTATATGAAAAAAATATTTTTTTTTGGAATCCGAGATGTTGATCATAATGAAAATTCGTACGCTATTTATACTTGTTATTCATACAAACCAATCATTCAAATACTTGTTTACATGCGAACTTATAGTTATCATACGTGCAATACTCATACATTACAACCTCATACTTAAAATACTTGAAAATCAGCTAAAACATGTTGAAACAGCCCTAAACCAGTCCATTCGTGCGAGTTGAACCCATTTCGCACAAAATGTACCCACTTCGTACGAAGTGGAGTACACTTCGCACGAAGCGGACACTTAACGAAGCAGGGTTGGCAACAACTTGTCCTATAAATCTCAGCTCACTTCACAACTTCAGATTTTCTGAATCTTCTCACTTCCACTCCGAATTTCTTGAACTTTGGCATAATTTCATCAGCTTCTAAGTGAGTTTAGCTCACCATTTCCTTCATACTTTTATCTAATCTCTTCTACTTTTATTTTCTTTCTTGTACCAAGTGTAGTAGCTAACCAAGCTCATCATCCTAATTAGGATTGGACTTGCGTTTTAGCAAGTCTGAGAACGTTGGGAGCCTTGTCTACCCGAATTAAGTTCCACACCTTACTTGAACATTTCGTATTTACTGTATTTGTACATTCCTGACCAACCGAGTTTATCAACTTTGTTGATAAACTTTGAGATTTGGTGAATCATATAATGAGGTATTTGTAACCCCATGCTTGATATCTATGACAAACTTGACTAACTAAGGACTTGTACTATACTATTATTGCGTACATTAATGAATCTGGTCGGGACATGATATTAATCGAATTCTGATTAAGAGTTATGACCCTAGACTATTCTGCTTCGTTGCCAACAGTCCCGTTCACAGAAATCAGTGTCGTAACGGGCACAAGACGAGCTAAAACATTCCAGAACAGTCCCTTCGCACGAAGTGAATGATCACTTTGCATGAAGTGGTCAGTTTGTACGAAGTGACATTTTCCGTATTTACCTCTCGTACTTCCTGTTTTCGAATATGAACTTTCTGCCAACTCAGAACACTCACCCACCTTTGTTCCCTCATGTAGGGTAACCTCGGTGTCCTACTCCCTCATCTCAACAATCGCAGTTTATTAGGAAGCTTGCAAACTGTGAGTATACTCAACTCCCCTTTTATCTTTACATTTTTGGGGTGCAACATATATGCCTTATCAAACTCACCAAATCACTATACTTTATGCATAAATCACAAAACAAACATGCAAATATACATGCCTAATATGAATACTTGCTACTTATTCATGTTAGAATTGTATGCCTTATACTACACGTCATTAATTTTGTACAACCTCCCTTAACATGTATAACGCTATAGGAGTAACGCACCACCCGTATTCATGAGGTCATGTTAAGAAAACAAAACGGTCTGGTCATTGCTATGATTAGATTACGCTAGCGGTAAACTTTGGGTTGACTTGTGTATTGGTATTGCTAGCCTTGTGTATTGGCTTTGCGATCGTGAGAGGGGGGGCTGCCGTCGACCTTCTCTAGGTGCTAGGGTTTTTTTTTTAACAAACAATCCATGCATACATATATATAGATGTAACAAGGGAAAAGAAAGGGGAGGGGGTGGGGCGCGACCGCAAAGGGGGGGAGGGGGGCGGTTTGGGTAAGTGGCTTGGGCCTCAAGTTTAGGTTAGTTCCTTGGGCCGCAAGGAGGTGAGGTCGACACGTTTTGCGGTTCGGTTCGGTTCGGCTATTTATTTATTATTTTTCTTTATAACTAATAATCGCGAAATCAAGGCGTGATACAATAATCTACAAAATATACAAACGTTTAATAACACATAGCACATAATTCACCCAATAAATTCACAAAGTTAGCGTATTGCGAGCGTGTAATTTAATTCTCCGAATTACATCAGCGTAGGAATGAATAACCGTGAAGTAGCGCGTTTAAGATACCTGAAAAGCCGGGATGTCACATTATCCCCATGTTGAAAGAATTTTCGTCCCGAAAATTGAGTAAACGCGGTTTAGAATGCAACGCACAAAGATTCAGTTTGTTAGCAATGGTACAAGAAATTCCCAGGCTGTCACATCATCCCCATGTTGAAAGAATTTCGTCCCGAAATTTAGTTGGTGGTAACGTCAGATTGCTGCTCAGCTGCAAAAAGGTGTGGGTATTTGCTTTTCATTTGGTCCTCTCTTTCCCACGTGAACTCCGGTCCACGCTTAGAGTCCCAACGAACCTTGACAATCGGTATCTTGTTGTGCCTTCGAGTCTTAATCTCACGATCCATGATCTCGATAGGTTGTTCCACAAAATGCAGTTGCTCATCCACTTGAATCTCATCCAATGGAATAACTAGGGTCTCATCTGATAGACACTTATTCAGATTGGACACGTGAAAAACGTTGTGAACTCCACTGAGTTCGGCAGGAAGGTCTAATTGATAAGCTACGAGCCCGATACGCTTCGAGATCACAAATGGGCCTATGTACCGTGGGTTTAGTTTGCCTCGTTTCCCAAAACGGATTACACCCTTCCAGGGTGACACCTTCAGTAGGACGCGGTCACCTACTTGAAATTCGAGCGGTTTGCGTCGTTGATCAGCGTAGCTTTTCTGTCGATCTCGTGCCGCTGCCATGCGGTTTCTGATTTGCACAATCTTTTCAGTAGCCTCAAGTATCAATCAGGACCTGTAAGTTGACTGTCACTGACTTCTGCCCAACAGACCGGTGATCTACATTTGCGACCGTATAATGCTTCAAACGGTACCGCTTGAATACTCGTATGGTAACTGTTGTTATACGAGAATTCCACTAAACGCAGATGGATTTCCCAACTGTTCCTGAAGTCTACCACACATGCCCTAAGCATGTCTTCCAAGGTCTGAATGGTCCTTTCACTTTGACCATGAGTCTGAGGGTGATAAGCTATGCTCATATCTAAGCGTGTACCCAACGCTTTCTGAAGTGACTGCCAAAAGTTGGACGTGAAACGAGCATCTCTGTCTGAGATGATGGACGTTGGCACCCTGTGCCGAGAAACTACTTCCTTAATGTAGATGCGAGTCAACTTATCCATCTTATCTGTTTCTTTGATTGCTAGGAAGTGTGCAGACTTAGTTAGACGATCCACGATTACCCAGATGGTATCGCAACCACCCGGAGTTCGCGGGAGTTTAGTGACAAAGTCCATCGAGAACTGATCTCATTTCCACACTGGGATCTCAGGTTGTTGAAGTAGCCCTGATGGCTTCTGGTATTCCACCTTGACTTTCGCACAAGTCAAACACTTGCTCACGTAGGTGGCTATATCCACTTTCATGTTGGGCCACCAGTACGCGGCTTTAAGGTCTTGATACATCTTATCCGAACCAGGATGGACAGAGTATCGGGATTTGTGAGCTTCGTCCATAACTAGCTTCCTGAGGTCTCCGTAGAGAGGTACCCATATACGATTCATGAAATACCGGGCACCATTGGGTTTCACTTCCCAATCGCGTTCCATCTTTCCCACAGATTCGGCCTTGATGTTTTCTTCCTTAACTGCTTCTAGCTGCGCGTCGCGTATCTGTTCGGGTAACCCAGAATGAATTGTGAACTGTAGTGCTCGTACCTGACGAGGTTTCAAGTGCTCCTTTCTACTGAGGGCATCAGCTACCACATTAGCTTTACCCGGGTGATACTGAATGGCGCATTCATAATCGTTCAGGAGTTCGACCCAGCGACGCTGTCGCATGTTCAACTCCTTCTGGTCAAAGATATGCTGGAGGCTCTTGTGATCCGTGTAGATTGTGCACTTTGTTCCATATAGATAGTGTCTCCAAATCTTAAGTGCAAACACAACTGCTCCCAATTCCAGGTCATGTGTTGTATAGTTTTTCTCATGAACCTTCAGATGTCGGGATGCATACGTGATGACCTTATCGCGTTGCATGAGTACACATCCCAATCCCTGAATGGAAGCGTCACAATATACCACAAAATCATCTGTCCCTTCCGGCAAGGACAAAATGGGTGCACTGCAAAGTTTCTGCTTCAGCAATTGAAATGCTGCTTCTTGTTTATCACCCCAAGCATACTTGGTGCCTTTCTGGGTGAGAGTGGTAAGCGGTTGTGCGATCTTTGAGAATCCCTCGATGAAACGTCTGTAGTAACCAGCCAAACCCAAAAATTGGCGGATCTCTGTCGGTGTCATGGGTGCTTCCCAGTTCTTGATAGCATCGATCTTGGCAGGATCAACGTGTATACCCTTTTCATTCACGATATGCCCGAGGAACTGAACTTCCCGAATCCAGAAATCACACTTCGAAAGCTTGGCATATAGTTCCTCCTGTTGAAGTAGTTCCAGCAATAATCGTAGATGCTCAGCATGTTCTTCTTCACCCTTAGAGTAGACGAGTATATCATCGATGAACACGATGACAAACTTGTCGAGATACGGCTTACACACGCGGTTCATGAGGTCCATGAACACCGCGGGTGCATTAGTGAGGCCGAAGGGCATGACCAAGAACTCATAATGGCCATACCGAGTACGAAATACCGTCTTGGAGATATCCTCCTCCCTGACACGTAACTGGTGATAACCGGACCGTAGATCGATCTTGGAGTAGTAGCTTGACCCTTGAAGCTGGTCGAAGAGATCGTCGATGCGAGGTAATGGGTATCGGTTCTTGACGGTAACCTTATTGAGTTCCCTGTAGTCGATGCACATGCCGAAGGTCCCGTCCTTTTTCTTGACAAAAAGGACCGGAGCTCCCCATGGCGAAGTATTGGGTCGGATAAATCCTTTTTCCAACAATTCCTGAAGTTGGGTAGACAGCTCTTGCAGCTCTGCTGGAGCTAGGCGGTACGGGGCCTTGGCGATAGGAGTCGCATGGTTCGCCAATTCGATTTCAAACTCCACTTGTCGATGTGGTGGAAGACCAGGTAACTCCTCTAGAAACACATCGGAAAAGTCACGGACGACGGGGATATCTTCAATCCGCTTCTCGTCCTTAGGCTGCTCGGTGACCAGTGCGAGCAAAGCGAAGGAGTTCTTTCTCCGAAGATACTTCTGAGCTTGCATGTAAGAGATGATGTTTGTGACGGCGCCTGCCTTCTCGCCTTGCACCATCAAGACCTCGTCGTTATGGAGCGGAATACCGATAGCTTTCTCAAAACAGAGAACTTCAGCTCGGACGTCAGATAGCCAATCCATTCCAGCTACCACATCAAAACTCCCAGGTAGTTGCCATGAGATCCATGGTAAAGGTGTGACCCGCGAGTTTAAGTTGACAGCCGGTTACTAAATGGGTCACATCTACAGATTTACCATAAGCTAGTTCTGGATCGTTAAGGGGAAATTACCGGTGACCACGTTCGAGTCGTTTCTGGCCTCTCCGCGGCCCAGCGTGAATGCACGACCTTTGGCACCTCCTGTGCCACCATTTCCATTGTTGTTATTGTTGTTGTTGTTGTTATTGTGGTTGTTGTTGTTGTTCCCACCATTGTTGTTGTTGCGAAGCTACGGGCAGTCTCGCTTGAAATGGGCAGTGCTACCGCACTGATAGCATCCTCGGTTATTACCTTGCTGTTGACCCTGGTGCTGATTCTGATTTTGTCGAGACATGATCTCCCTGCGACAATCCTTTGCCGCGTGTCCCGCTTTGCCACATCGCTGGCAGCGATTTCCGGCGCAAGGGCCGTGATGATGGAGGTTACAACGGTTACATTGCGGCTTTCGACCCGAATAGCCGCTCGAGTTCTGGGTGTTGTTGGCAGACTGATTGTTGTGACCCCGATTTTTGTTGAAATTGTTGGACCGCTTCTGGTTTCCTTGTTGTGGCTGGGCTGAAAAAGACTGTCGAGCAGGTGAGTCTTCAAATTTTCTTTTGTTATCAGGGACGACTTCGGTTGCACCCCGAGGTGGCAACTTCCTTTGCTCCACCGCCTTATCGGTGAGTTTATGCGCCAGCCTAATCGCTTGATGCTCCGTCGTAGGGTTGCTGGACATTACCATGCCCTGGATCTCAGGGACCAGACCCCCAAGATAAAACTCAAGTCGTTTTTCAACGGTGTTAGCCAAATCGGGACATAGGAACACCAGATCATGATGTTTTGCCGTGTACACTTCAATTTCAGACCCTACCATCTTGTGGTTCCATAAAGCTTGCTCCAACTGCTGAACTCTGTCCCACGGACATTATTCCTCCTTGATTAGGGCCTTAAACTCGGTCCAGGCCATTGCGTTCGCCGCAACAAGTCCACGCGTTTGGACTTGTACGTTCCACCAGGTTAATGCCCCATCTTCCAACGTTGAGGCAGCATACTTGACCTTATTGACTTCAAGGCAATTGCACATCTCAAACACCTATTCAGACTTTTCATTCCAACGGACCAATCCTATGGGTCCTTCCGCACCCGTGAACTTGCTCGGTTTTGCATCAAGGAACATCTTGTAGGGGTTAAGACCCCCTCCTGCTGGTGAGTTTTGAACACCTGCCAGAGCAGCATTCACGTGTTCTTGGATCAATGCGGCCAATTCTTCAGGTGACATGTTGAGGTTTCCGCGACGTCCAGTTGCCATTTCAGATCTTCGCAAGACAACACAAACACAAACCGATAAGTATATATATCCAATATAGTTATCATATTCCACACTTCAATAATCACACAAGTTATGTCAACCCGACAATTTTAACAATCAAAAGGAACATTCGATTAAATAAATTGCAATGTCTCACAAAATACCAACCAAACATCTCATTTTAATTATAAAATTTCATATTCAAACATAAGTGGAAACAAACAAACTAAGGAAAACAAAGCGGGGATTGGCGACACGAGTTAGTCTTCTACGTCTCCATCTCCCAAGTCGCCATCATTGCCGTCATCCTCTGCGGCGTTTTCAGCTTCAACAGCCGGGTCCTGTTCCGGCTCTTCTTCCTCCGGATCCTCCTCCGGGTCTTCCTCTGGATCCTCCTCTAGGTCTTCCTCTGGATCCTCTAACGGCGCTGGAGGGGCCGGTGCTGGTGCGGGTACTGGGACAGGTGCTTGATTCTGCTCCAGTTCTTGAATCCTCCAACTGGACTCAAGAACTCTGTCTTCGAGCCAGTTAGCCCTCAGCTGCTCAGCACGAAGATCCTTAGCTAAAATGTTTCAAACTTTCCTATTCTCATGTTGCTCTTCCTCGAGCCTTCCAGTTTTACCAGTTAGTTGACGTATCATCAATCCTTGTGCTTCGATAGTCTCCTGCATTCTCTCTAGCTGTTCCTGTTGTTTCCTTAACATATCCCTAAGTAGGTCGTCCCCTACTTCTAACGAGTTGACCGGTTAGCGGTGGTCGGACGGGAGGACAACTCCCCTCCTAGAGTGAGTCTTTTCCTAGCAGCTGAGCGTGTCTCCACGCCGTGAGGTGGTGAGGGTTCGACCATGGGTGCCTTCCCCGGCGCCCTTGATTGTCGAGATTTGTCGGATGATGATGATGACATTGCCTGATGGATTGGTGTAGTTAGTTACGAGTTGCGTGCATCACAATATACATATATATCTTACATAAAACAGTTGTAGTATAACACATAACAAGATATCACAGTTCGGTGCCAACTAAGTCCAGTGTCGTGTAACAGCTATAGTTTAGATCTACTTTTAATACAAACCTGGTTCTCTATAGCTAGAGGCTCTGATACCAATCTGTCACACCCTTAATTTCCACTTGCAGTGTTTTACCGCGAGGCTTGTGATCAAACCAGAATCTGAGACACTAGTAATATCGAACGACTCTATATGATTTATTTAAACGTTTTCCAAAAACATTTGTTTAACCATTCATAGTTATTTTCAAATTATCTTGGTTTCAAAGTTTAGCGGAAGCATTAGTTTCAAAGTTGAGCGGAAGCATTAGAGTAAAGTAAAGTAACGGGCGCCAACATAAATGCCAAAACCAAAAATCCCAAACAATATTCGTAAATAAGACTCGATAAAAATGTCTTGATCAAATGCAAGTGAGTGCACCTAGCGCTCCTAGCGTCCTGAGAAACATGTAAAGAAACAAGTGTCAACATTAAAGAAGAGTGAGTTCACAGGTTTTTATAAGTTCACAAGTTCGGTTAAATGTTTGCTTTCCCCGTTATCCCTAACCCGGGATAACGATATAGTTCCATTAATCCTAACCCGGAATAGTAATGTTGGTTCGTAATTAAGTTCAATGTTAACATGTAGGTAGCGAGCCTAAAGTTACGTCACATAAGAGTTCGCGATCGAAGCTGACTGTTGTTGCCTCAGTGTTGCCAGGCCTATCACTGACCATGGCGAAAGTTAGGCCAAATTAATCGCCCGTTGACCATACCCGGTCGGCTAGCGCGACTAGCTCGGGTGGGGCTTGTCGGGCCCAGTAGTACTACTTATAATTTCCCGGCTATCTAACCCAATACTAACGATCCGAGAGTTTGTTGAGGACTTCCGTGATATAGCTACTTAGTGACCATAACGTACATTAACATTAACTTAGTTACCGAGTAGTTTAACGACGTTAATTTCGCATAACGTAAAAGATAGAGTTATAGAGTGTATACATGTTTCTCCTCCTGTTGTTTAAAACCGGATAAAATAGGGGCCGTGAACTCACCTTAAATTGTTCGGTTAGAGTAACACAAAAGTAGCAAATGATGGAACCGCTAATCGCGTCCTAACATGTCAACCGATTTAAAGTTAGTGTGTGAACACACTGATACAAAACCCTACGCATAACTAACACACAGTGCGGCACACGTAATAACCAATTCGAAAACATAATCATGCATGCAAAGTATCATCATACCAAAATAATGATCAAACCAACTTGTCATAAACACAGATTAACCCATACAACACTTTGGTACACACAAACGCAAGTTATCATGTTTCAGCTTTTACGCTCATAACTAGGCTGTTTTCGAGGATTTTTATAAAATAGCTCCAACATTTCAAAAATTCCAATATTTTTACAGGAGGTGTCAACTAAACTGTAGAATTTTATGTAAAATTTTCAAGTCCTAAAGCTTTACCAATTATTTATAAACATTTATATACTAGGCTGCAGTCAGATTCGTCGCTTTCTGACTGCAGTTCACGGGAAAAATTATTTAAAAATCATCGTTCATCAAATTAACAAAATTCCAGTGGGATTTTTCCGGAAATTCCCGTCTCTAGTTACTGTAAAAATTTCATGATCCAACCCCCTACATACTATGAGATCCGACTCGATAAACAACTAGCAAATTTTGCAGAATTTACGCAGCTTCAGCTACTGCACTAAATAACCACTTAAAAATAGCAAACGACCTCAGAAAAATATGAATCTGGCGCCATTAGAAGAGTTTTTCAAAAATACACGTTTTAGACTTCAGAAAATCCACTTTTCGATTAATAATGGTCAGGTTACAGCCAATTGAAGTTGGCTGTAAATGTCATTCAGCAAACAGTTTTCCACTTTTATCGCATTAGAACATGCTTAACGATCATGACTCTTAATAACAATGATTAACAATAGGTTTATTTGTCAAATATCATCATGTATATCAATATTCATGCAAACCCTAATTATATAACATGATCTTTATCGCCAAAACGCAGCTTATGATTTTAGTATACAATATAACATCAAAATCGCAAAGATTCGCACAATCATCCGAACTAATCATAAATCACAACACTTTTCATACTAATAATCCTACCATTACACATAATCATGATCAAGATTATACAAACCCTAATGTGAATCGCAAAACAATTAAACCCTAACCTTGAAACGATGATGATTAGCGAACCGGGACAAGATTGGAATCAATCCGGGAGTTGTAGGGCTTTGCGATCGTGAGAGGGGGGGGGGGCTGCCGTCGACCTTCTCTAGGTGCTAGGGTTTTGTTTTTGTTTTTTTTTAACAAACAATCCATGCATACATATATATAGATGTAACAAGGGAAAAGAAAGGGGAGGGGGTGGGGGGCGCGACCGCAAGGGGGGGGGGGGGGCGGTTTGGGTAAGTGGCTTGGGCCTCAAGTTTAGGTTAGTTCCTTGGGCCGCAAGGAGGTGAGGTCGACACGTTTCGCGGCTCGGTTCGGTTTGTCTATTTATTTATTATTATTATTTTTTATAACTAATAATCGCGAAATCAAGGCGTGATACAATAATCTACAAAATATACAAACGTTTAATAACACATAGCACGTAATTCACCCAATAAATTCACAAAGTTAGCGTAGTTATTGCGAGCGTGTAATTTAATTCTCCGAATTAAATCAGCGTAGGAATGAATAACCGTGAAGTAGCGCGTTTAAGATACCTGAAAAGTCGGGATGTCACACAACATAACTTTGTGTGAAAAGCTTTGTTGACCAACATCTGCTGGACTAGCAGTGGTTTGAGCAGGTTGTGTGACAATGGGTGCTTGTTGTACATGCACTTGAGGATGTGATGGTGCCTGAAAATATTGAATTTGTGGAGTAGTTGATTGAACATAATGCACTGGAACAGTAGTAGCATGATGTGCAAAGTGGGCAGTGTTTTGAACATGTTGAGCATGGGTATGTTGGGAATAATGAAAAGTGTTTTGTGTATGCTGAGGTCTAGGGCCAGGATGAGTCACTATTGGTCCAGAATTTTGAGACCTGCATTCTCTGGCAAAGTGTCCTAACCTATTACACTTATAACACTTGACTTTTAATTTATCCAGCCCAACCTTCAATCCCCCATGCAATCCTTGGAATTTCCTACCAGTTTTCTTATAGAATTTACTAGCCTAACACTCAATAAGGCCAGTTGGTGCAAAATATCCATTTCTTCAAGATTAGAAGGTTTAAAATGTTGCAGGTCATTCAGCTCAAAGGATAGATTATTAGAGGTTTGGCTTTCCCCACTAGCAGTGAAAGCATAGTTGGGTGCATATGTTTCAGATCCAAAGTTCCCACCAGAAGTAATATCTATATAGTGATCATAACTTTGGTCCTTACTGCTGCCAGATCCCTCTTCTTGGCCAAAAAGAGCTGTGTTACCCAATGAGTAATCATCAGTCATTTTGCCAGAATCTTGCAACTTCTTTTTCTGGTTTAACTCTCTCTCATAAGTGAGGAGTATCCCATGAAGTTGTGTCAACGACATTTCTTTAAACCCAACAGACTTTTGTGTTATATAAGCTACGGTCTCCCACTTATCTGGTAACGATCTAAGGAAATGACTATTGACAGGCGAATTAGGAAAAAGTACGTTAACCAGTCTAAGTTCACTGATGAGACAGCTGTAATGTTCGAACTGTTGTGTTAGAGACTCTCATTTCAAGTGACAAAACGTTTCATACTACTGATTTAGAACTTCTCTGTTACTTTCAATCACTTCCTCAGTCCCATCAAATTGCTCTTTCAGTGCATCCCATAACTCCTTTGCACTATTGCAATGGAGTATACCAGCATAAATCTCATTGGGTAAGGCCGAAGCAACTATGCTAAAGCCTTAGCATCCAATTCAATTTTCTGGAAATCCTGCTCCGAAAAGTTTTCAGGATTTTTTTGGCACTTGTTTAGTTGGATCCTCTATGCTTGGAACAATCGGAACGTGAGGTCCATAAGCAACAGATCTCCAGCAATTGATGTTTTGCTGAGCAAGGATATGACCCATTTGTCGTTGCCAAATGAAATATTCATTTCTTTTGAGCATCGGCAGTTTGAACAAGGATCCAGAGTTGGCATCCTGTGTGTTTTGAGACATTTTCAGTTGATTTTTCATAGATTTCTGTTTTAAAAACTTTGAACGTAATAAAACTCTGTTTATCAAGCAAAAACAACCAAACTAAATAGCAGAGAGCTGATCTGTTAAAATCAATCGATTGTTAGATCGAATTGGATGAATCAAGCTCTGATACCAATTGTTAGGATCTGCGTTTGAATTCTTGTAGTTTTTGTTTCAAAAATGGAAAATGATTGAGTTTTAAAAGAGATTTGTAGCGGAAATAAATGGAAAACTTTTACTACAAGCAATGGTCGTTTGTTTTCATCATCATCATGCTTTCAAGTTGGTAAACTCGCATGTGATTCACAAACTCCCCCTCAGCCTTTGCAATTGAAGTTTGGTAGTAAGAAAATGCAGAGAAGATGAGATGCGAAAGTTGATCTTTTGATAGACAAAATAAACTGTTACATAAGTTACCTATTTATACTAAACTATTTAACCACTGAGCATCTTTGATGACGTCAGGGTTGATAGTGACAGGAAACTAAATGTAACTAACTACAAACACTGCTAATACTAACTATCAGTGCTTAGCACTGTTACATTGATAATCTATCTAATGGCTAAGCTCTGATCTCTATCCTCTAATCATTGTAACTCTGGCAGACCTTTGCAACTTTGTGAAGTCAGATGATAGGAGAGCAGTCTTTAGGGAAAGCAGTGTATGTACACCAGAGGTTGTAACCTCTGATAGTTTAACCAAATCTCGGATAATGTTATTTGGCTTTGTATCATCTGTTCCTTTCATAGGGTTCAATCCCAACACATGATATTAGCGTCGATTCATCTAAAACTTCTCCAGTATTGCCCAATCACTAACACCCTTGACGCAGAAGGATAAGAAGTATGAATGCGGTGAGGATCAGGAAATAGCATACCAGCTGTTAAAAAAAGTTATGTGAAGCCCCAATTCTTACGTTACTGTAGGACCGATCCTCAATGTATAGGAACCTAGATTTGATCTCTAGTGTCCATAATAGCGGAAATATTATGACAAGTTTACCAAATAACAAGAATTAGTCAATTAATCGTCAATTTTATTGATATAACATCAAGTTGCCAAATTGACAGAGCTTCGCCTCAGAAATGCCAAAGTTACAAATGAGAGCAACATGCTAGCTATTTATAGAGGTTCAAGTTCGTTTGTGAGGACATGAGTTCGGGTGAACTTGCCAAGGCAAGTTCGGCCGAACTTGACAATCCAAGACCAATCTCCAGCAAACTTGTCTCAAACAAACTTAAATACTTCGATTTGCTAGCCTATTCAACTCTAATCTATACAGACTCGATATAAGACTAAGACATAGACATTCTGCACCAACAGACTCCCCCTTGGATATCGTCTTCGTCTTATATCAGTCTTTAAAGCTCTGTCTTCAAATAAACATTAACAAACACGACCAAAGAAGTTCTTGTAAGGCTTCCTTCGTCGTTCTTGCTTTGGATCTGGCGTCTGATCTGTACGAGGCACTTTGTTCATGAACTGAAACCTTCTTAGCCTTGCCGCCTTACCTTTCTCGTGTATAGCTTCTAGACGCTTTTCTTCCTTTAGAAACTCAACCCGTTCTAACTCTCTCCAGCTTGTCTGCCACATCTTCCCTGAATTCACTTCACGAGTATAACATACATTAACGACCCTTTGATATTGCATGGCTTGTTCTTTCTCTCGTTCTTCAAACACTATCTTGCTGTAGAACAAGCCCTTGATGCCTTCTCTTGAACAATTTACTAGCCACATCGGGTCTAGTATCTTGATTGGTCTCCACAATCCTCTCATACCCTGAAACTCCAATATCTCAACCTGTTCCTTCGTGATATCCAAATGTTCTTCAAATCGTAAAACAATAACGACTTCACATGTACTGGGATCTATCTGCCACCACTTCAACACTGGATAGAAATTCTCTTCAATAGGCATCAGTGGCATGTTTCTCATCGCTCTCGGTCGTTTCATAATCAAAGTTATATCTTTTCCCCTGTTTTCATATTCATTTTCATGCGACGACCTGGAATAAACGGCTTCCAATACTTGAATCCCTTTGTCGCTTCAAACTTGATCATTTTCCACTGTAACTGATCATTATACTTCATATGACATGTAACATTCACGGTTTGGACAAGCTCTTCAACATCCGAGTATGGTAAAGTCTTGAAATCAGCCAGATATTTGAAGTATTGTACTCCAAATTCCCTTTTGATTGCATATACGTTCAACTCCTTAAACCAACCCCAACTGAGAATATACCCCAATGACACGTCTTTATCTCTGGTAAAGAATGCTAGAGGACGTCGAAACTTACGTTCGCGCGACATTTCTTTAACCAAGATTTCTTTGCTTGAGCTATTTCCTCTTTCGTCATTAGTTTTGGAACTTTTCCTTCACGTAAATATTCTTCAATCTTTTCTTTCAACATATCTTCATCAAGTTGCTTGTATATCTCTTCAAAAGTAGGAAAACTATCTGTATTAGGACCGACGTACTTCGCAGTTTGATCAGTTTCATCATCAGAAGACCAATCTTCAACGATAATCTTGTTGTACTCGTCAGCTTCAAACCTTCGTACATACTGATAATCATTCGGCTCAAACGTGTTAACATTCATCACTTGTTCTTCAAAGTCAAAGTCAAGTGATCAGCATCAACTTCGATTAACTTTGCCAAATCTTCTTTCGTATAGTTGTGAATGTACTCGCCTTCCTCTACATTGTGTTCCAGCATAAGTATCAAAGGCTTTGTTGGCACAGCAGCAACAAGCTTTGCAAACCTATCAACATCAATCATATCAACATCATTAGTTGGCTCTGTTTGCCCTGACTCCCCCTCAATTTGATCATCCATCTTGTTTGATTCATCATCCATAAGAGAAGAAAAATCAACGTCATCAGAGAATTTTCCTTCACTAATTCTCATACCAACTCCTCCCTGATCATCATCATCATCATCATCATCATCATCATCATCATCAGCAACATTCCAATCTTCATAATCAGAATCGTCTTTCTTATCATCATCATTCTTATCCTCATCCTCTGCTTCTTCATCGTCCTTATCTTCAGAAGCAGTTACTGGATCAGAAGGCTTGACAGATTCGTCAACCTTAGAAAAATATCGGACTTAGAAGCTTTTTCAACCTCTTCAACAGTCTTTTCGGCAGCTTCAGATGATTTAGGAACTTCACCTTCAACACCTTTACCATTACCACTATCAGCAAGCTCTTTTTCAGATTTTTAGGGCTTGAATCGTCTTTAGATCAACAATTTCCTTATCATATTCAGCAATGAAATCAAGCTCCTTTTCATATTCAACAATGAAATCAATCCCCAAAGTATTAGATAATACTTTCTGCATCCTCATGAACCTTCGATCGTTTAGGGCTTGAATTGTCTTTAGATCAGCAATTTCTGTTGCAGACTTTCAATTAAGGCTTTGAAGTATTCTCGTTCATTTTCCAACACTTTGACCTTGTCATCCAACATTTCTTTCTCAACAGAGCTTTGATTCACTTTCTTTATCAGTTCTACTTTCTCAGCTTCATTTTGCTGAACTTTTTCTTCTAACACCTTCACACGGTTTTCAAGAAGTTCAACATTCATTTCTGGAAAGAAATCATTCAGATCTTGAAGACTAATCGGCTCATTTTGCATATCACCAAATAGATTTGCCCTTGGAGTAGCAGTCTTTGGTGTTGTCTTTGGTGTACATCCTTCAGGTTGAACAGTCTTTGGATCTGGAGATTGCGTCACCGGAATCTCTAATAATACAGTCTCAGGAGGTTCTTGTGTAACTTCTGGATGTTCAACTTCAGATGAAATAATCACAGGAGGTTCTTGTGTAACTCCTGGATGTTCAGCTTCAGATGGAATCACAATAAAGGTTCTTGTGTAGGAGGTTCTTGTGTGACTCCTCTCTCCTGTGCACCAGAAGGTTCTTGTGTAACTTCTGCGCCTTTTGGCTTACCCATATAACTACCACTAGCAGGCTTCTGCGCTTTCTTTGTTTTCTTTCTGCCTTTTGTCTGAGGAGACCCTGTCGTCTTTCTCGTTGAAATTGTAGCAGACTTCACGTTTAACTTTTTTCTTGGGTCTTTCCTCATCAGATTCTTTTTCCATATTAGGATCAAAATCAACATCAGTCTCTTTAACTTTTTCTGCCTCAGTCTCTGCTATTGTTCTCTTTGTAACTTTCTCAAGAGAATCATCAGAATCTTCATCATTCTCAGAGGTTGCAGAAATAACATCGTCTTCCTGAGTTGTATTCTCAACTTCTTGACTCTCAACAACTACTGCAGCACTAGAACCAGCTTCAGCTTGAACATTTTCTGGTTCATTCTCATCCACAAGCATCATCTCAACTTTCTTTGCTGCACGTTTCTTTTTAGGCTTTTCAATTTCGACATTAAGAAACCATTCACTTCGAGCTTTTGGCTTGAAATCTTTAAACCACTCTTTCTCATCATTCAACTCTTTCTCGTCACCACTACCGTCTTTTCTCCATCTGTTGTCAGCAGGTGCAATATAATTTTCATCTTTGATCGCCCTAAATACTAGCTTTGCTACTGTTGCTGACGCTTGCTTCTGGAACTGTATCAGCTTCTTAACAGTAGTATCATCAAGGTGACTCAGATATAAGACACCATTCGGATCACGTGCAATGTTTCTGAACTTCTCGTCGATTAACATCTGCATGAACCTTGGATATAAACACAATCTCGAATCATCCATATTCTTTGACATATGTGTAAACACAAGCTTTGAATAATTGAACGACTTTTTCAGAATTAACACTGTTGCCGTACAGGCCATATAATCTTGAACATCATCAAGACCTGCTTTGCGGTGACTGAAAGTGTGTATAATGGCATGCATGAGTAACTTGTAGGGGTTAGGAACTTCCCCTTTCTTCAGAGTTGGCTTATTAACACTCCCCTTATAACCCATCCTATAAAAACAACCTCGAACCATCTTCACATCTAAAAATATCGGATCGTCTTTGTCATCATTGAATTGCAAGATCCTTTGAATATCATCCTCTGTGACGGTAATCTCTTTTTCTTCATTCCCAACTTGCACAGATGAAATCTTCTTATCTTCGCTGAGCTTCGCGTTCATCCAGAAGTGATACGTGTGCGAACGATAAGATACAGTGAGCTCTGTAACAGCTTGATGGATAGATGACGCAAAACAATTAGCACACTTTACGAGAAAAAGTTACAAAAATTTTTCAACACATTATCATCAAGTTCGGGCAAACTTGATGTATGAAAAACAATCTGATTTTAGTCAAGTTCACCCGAACATGCACTACTGACGTGCTCAAAAAACTTTTATAAGTTCGGGCGAACTTATACTTAATACGGATTTCAGATTTTAAAATTCAAGTTCGGGCGAACTTCCATTTTATTTATAAGATTTTATTTAAAAAACTAAGTTCGGTCAAACATGCATCTTGAACAGATTTATCTAAGTATCATTAACAAGTTCGGTCGAACATGTGATATCATCTGATTTATATAGGCTTTATATGCAAGTTCGGTCGAGCTTGATAACAAGTTCGGCCGAACTTGTCATCTCCTTCAAACCAAAACCTGCACAAACCTATCATGACCATTTTAATCAAATTCAACATGAATCCATGGTCGATTTTAAGTGTTTATTAAGATTTTAAGTGTTTATTAAGATTTTAAGTTAAATTCGTCCATTAGAAACCTAGATCTATCATGTTTTAACTTTTCAGATCTGATTTCATTGGTTCATGTTCAATTCATGGTTCAAAATTCAAATGCACAGCTCTTCCATTACAATTAGTGTGCAAATCACTAAATGTAAAATAAATTTCAGCAGCACAACAACCCTAAATTTCCAATTTCACACAATCGCTCTAATAGTCTTAAGTTCGCTCAGAAAGTTGTTTTAGTGAATAATGAGTTCGGCCGAACTTGCAAGGTATTTATACCTTGGCAAGTTCGGGTGAAATTGCAAGCCCAATGATAAAGGCCCATATAAGTGCGGGTGAACTTATACTATCACAAACCAGCCAACATTTACAAGTTCGGTCGAACTTGTTTGATTGTTAAAATTTATTCAGTTTAGCAAGTTCGGCCGAACTTGCCAAACCCACTTTTCAAACTTTTTCAAATTTTGCAATTAACTCCCTGAACTTTCCACTATTTACCAGTTATGAAAATCCACCCAGTTTACCAAGTCCAAGCTAATGACCTTGGTTAACCAATTTGTCTGCCGAGTCCAAGTTTATGACCCTGGTTTGACTCGTTACGAACAAACTGTTGATATTTTCAAAACCAATTTTTCAAATTAATGAACTTTTTATCGTTTTTGGCCTCTCAGATTTTACAGATTAGCTCCCAGCCCATTCTCAATGAGATCCCACCAGTTTATAGCACCTTACCAGACATCGAAGATCCGTTCTCCATCATTGGTTTGCTGAAAACAATGTAGAAACAAAATCTTTTTGTATTTTTGTAAGTTTATGCTAAAGCACACTGAAAATCTTTTTGGTTTTAATCTGTAAAGCTGATAAACTATGTATAGAAAAAAGTAAACTATGTACAAACATATTTACAGACATGTTTTTGTGAATTCGTGTCTAAGGATCATATCCGTTTATTGAGAAATACTACCAATACCGTTGACCTTTAAATGACATTAAGTTTTAAACTCGTTTACCTAGATTGTCGATACGTTTGTTCACTAAACTTTACCACGTTTCTCAACTGTTCCAAGATATGTTAAGGTATGATTTATGAAACTTGACTTATCTGCGGTTCCCACTTCTTGAATATACTCCCGTATCAAGATTCCCTAGATTTCGTCTTACAGGTGAATATAACGTAATTGATATCTATATCTGGGCTAGTGCGAGACCTTAAGAGCTCAGGTCAGTACTAGCGTACAGACAAAGGGATGAAGGCTCGTCTTTAAGGTGTGTTCCACTTAAGGAATCTTTTTAGCATTGCAAATGATTAGATCTTTCAATACTTTTCAAGATTGCATGCATTATAGGGGTTTACCGGAAAAGTATTATAGAAGTTCTAGGCTATTGCTTCCGCAAAATCAGAAGAACTTGTATAATATCCCAGATATCAACTATCTATAAAGACCTCGTATCTCAGAATCAGGCAATCTATCACACGAAATTTCAGAGTACTAAGTCCATAGATTTGTTAATCCACAAGATTAAGCAGTTGTAAAATTTAGTTTATATCTCGAAAACAGTTTACTGAACGTGTTAAGCCTATCGACACATCCACAATAAGACTTGTTTATCACTTTTAAACTTTACATTTCTTTAGCATACTGTGATAGTCCACTGATGTAATATCATTTCCTTTTTGTGACACTGAATTTTTTTTTTGTCTTTTTCAATGTTTTTGTACTTTTGCATTTTTCATATGTTTTTGAATTTTAAAATTTTATAATGTTTTTGTATTTTCTCTAACATTTCTCCCCTAAAATCAAAAACAACTTTTTGTGTTTTAGTTTTAGTAAAATTCTAAACTAGAAAGATATATACAAACCACTGTGGATCACGCGAACTCGTCGTCCGATCCGTATTCAACCTCAGCGTCCGCACCTGTCAGCAAATTTTTCATACCATTAATTCTTAACAAGTATTTAAACCGTGATAAAGAAAATGGTTTGGTATAAAAATCAGCCGTTTGTTCGTCGGTGTGGATTTTTTCTATTCGCACCAACTTCTTTTCGTAGCAGTCACCAATGAAGTGATAACGAATTTCAATGTGTTTTGTGTGTGAATGATGAACCGGATTTTTGGTTATATCAATGGCTGCCTTATTATCAACATACAGCGGAGTGTTGAGAAATTGCAGACCATAGTCTCTCATCTGCTGTTGTATCCACAAAATCTGTGAACAACAGCTGGAGACCGAGATATACTCAGCTTCACAGGTAGAAAGAGCGACCGTAGTCTATTTCTTACACTGCCATGTTACCATTCTTGTTCCGAAGAACTGGCATCCCGCTGTAGTCAATTTTGAATTCAACTTATCTACACCAAAATCAGAGTCAGCGGATCCTGCAAGATCGAAATTATCATTCTTCGGGTACCACAAGCCGGTGCTTGGGCATCCCTTCAAGTATCAGAAGATTCACTTCACGATCTGCATGTGTGAAATTCTGGGGCTTGACTGATATCTGGCGCATAGGCAGGTAGGATACATGATATCTGGGCGCGATGCCGTCAGATACATCAATGATCCTATCATTGATCTGTAGAGCGTCTATTCAACTTTGGTTCTAGTTTCGTTAATTCAAATCCCGTGATTAAGAGCAAGAGGAGCAGATAATGACTTCAAGCTTTCCATATCAAACTTCTTCAAGATGTCATGCACATACTTGGTCTGATGAATGAAAATACCATCTGGAAGTTGATCTACTTGCAATCCGAGGAAGAATTTCATTTCGCCCATCAAAGACATTTCAAAATTCTTCTTCATAATACCCTCAAACTCCTTGCAAAGACTACCATTCGTTGATCCAAAGATGATGTCGTCCACATAGATTTGAACTATAATCAGATGACTACCAACTTCTCTGGTGAAAAGAGTACTATCCACAGTTCCTCTAACAAAGCCGTTTCCTATGAGATGTTGCGATAACGTCTCGTACCAAGCTCTCGGGGCTTGGTGTAAACCGTAAAGAGCTTTATCAAGAAGATATGCTTTCTTTTTGTTGAGTGGATCGACAAACCCCGGTGGTTGTCCGAGGTACACCTTCTCGCGTAATTTTCCGTAAAGAAAAGCTGATTTGACATCCAACTGATAAACTATAAATCCTTTCCATGCTGCGAAAGCAAGAAATATTCGAATAAATTCTAGGCGAGCTACTGGTGCGTAGACTTCCGTGGAGTCTATCCCTTCCTGCTGGTGAAATCCCTTGACAACAAGTCGAGCTTTGTTTCGAACTATAACCCTCGATCGTCTCGCTTGCATTTAAAGACCCATTTCGCATTAATCGCTTTCTGATTTTCAGGTAGGTCTACAAGCTTCCATACTCCTAATTTCTCGAACTGTAACAGTTCCTCTTGCATTGCTTGTATGTAGTTTTCATCGCCTAAAGCTTTATAAACACTCTTTGGCTCTATCTGGGATATGAAACATGAATAGTAGCAATACTCTTGAATTGGAGCAACACAAGTATAGAAACAGCTCAAAGCTTTGTTTATTTGACTCCGTGTTCTCACACCAGCTTGTAATTCGCCTATTATAGAATTTGACGGATGATAAGAATATGATCTTGGCATCAATTCGCCTGGAACAACCACAATATTCTCTTGATTTGTGATATGTTGATCTACCACTACTTTAACTTCAGGAGCGCTACTCGGGCTTGCAGATTCATTCAATAAACTTGTAATCTGCTCTGCTTCTTCATCTGAAAAAGATTCTCCATCGGCATCGAATGTTGGAGCCCGAGTCTGAACTCTGTGCTTCAGAAAGATTAGGAATCACTGTCATATTGACTGGTTCTGTAGTCGGTGACATTTGTTCTGTTTGAGTTTCTTGACCACCGCTAATGCTTGAACTAGCACCAGAATAAGATGATCCCAACGTGGGTTGATTAACCACAATTGGTCTGATGATTTGCTCTTGATTTACTGATTGATGAAGATAATATAACGCTGCAATTTCTTCATTGGATGGTTCTTCAGGCAAATCAAATGATTTCCACAAGTCTTGAAAGTTGAATAACCATGCATCACCTTTTCTCTGAACAGGATCCGTATAGTTAAAACAATCAACATGCTGCGCTTCAATGACTCTTCTCAATGAGGGAACATAAACTCTTCGCAAAGGACTTGCATATCCGACAAAGAAACCTTCGAGTGATTTAGCTCCAAATTTGCCATCTTGATCAATTACAGTACATGGCGCTCCAAATGGTTCTAAGAACTTCAAATTCGGTTTCCGTCGGTTGATCATCTCAAAACAGGTCTTCTTCGTTGGTTTGACTGTTAAGACTCTGTTAAGTGTGTAGCAAGCTGTTGCAACTGCTTCACTCCAGAAGCTCACTGGAAGCTTCGAGTCTGCAAGCATGGTTCTTGCAGTTTCTATCAGCGTCCTATTCTTCCGTTCAGTGACACCGTTTTGCTGTGAAGTGTAGGGTGCACTAAACTGGTGCAAAATCCCTTAGCATTACAGAATTCCCTCATTTGGTGTTTTTTTTAACTAAGTACCGTAGTCACTTCTAATGTGTGTCACCGGAAGATGGTATAGATTCTCAAGTTTCTTGAAAAGAATCACCAAATTTTCAAACGTCTCATCTTTTGATTCTTGGAAGAATAACCACGAGTATCGGGAATAATCGTCTATGACTACCAAGCAGTAGAGATCTTCAGAGATTCTTCGGACATTCACTGGACCGAAAAGATCCATATGAAGTCTTTTGAGTGGCAACTTTATCGAATTGAGAATCTTTTTCGGATGAGATTTCTTGATCTGCTTTCCCTTTTTACACTCAAGGCAATTATCTGACATATGTAAACTTTTCAGATTCACACCTTCTACCAAATCGTTATGCACCAAATGATTCATCTTTTTCAGGTGAATGTGGCCCATCTTTCTGTGCCATAGATTGACTCCTTCTCCTTGGGTAGCTTTCGAGACAAAACACTGTGCCGTTTTTGAAGAAGTAGTAGCATTTCCCATGTCAAGAATATACAAATCATTTCTCTTGGTGCACGCATGAGTATCCACTCGTCTGGTATTTTGAACCCCCGTTTGATGATCATGCATTCTTTATCGTTGAAGTGGACGATAAACTTCTTATCACAAATTTGAGAAATACTCAGAAGGTTGTTCTCAAGCTCCGCAATGTAGTTCACTCGATCAAATGAAACAACTCCATTTGAGAGCTTTCCCTCAGCGATAATCCTTCCACCTTGGTTTCCAGCAAATTCAATATATCCACCATTGATAGCTTTTATGTCGAATAAGAGTGCTTTCATTCCTGTCATATGTCTGGAAGCTCCACTATCCAGAATCCACTTGGAAAGTACGGATCTTTGGAGCCCCTGCACATTTCAACATTTAGTTAAACAGCGCGACCCAAGCCTTCTTGGTCTTGGGTTGAATTGGATAACCATCATCATAATTGAATTCACTCTCGTCAGCATAATAAAATTCACATTCGTCGGCATAATCAAATTCACACTCATCATCTGGATTTTCTACGATGTTTATGTTTGAAAACTTCACTTTCTTTTTATCTTTCAAACATTTGACATTTTCAATTTTGATTTCAGATTTTGATTCTATTATTTTATCACTAGTCTTAACAGGCTCAGACTTAGTGATTTCAGATTTTGATTCTTTCATGTTATCACTAGTCTTAACAGGCTTAGATTTAGTGATTTCAGATGTTGGCAACTTCCTTTTTGCAATCCAGGCTTGTGATTTTATGTTAGCCTTTTGATGTAAAACTTTGTTTTGTTTGTTTTTGAAGATTCACCTTTTTCAAAAGTTGAATTCGCGAAATTCTTTTCAGATTTCGATTTCACTTCAGGTTTTGATTCAAATTTATGTTTCATTTCCTTTATGTCCACGTTTCTTTTCAAAATTCTTATTTGTCCAAGCTCTTGCTTTAATTTTTCAACATCTGAACTTTCTTTTCTTGCACTTGAAGCAAATCCGATTATCATGTGAGTGTCCACTAGTGGATTTTACACCACTTGTGGCTTTCGCCTTATCTCGAAGTTCTTTCTATTTCTTAAACTCGTCCTTTATTTATTCCCAATCAAACTCTCCTCGTGAACCGTTCTTGTCCCATAAACAAATTTCATGTTTTTATCTTTGTATTCATGAAATGGTGACATTTTCTTTTTCGGTTCATCAGATTCCTCTAAACCCAACCCAGCCTCCGGTTTTCCGGATGATCACCACCATTTCTCCGGTAGTTATTGTAATTTTTTTTGGGTTTTGAATAGAATTTCTTTTCATTTTTCTCCAGGTCATCTGAAGTGACTTCAACCAGTTTAAACAATTTATCCAATTGATCTTCTTTGACGTTCCGAATCGGAAAACTATCATCAAAATATAATCTATCAGATTCCTTAACCTTGTACATGACAACGTTAGGATCATCACATAGATCATCTTCCAATGATGTATCGTCATCTTCGGAATTTCTCAGAACTGTTCAAACTCGAGGTGGCGCTCTCGAAGCTGCCATTATCAGAATCATTCAGAACATTTTCAACCACCTTTTTCACTACCACATTGTCATCATCTGATTTAGTATAGACTACATCAATGTTCTCTGGCAACTCATTTTTCTTTTCAGATAACAACTCAATGTTGAGTGCCTTAGCCATCCCATCAACAGTTTTGCAACAGTACTTCTCGCAAAGAGGTGGAGGAATATTGCTGTATTCTTTACCATTTTTCTTTTAAGGTCTATTAACATTTTCTTCCGACGAGATTGTGGGAAGTATGTGATCGATGACATACGCGTTAGTTGTGTAAATTCTTAAAAGTTGTTGAACACGTTCTTTTTCATGTCCTGGAGTTGTTATTTGGTTTCAGCAATGGTGTTGATATGAATGTTTTTTGCTTTTTGTTTATCCATTACTGTACCTTTCAACATCCTTATAGAATCACGTTGTTCAATATTATTTCTATCGAGCCTGCCGTAATCATCTTTCATTTTGTCATACGCTTCCTTCATTTTACGATAATCATATTTGAAATGTTCATTATGTACATTGAGTTCAGCGATGATTTGTGATTTTTCAGCGCATTCAGCACATGGCTCGGTACATTTTGTGTTGTAACACCCCGATCGCGTAATACAACAACATGCGACGGAAATATCAAGGAGTCACGTTACAAATTGCTCATCCACAACTGATACTAAATTGTTTCACTATCATTAACATCGTTTTACACTACAAGGAAAACATGAAGTTGTCTTTTGATTAAAGAAGTCTAAAGTCCGGATGCATTCCTATATGCATCAAACTTGAATAGTCGAAACTTGAAACATATGTGAAAACGAGACATCAACAAACAATGTCGGCGAGTACATAGTTTCGTTAGCCAGATTAATGGAAAAAGTTTAGTGTTGCAATACTTCGATAACTATAGGAGTCGTCTATTGAAAATGGACTCTTTAAAGACAAAGAATGGAAAAAAGATTAAGTATTGCAATACATTAACTTGATTATGAAACTCGTGACCAAATAGTTTTGTATATGGCAACATGATTAATACTAAATAATTTTTATGTCATTGAAAATTGTACTTTGTTCATTGTAATCGCCTTGAATTTGATCATAAAACTTGTGAGTGTATTATTAGAAATCCAATTAGGGATTAACAACAACAATATTGAAAACTTGTGATAACTTGCGTGAGTATTATTAGAAATCAAATCAATGATTTAAAATAATACTTTGGTTATCCTTCTAAGAATCTAACATATAAAAATATGAAAGAATTCTACAAGGATTTGAATATTGTACTTTGAGTCAATCAACACAAAATCCTAATGTGATTTGGATAACACTACAAGAGTAATACAATAAGAACACTTATATATAGGAAGTACCAGCGGCCTATCCTCCATGTTCTTATAGTATTACACTCGTTTCGTTATCTAGATCACAACTAATCACAATAACCACATAATCATCGTCTTGGTCACATTGTCTTGTCATATACGTATTAAAGTACACAGAATCCATTAAAGGACTACCAATTAGTACTTTAAACATCCCATGGGTATCTAACTATAAAGATAGATAGATGCGTTAGGGATATAGTTTAGTCACTTGTCTTGTCACATTGTCTTGTCAAATACGCATTAAAGTACACAGAATCCATTAAAGGACTACCAATTAGTACTTTAAACATCCCATGGGTATCTAACTATAAAGATAGATAGATGCGTTAGGGATATAGTTTAGTCACTTTTCTTGTCAAATACGCATTAAAGTACACATAATCCAATAAAGGACTACCAATTAGTACTTTAAACATCCCATAGGTATCTAACTATAAAGATAGATAGATGCGTTAGGGATGTAGTTTAGTCACTTGTCTTGTCCCCAATTGTCTTGTCAAATACGCATTAAACTACACAGAATCCAATAAAGGACTACCAATTAGTACTTTAAACATCCCACGGGTATCTAACTATAATGATAGATAGATGCTTTAAGGATTTGGTAGCATATCAAGCTAGCTTTGGTTTAGCATATCAAGCTATGCTTTGGTTTAGTCACATTGAATCATAAAGTCCTAAATCCTAATGGTGAGTCAGATAACGCTACCAAGGGTAATACAATAAGCACACTTATATATAGGAAGTACAAGCGGTGTATCCACCATGTTCTTATTGTATTACTCTAGTTTCGCTATCTAATTCACCAACAATCTCTACACATAAACAATAACCATCGTCATCGGCGTGTAAAGCACTTCTTAGAAACCTTACTATAAAGATAGAAGATTTAAGACTGTACTTCAAGTGTCCTACTAGGATCAATCTATAAAGATAGAAAGATACTATAAGGATTTAATTCGTGTCCCCAATTGTCATGTCTTGCATAAAAGGAATATTACACAAAAATGCTCTTAGTAAACATATAATTGCCATACATTGTGAAAAATTGGTTACACATATGAATCATCCCAAAACATTTGGAAAACGTAAAAGAAGGGGAGCAATGTACACGCCTGGGATTGCGTATAGATCTTTGTTCAAATGATATAACAAAGCGCAAAGGATCAATAGATCAAGTGTTGAAGTGGTTCCTAGTGTATTTGATAACTACATGTTAGTGTGTCGAACTTGAAAACGAGAGATTGGAGAGAATGAGGTATATAAACTAAACAAGAGTTGGATCTTGTACATTATGGTTTATAATATCAAACATTCTGAATTGGAAGCATTTCAAAGAGTTTTGGCTCGCTACGGCTTGCTAAAGTGGTTTACGCCACTTTAACGTGTCATAAATGTAACTATGGGTTCGGGTGGTTAAATATGTCCTATGACAAGTCTAATATGCCAAAATCAGTTTATATAAGTTTAGATGTCAAAACAATGCTCATATATGTTCAAAACTAATTTAAGTGCAAAAAGGGTATTTTGGCATTATAAGGAATACATATTCGACTTGTCATTTGACTAACCAAACGGTATGACCTTAAGGTATAACCTCAGAGGGTTATTCCCTATAATACTATGGTCATAATAATGGGCTTGGTCGGATCCTAAAGGTGACCAAACGGGTCGGATTCGAAAGTCAAAGCGGTAGTCAAGACCGCTCGACTTACGACCCTAAACAAGTACTAAACTAAAAGTGACGAGCTAGACATGTTAAACATGTCTAACTAGGTTTATAAAACTGATTTGGTATCAAGATAAAGGGTTTTGATGCCCGAAAATAGTTCCATCGTATAATGCACATTTGCGCATTATTGACCGAAACTTTGACTCGTCACTTCGACTAGTAAACGTGGTAATCAGTAGGCACGATGACTAGGATCATAACCATCGTGATTACGATCACGTTGCAAAGTCCAATTGGACTTTGACTTGAACAATTTATGGTCAAAGCCTAAAGTCAAACAGTAAGTCAAACTGTTTGACTTTTAACTCGTAATAAGCTAAAAGAATGAACAAGGCTTAGTTAGAGCACTTACTTGCACTCAAGGAAGCCAAGATTACTAGAAAACCTCAGATGGGAGACCTCCTAATAAGGTAGCAACTCCACTTAGAGTTTAGAGAAAAGAAAGATGGAAATGAGCAAGGAATTGGTTGTAGATCAAGGGTATTTATAATTTTTGGAGAGCTTTAAGATCATGCCAAGTGTTGGGACATGTTCTAGGATGTTTCCAAGTGTTTAGTGAGGTGTCAAGACTAGAGAAAGTGTGGCAAAAACGAGTTGTATGTGTAAATTCAGCTGAACAAGAAGCTGCCAGGTAGCTGTTGTCACTGGGCATCCCCCGCGCGTCGTGGGAGATCTTGGGGGGTCTCTCGCGTGGCGCCTGGGATTCCTAAGTTTCAGAATTGGCAAAACAGGTCCCTTCAGCCTAAAACTTGTTTTTCAACGCGTTGGCACTTTTAACACCCGTTAACCCCATTTTTAAGCTTTATAAGGAAGATAAAGAATAGGGAACTTGAAATATGTCCAAATATATTTCAGGCGTTGGTTCGTTTGGTCGTACGGTTGCAGTTTTTGCTTAATTACGACGAAAGTCGTAACTGACGCGCAAATGACCGTAAATGCTTGACGAACGATATTTTTGCATTCTAATCATTAAAATACAAGATTTTAATGATTAGAAAAATTTTTGGATGTCTGTGCATGTTCCGGATAACAAAATACGCAAATTGGCATAGTTTCGCAGAATTTGCAAAATAGCCCCTAAAGTTGCATAAAGGTGTTTTTGTCATTCCTAAGCCCTCAGAACTTATATCTAAGTTATGTAACAGGGTATTTAGGGTATGTGTAGCTTATGTCCTTGTTCCAGAGTGTGCGCCGCTACGAGAATCGGCAGACTTTCGTAGTTTGTCATAAATAGTCCCTATGATCGAATGGGCTTGCTTTTGACATACCAAACCTTTCAAAACTAATTTCTAAGTTATATAAAGAATATTTAGGGTATGTTTAGCTCGTGTCCTCATCCCGATGTGTACGTGCATTAAACGGGTGACGTTTAAGTATCACTTATCGAAATGCCTTCAAGAAAAGTTTTTGAAAGCTCGAAATTTTGCACAAGGGTTACATGTGCAAGGTTTTACAACCTCCACAACTTGTACTTTGACAACTTCCTTTACCTCTGGACCTACCTTGGTAAGATTCGCCATCATAGCTTTGTCTACAAAGTCCTTGAGGTTTTCAGCAGTTACTTCTCGAACAACATCAGTAATTTCTTCATTCGATTTCTCTTCGATCACTTGCTCTTGAGAACTTCCATCAAAGTTACCTGCAAAACTAGAAGATGAATCAGGAGTTAAAATGCCTTGTGTCTTCATGTGATGATACATTTCCTCTTCTTCCTGTTGTTGCAGATACTGTTTTAGTAGAGCATTCTCTATCGCTGCTGCTTCTTCGGCAGAAGTATCTACAACGATCTCAGCCATCAATGCAACTCCGGTCTTCTTACCGATATAAGAATTCCAATCGAAACCATCATCCTCGTTTGAAGGAACCATCGCTTTATCAGTGCTGTTACTGTTTGGTTTGGTTTCTCTTGGATTTCAACCTGTGTCTTCTTTGGAAAAGGCTTGTACTGAAGTGACTTCTTGTAATATTCGTTGCCCCCTCCGAATGGACTTTGATTGACCGTGGCTTCAGGATTCTTGCATTCTCTCTTGAAATGCTCTTTCTGGCGGCATCTGACACAAGTGACTTTCAATTTATCAAACCCTAACTTGTTGCTTGAATTTCCAATATCTCGCCCAGTGAGCGCAACAAACTTTGTCACCCTTCGAATGACAAAAGCTAGTGACCACTTGATATCCATTAGCTCAAGCTCTTTTTCGCCCACCTGATCGTAGTCTTCGGTGGTCATTTCGGGATTGCCGATCTTTCCAGCTACAAGACTTTCGTATGATTCTAGAACAGTGGCGAAAAGTGCCATGTGTTGTTTTGCAACTTGCTCAGAAACAACATTGTTTAGATTGACAGCAATGTTACACTTGTACACATTTGGATCAGAATTCGTTTGTTGATTCTGATTTGCTTGACTTTGGTATGAAGCATTTGAACCAGTGCTCGAAAACGAAGAATTCTGTGGACTTTGATCATATTGAGGATATGATTGGCTCTGATTCTGTGGGGAAGAATTCATGTTTGCACTGAATGCTCCCTGAATCTTTGGACTTGAAATGTTGTCTTGCATTCCGTTCTTATAATACAGACAAACATCTTGAACAATGTTAGCATTCTTCGACTTTGCGATCTTTAGAAGTTTCATCTCGTGACCTTCGAGTTTGTCGATGAATGTAGACAGCTTAAAGAATTCCCAGTTATGACTTTCTTTCAGAACCATGAGATATGTAGTCCACTCTCCGTCAGGTAAAGCATCTGCAAGCTTATCGATGTACTCTTGTTCCATCTTCTTGAGACCGTGTCTTCTCATTTGGACTTTCAGATGACAGAAACGCTCAATCCTTTGCTTCAGTGTTTCTCCCTTCAACATGTTAAAGATATCGAACTCCTTCAGGATAAGAGCTTTCTTACTCTTAATCATCTCTGCACTTCCTTGATATTTCTTTTGTAGTGATAGCCATAGATCTCTCGCAGTAGTATATTCCGGAAACAAGACAAAAATATCCTCTTTAACAGATTGTTGAATGAGGCTGATCATCATTTTCTCGGCAATGCACTCATCTTTCTGAATTGTGGAGTACTTGTACTTCTCGAGAACTTGCTGATGTTCATCTAACGGAACAGTATAACCTCTCTCAATCGACACCCAGCCTTGGAAATGCATGGCCTGAACCCAATAAGTAAATTTCTCCTTCCATCCTTCATACTCGTCCATGCTCATTAGCTTTGGCGGTTTAACGGACGTGCCCATTTTGTTGTCTCGATTGACTTGCTGTATGACATTAGCATTGGATGTACCCACTCCTGACATATACGCTCTCTGAATATCATCCATCATGAAAAACGAAACACATACGCTTAAAACACGTTACAACTTTTGAAAAAGATAGAATTACTACAAGTTCGGTTGAACTTGTTGTGAAATGAAGAAATTTAGGCTTTTATCCACAAGTGCGGTCGAACTTATGGATTTTGTTTTGAAAATATTCTTGAACAACCTCGAGCGAACTTGCAATATGAAATTTATAAGAAACACACAAGTACGGGCGAAATTAGCCTAAAATTTCCTGATTTTATCAAGTTCGGTCGAACTTGATAAAATATCAATGAATTCTTGTTAAGTTCGAGCAAACTTAACTGAAATTTCTTCAAAAATCACTCAAGTTCGAGCGAACTTGGTAAAAATTCACTCAGAAAGTGATTTTTTACCTCAAGTTCGGTCAACCTTGGCTAATAAGTTCGATGATGAGGGTTTTGAAAAACATGGTTTTTGCACAATTTTGACAAAAATTCATTTGATTTTAGACTCCAAACTCTCAGGGGCTTATCTATAGAGTATTTAACATGTCATATTCAAAATTGGACAGAGTTTGACCGTGAATTCTTCATTTTTGTGTAAAAGTTAAGAAAAAAGAAGAATGGAGTAGAAATAGAAGTGTTCTTGTCTTGATATCAATCAAATCAGGCTATTCTAGCTCTGATACCACTTGTAGGACCGATCCTCAATGCATAGGAACCTAGATTTGATCTCTATTGTCCATAATAGAAGAAATATTATGATAAGTTTACCAAATAACAAGAATTAGTCAATTAATTGTCAATTTTATTGATATAACATCAAGTTTCCAAATTGACAGAGCTTCGCCTCAGAAATGCCAAAATTACAGATGAGAGAGACATGCTAGCTACTTATAGAGGTTCAAGTTCGTTGGTGAGGACATGAGTTCGGGCGAACTTGCCAAGGCAAGTACGGCCGAACTTGACAATCCAAGATCAATCTCCAGCGAACTTGTCTCAAACAAACATAAATACTTCGATTGGCTAGCCTATTCAACTCTAATCTATACAGACTCGATATAAGACTAAGACATAGACATTCTGCACCAACAGTTACCCAAAGGCAATGATCACTTCGTCGTATATTGTGACGCATCTCAGCAAGGACTCAGATGTGTCCTAATGCAAAGAAACAAAGTCATTGCATACGCTTCCAGACAATTAAAGGTGCACGAGAAGAATCACACGACGCATGATCTGGAATTGGGCGCGGTTATATTCGCACTAAAGATATGGAGACATTATTTATATGGTACAAGGTGTACTATATATACGGACCACAAAAGCCTCCAACATATTTTCGACCAAAAAGAGCTAAACATGAGGCAGCACAGATGGGTGGAATTATTAAATGATTACGACTGTGAAATAAAGTACCACCCGGGAAAAGCTAACGTGGTGGCAGATGCCCCAAGTAGGAAGGATCGAACTAAACCCCCCCGAGTGTGAGCACTTGGAATGATTGTGCAAAAAAGCCTAATAGAACAAATCGGGAACGCGCAACTACAAGCCTTGGAAGAACACTAGTTACCAAGCAAAGGGTTGCACGGGAATGAGAAAAGATTTGTGAAGAAAACGAATGAGGTGTTGTATTTTAAGGATCGAGTGTGGATTCCTGAAAATTCGGAGTTGAGACAGTTGATCATGGACGAAGCTCATAAATCAAAGTAATCGATTCACCCCGGTACAGACAAGATGCACCACAACCTTAAAGGGTTTTATTGGTGGTCGGGACTGAAAAAGGACGTGGCAGAGTATGTAAGCCAATGCTTGAATTATGCTGGAGTCAAGGCAGAGTATCAAAAATCCTCGAGGATGTTGCAACAACCCGAGATACCTCAGTGGAAATGGGAACAAATCACAATGGATTTCGTGACCCATCTCCCAAGGGCACCTCGTGTCATGGCACGATTTGAGTAACCGTTGATCGATTGACCAAATCCACACATTTTATTCAAATCCACACCAATTATAAGACCGACCAGTTGGCTGAGATCTATATTAATGAGATAGTAGCCAGGCACGGTGTCCCGGTTGCTATTATTTCAGACTGAGACAACCACTTCACCTCGCGATATTGGCAGAAGTTACCAGAAGCTTTGGGGACGCGGATCGATCTGAATACTGCTTACCATCCCCAAACCGACGACCAATCGGAACGCACGATCCAACACTTGAGGACTTGCTTCGCGCTTGTTTCTTGGACTTCAGAGGAAGTTGGACAAATATCTTCCACTGGTGGAATTCTCCTATAACAACAGTTACCACAGTAGTATCCAAGCAGCCCCGTACGAGGCACTTTATGGTCGAAAGTGCCAATCACCACTTTGTTGGGCTGAAGTGGGTGACACCCAACTGACGGGATCCGAGTTAGTACAGGAAACGACTGATAAGATCCACCAGATTCAGAATAGATTAAAAGCCGCTCAGCATCGACAAAAGAGCTAGAGTGATGTACGTAGAAAACCGCTATCGTTCGAAGTTGTGACATCCCGGCTTTTCAGGTATCTTAAACGTGCTACTTCACGGTTTTTCATTCCTACGCTAATTTCATTCGGAGAATTAAATTATACGCTCGCAATAACTACGCTAACTTTGTGAATTCATTGGGTGAATTACGTGCTATGTGTTATTAGACATTTGTAGATTTGGTGAATTATTATATCACGTTTTGATTTCGCGATAATTAGTTATATATAAAAAATAAAAATAATAAGTAAATAGCCGAACCGAACCGAGCCGCGAAACGTGTCGACCTCACCTCCTTGCGGCCCAAGGAACTAACCTAAACTTGAGGCCCAAGCTACTTACCCAAACCGCCCCCCCCCTTGCGGTCGAGCGAGCCCCCCCACCCCCTTTCTCCTTCTTTTCCCTTGTTTTATATAAATGTGGGCATGCATGAGTTGTGTTTAAAAAAAAAAAAAAAAAACAAACACAAAACCCTAGTCCCTAAGAGAAGCCGACGGCAGCCCCCCCCTCTCACGGTCGCAACTTTCCAACCCCGGATTGATTCCAATCTTGTCCCGGTTCGCTAATCATCATCGTTTCAAGGATAGGGTTTAATTGTTTTGCGATTTCACATTAGGGTTTGTGTAATCTTGATCATGATTATGTGTAATGGTAGGATCATTGGTATGAAAAGTGTTGTGATTTATGATTTAGTTCGGATAATTGTGCGAGTTTTTGCGATTGTGATGTTATGATGAATACTAAAATCATAGGCTGCGTTTTAGCGATAAAGATCATGTTATATGATTAGGGTTTGCATGAATATTGATATACTGATGATATTTGACAAATAAACCTGTTCTTGATCATTATTATTTAGCGTCTTGAACGTTTAAGCATGTTCTAATGCGATAAAAGTCGAAAACAGGTTGCTGAATGGCATTTACAGCCAACTTCAGTTGGCTGTAACCTGATCATTATTTATCGAAAAGTGGATTTTCTGACTCCTAAAACGTGTATTTTTGAAAAATGCTTCTAATGGCGCTGGATTCATATTTTTCTGAGGTCGTTGGCTATTTTTAATTGGTCATTTAGTGCAGCAGCTGAAGCTGCGTAAATTCTGCAAAATTTGCTAGTTGTTTATCGAGTCGGATCTCATAGTCTGTAGAGGGTTGAGTCACGAAATTTGTACAGTAACTGGAGACTGGAATTTCCGGAAAACTCCCCCATGAATTTTGTTAATTGGATGAACGATGATTTTTAAATAATTTCTCCCGTGGGCTGCAGTCAGAAAGCGACGAATCTGACCGCAGCCTAGTATATAAATATTTATAAATAATTGGTAAAGCGTTAGGACTTGAAAAGTTTATAAAAATTCTACAGTTTAGTTGACACCTCCTGTAAAAAAATGGAATTTTCGGAACGTTGGAACTATTTTATAAAAATCCTCGAAAACAGCCCAGTTATGAGCGTACAAGCTGAAACATGATAACTTGTGTTTGTGTGTACCAAAGTGTTGTATGAGTTAATCTGTGTTTATGACAAGTTGGTTTGATCATTATTTTGGTATGATGATACTTTGCATGCATGATTGTGTTCTCGAATTGGTTATTACGTGTGCCGCACTGTGTGATAGTTATGCGTAGGGTTTTGTATCAGTGTGTTCACACACTAACTCTAAATCGGTTGACATGTTAGGACGCGATTAGCGGTCCCATCATTTGCTACTTTTGTGTTACTCTAACCGAGCAATTAAAGGCGAGTTCACGACCCCTATTTTATCCGGTTTTAAACAACAGGGGGAGAAACATGTATACACTCTATAACTCTATCTTTTACATTATGCGAAATTAACGTCGTTAAACTACTCGGTAACTAAGTTAATGTTAATGTACGTTATGGTCACTAAGTAGCTATATCATGGAAGTCCTCAACAAACTCTCGGATCGTTAGTATTGGGTTAGATAGCGGGGAAATTATAAGTAGTACTACTGGGCCCGACAAGCCCCACCCGAGCTAGTCGCGCTAGCCGACCGGGTATGGTCAACGGGTGATTAATTTGGCCTAACTTTCGCCATGGTTATGATAGGCCTGGCAACACTGAGGCACAACAGTCAGCTTCGATCGCGAACTCTTATGTGACGTAACTTTAGGCTCGCTACCTACATGTTAACATTGAACTTAATTACGAACCAACATTATTATTCCGGGTTAGGAATAATGGAACCAACATTATTATTCCGGGTTAGGAATAATGGAACTATATCGTTATCCCGGGTTAGGGATAACGGGGGAAATAAAACTTTTAACCGAACTTGTGAACTCCCTCTTCTTTAATGTTGACACTTGTTTCTTTACATGTTTCTCAGGACGCTAGGAGCGCTAGGTGCACTCACTTGCATTGATCAAGACATTTTTTTTATCGAGTCTCATTTACGAATATTGTTTGGGATTTTTGGTTTTGGCGTTTATGTTGGCGCCCGTTACTTTACTTTACTTTAATGCTTCCGCTCAAATTTGAAACTAATGCTTTCGCTAAACTTTGAAACTAAGATAATTTGAAAATAACTATGAATGGTTAAACAAATGTTTTTGGAAAACGTTTAAATAAATCATATAGAGTCGTTCGATATTACTAGTGTCTCAGATTCTGGTTTGATCACATGCCTCGGGGTAAAACTCCGCAAGTGGAAATTGAGGGTGTGACAAATTAGTATCAGAGCCTCTAGCTATAGAGAACCAGGTTTGCATTAAAAGTAGACCTAAACTATAGCTGTTACATGACACTAGACTTAGTTGGCACAGTACTGTGATATCTTGTTACGTGTTATACTACAACTGTTTTATGTAAGATATATATGTATATTGTGATGCACGCAACTCGTAACTAACTATACAACCCAACAGGCTATGTCATCATCATCATCCGACAAATCTCAACAATCAAGGGCGCCGGGGAAGGCACCCATGGTCAAACCCTCACCACCTCATGGCGTGGAGACACGCTCAGCTGCTAGGAAAAGAATCGCTCTAGGAGGGGAGTTGTCCTCCCGTCCGACCACCGCTATACCGGTCGAACCGGTCAACTCGTTAGAAGTAGGGGACGACCTACTTAGGGATATGTTAAGAAAACAACAGGAACAACTAAGAGAATGCAGGAGACTATCGAAGCACATGGATGGATGATACGTCAACTAACTGGAAAAACTAGAAGGCTCGAGGAAGAGCAACATGAGAATAGGAAAGTTCGAAACATTTTAGCTAAGGATCTTCGTGCTGAGCAACTGAGGGCTGACTGGCTCGAAGACAGAGTTCTTGAGTCCAGTTGGAGGATTCAAGAGCTGGAGCAGAATCAAGCACCTGTCCCAGTACCCGCACCAGCACCGGCCCCTCCAGCGCCGGTAGAGGAAGAAGAGGAGGATCCAGAGGAAGACCCAGAGGAGGATCCAGAGGAAGACCCGAAGGAGGATCCGGAGGAAGAGGAGCCGGAACAGGACCCCCCTGTTGAAGCTGAAAACACCCGCAGAGGATGACGGCAACGATAGCGACTTGGGAGATGGAGACGTAGAAGACTAACTCGTCTCGCCAATCCCCGCTTTGTTTTCTTTAGTTTGTTCGTTTTCCACTTATGTTTGAACTTGAAATTTTATAATTAAACTGAGATGTTGTTTGGTATTTTGTGAGACGTTGCAATTTATTTAATCGAATGTTCCTTTTTATTGTAAGATTGTCGGGTTGACATAACTTGTGTGATTATTGAAGTGTGGAATATGATAATTATATTGGATATATATACTTATCGGTTTGTGTTTGTGTTGTCTTGCGAAGATCTGAAATGGCAACTGGACGTCGCGGAAACCTCAACATGTCACCTGAAGAATTAGCCGTAATGATCCAAGAACACGTGAATGCTGCTCTGGCAGGTGTTCAAAACCCACCAGCAGGTAACCATTATTAAATTTTCATGGGAAAATCTAATAGTTGGGTTAGTAGACTTTCTCGCTGATTACCTATCCTCTGTCTTCAGGAGGGGGTCTTAACCCCTACAAGATGTTCTCGATGCGAAACCGAGCAAGTTCACGGGTGTTGAAGGACCCATAGGACTGGTCCGTTGGATTGAAAAGTCTGAATCGGTGTTCGAGATGTGCAATTGCCTTGAAGCCAATAAGGTCAAGTATGCTGCCTCAACGTTGGAAGATGGGGCATTAACCTGGTGGAACGCACAAGTCCAAACGCGTGGACTTGTTGCGGCGAACACAATGGCCTGGACCGAGTTTAAGGCCCTAATCAAGGAGGAATACTGTCCACGGGACAGAGTTCAGCAGTTGGAGCAAGCGTTATGGAAACACAAGATGGTAGGGTCTGAAATTGAAGCGTAAGCGGCCAAACATCATGATCTGGTGTTCCTATGTCCCGATCTGGCTAACACTGTCGAAAAACGACTTGAATTTTATCTTGGGGGTCTGGTCCCTGAGATCCAGGGCATGGTAATGTCTAGCAACCCTACGAGGGAGCATCAAGCGATTAGGCTGGCGCATAAACTCACCGATAAGGCGGTGGAGCAAAGGAAGTTGCCACCTCGGGTGCAACCGAAGTCGTCCCTGATAACAAAAGAAAATTTGAAGACTCACCTGCTCGACAGTCTTCGTCAGCCCAGCCACAACAAGGAAACCAGAAGCGGTCCAACAATTTCAACAACAATCGGGGTCACAATAATCAGCCTGCCAACAACACCCAGAACTCAAGCGCTATGCGGGTCGAAAGCCGCAATGTAATCGTTGTAACCTCCATCATCACGGCCCTTGCGCCGGAAATCGTTGCCAACGATGTGGCAAAGCGGGACACGCGGCAAAGGATTGTCGCGGGGAAATCATGTCTCGACAAAATCAAAATCAGCACCAGGTTCAACAGCAAGGTATTAACCGGGGGTGCTATCAGTGCGGTAGCACTACCCATTTCAAGCGAGACTGCCCGCAGCTTCGCAACAACAACAACAATGGTGGCATCAACAACAACAACAACACAACAATAACAACAATGGCAACAATGGAAACGGTGGCACAGGAGGTGCCAAAGGTCGTGCATTCATGCAGGGCCGCGGAGAGGCCAGAAACGACTCGAACGTGCTCACTGGTAAGTTTCCCCTTAACGATCATTTTGCTACTGTACTTTTTGATACGGGTGCGGATAAGAGTTTTATATCTGAGTCTTTTAGGAAGAACCTAAATCTCACGCCTAGACCCCTAGAGACCTCTTACGTCATAGAACTAGCCGATGGTAAATCTGTAGATGTGACCCATTTAGTAACCGGCTGTCAACTTAAACTCGCGGGTCATACCTTTACCATTGATCTGATGACAACTACCCTGGGTAGTTTTGACGTGGTAGCCGGAATGGACTGGCTATCCGACGTCCGAGCTGAAGTTCTCTGTTTCGAGAAAGCTATCCGTATTCCGCTCTCTAACAACAAAGTCTTGATGGTGCAAGGCGAGAAGGCAGGCGCCATCACAAACATCATCTCTTACATGCAAGCTCAGAAGTATCTTCGGAGAAAGAACTCCTTCGCTTTGCTCGCACTGGTCACCGAGCAGCCTAAGGACGAGAAGCGGATTGAAGATATCCCCGTCGTCCGTGACTTTTCTGATGTGTTCCCAGAGGAGTTACCTGGTCTTCCACCACATCGACAAGTGGAGTTTGAAATCGAATTGGCGAACCATGCGACTCCTATCGCCAAGGCCCCGTACCGCCTAGCTCCAGCAGAGCTGCAAGAGCTGTCTACCCAATTTCAGGAATTATTGGAAAAAGGATTTATCCGACCCAGTACTTCGCCATGGGGAGCTCGGTCCTCTTTGTCAAGAAAAAGGACGGGACCTTCCGCATGTGCATCGACTACAGGGAACTCAATAAGGTTACCGTCAAGAATCGATACCCATTACCTCGCATCGACGATCTCTTCGACCAACTTCAAGGGTCAAGCTACTACTCCAAGATTGATCTACGGTCCGGTTATCACCAGTTACGCGTCAGGGAGGAGGATATCTCCAAGACGGCATTTCGTACTCGGTATGGCCATTATGAGTTCTTGGTCATGCCCTTCGGCCTCACCAATGCACCCGTGGTGTTCATGGACCTCATGAACCGCATGTGTAAGCCGTATCTCGACAAGTTTGTCATCGTGTTCATCGATGATATACTCGTCTACTCTAAGGGTGAAGAAGAACATGCTGAGCATCTATGATTATTGCTGGAACTACTTCAACAGGAGAAACTATATGCCAAGCTTTCGAAGTGTGATTTCTGGATTTGGGAAGTTCAGTTCCTCGGGCATATCGTGAAGGAAAAGGGTATACACGTTGATCCCACCAAGATCGATGTTATCAAGAACTGGGAAGAACCAGGACACCGACAGAGATCCGCCAATTTTTGGGTTTGGCTGGTTACTACAGACGTTTCATCGAGGGATTTTCAAAGATCGCACAACCGCTTACCACTCTCACCCTTAAGGGCACTAAGTATGCTTGGGGTGACAAGCAGGAAGCAGCGTTTCAATTGCTGAAGAAGAAACTTTGCAGTGCACCCATTTTATCCTTGCCAGAAGGGACATATGATTTTGTGGTATATTGTGACGCCTCCATTCAGGGATTGGGATGCGTACTTATCTAACGCGATAAGGTCATCGCGTATGCATCCTGACAGTTGAAGGTTCATGAGAAGAACTACACAACACATGACCTGGAATTGGGAGCAGTTGTGTTTGCACTTAAGATTTGGAGACACTATCTATATGGAACAAAGTGCACAATCTACACGGATCACAAGAGCCTCCAGCATATCTTTGACCAGAAGGAGTTGAACATGCGACAGCGTCACTGGGTCGAACTCCTGAACGATTATGAATGTGCCATTCGGTATCACCCTGGTAAGGTTAACGTGGTAGCTGATGCCCTCAGTAGGAAGGAGCACTTGAAACCTCGTCGGGTACGAGCACTACAGTTCACTATTCATGAGGGGTTACCCGGACAGATACGCGACGCGCAGCTAGAAGCAGTTAAGGAAGAAAACATCAAGGCTGAATCTGTGGAAAAGATGGAACGCGATTGGGAAGTGAAACCCAATGGTGCCCGGTATTTCATGAATCGTATATGGGTACCTCTCTACGGAGACCTCACGAAGCTAGTTATGGACGAAGCTCACAAATCCCGATACTCTGTCCATCCTGGTTCAGATAAGATGTATCAAGACCATAAAGCCGCGTACTGGTAGCCCAACATGAAAGCGGATATAGCCGCGTACTGGTGGCCCAACATGAAAGCGGATATAGCCACCTACGTGAGCAAGTGTTTGACTTGTGCAAAAGTCAAGGTGGAATACCAGAAGCCATCAGGGCTACTTCAACAACCTGAGATCCCAGTGTGGAAATGGGATCAGATCTCGATGGACTTTATCACTAAACTCCCGCGAACTCCGGGTGGTTTGCGATACTATCTGGATAATCGTGGATCGTCTAACAAAGTCTGCACACTTCCTAGCGATCAAAGAAACAGATAAGATGGATAAGTTGACTCGCATCTACGTTAAGGAAGTAGTTTCTCGGCACGGGGTGCCAACGTCCATCATCTCAGACAGAGATGCTCGTTTCATGTCCAACTTTTGGCAGTCACTTCAGAAACCGTTGGGTACACGCTTAGATATGAGCACAACTTATCACCCTCAGATGGATGGTCAAAGTGAAAGGACCATTCAGACCTTGGAAGACATGCTTAGGGCATGTGTGGTAGACTTCGGGAACAGTTGGGAAATCCATCTGCCTTTAGTGGAATTCTCGTATAACAACAGTTACCATACGAGTATTCAGGCAGCACCATTTGAAGCATTATACGGTCGCAAATGTAGATCACCGGTCTGTTGGGCAGAAGTCGGTGACAGTCAACTCACAGGTCCTGAGTTGATACTTGAGGCTACTGAAAAGATTGTGCAAATCAGAAACCGCATGGCAGCGGCACGAGATCGAAAGAAAAGCTACGCTGATCAAAGACGCAAACCGCTCGAATTTCAAGTAGGCGACCGCGTCCTACTGAAGGTGTCACCCTAGAAGGGTGTAATCCGTTTTGGGAAACGAGGCAAACTAAACCCACAGTACGTAGACCCATTTGTGATCTCGAAGAGTATCGGGCCCGTGAGCTTATCAGTTAGACCTTCCTACCGAAGTCAGTGGAGTTCACAACGTTTTTCACGTGTCCAATCTGAAGAAGTGTCTATCAGATGAGACCCTAGTTATTCCATTGGATGAGATTCAAGTGGATGAGCAACTGCATTTTATGGAACAACCTATCGAGATCATGGATCGTGAGATTAAGACTCGAAGGCACAGCAAGATACCGATTGTCAAGGTTCGTTGGGACTCTAAGCGTGGACCGGAGTTCACGTGGGAAAGAGAGGACCAAATGAAAAGCAAATACCCACACCTTTATGCAGCTGAGCAACAATCTAACGTTACCACCAACTAAATTTCGGGACGAAATTCTTTCAACATGGGGATGATGTGACAGCCTCGGAATTTCTTGTACCATTGCTAACAAACTGAATCTTTGTGCGTTGCATTCTAAACCGCGTTTACTCAATTTTCGGGACGAAAATTCTTTCAACATGGGGATAATGTGACATCCCGGCTTTTCAGGTATCTTAAACGCACTACTTCACGGTTATTCATTCCTACGCTAATTTCATTCGGAGAATTAAATTACACGCTCGCAATAACTACGCTAACTTTGTGAATTCATGGGGTGAATTACGTGCTATGTGTTATTAGACATTTGTAGATTTGGTGAATTATTATATCACGTTTTGATTTCGCGATTATTAGTTATATAAAAAAAATAAAAATAATAAGTAAATAGCCGAACCGAACCGAGCCGCGAAACGTGTCGACCTCACCTCCTTGCGGCCCAAGGAACTAACCTAAACTTGAGGCCCAAGCTACTTACCCAAACCGCCCCCCCTTTGCGGTCGCGCGAGCCCCCTACCCCCTGTCTCCTTCTTTTCCCTTGTTTTATATAAATGTGGGCATGCATGAGTTGTGTTTCAAAAAAAAAAAACAAACACAAAACCCTAGTCCCTAAGAGAAGCCGACGGCAGCCCCCCCTCTCACGGTCGCAACTCTCCAACCCCGGATTGATTCCAATCTTGTCCCGGTTCGCTAATCATCATCGTTTCAAGGTTAGGGTTTAATTGTTTTGCGATTTCACATTAGGGTTTGTGTAATATTGATCATGATTATGTGTAATGGTAGGATCATTGGTATGAAAAGTGTTGTGATTTATGATTATTCGGATAATTGTGCGAGTTTTTGCGATTGTGATGTTATGATGAATACTAAAATCATAGGCTGCGTTTTAGCGATAAAGATCATGTTATATGATTAGGGTTTGCATGAATATTGTTATACATGATGATATTTGACAAATAAACCTGTTCTTGATCATTATTATTAAGCGTATTGATCGTTTAAGCATGTTCTATTGCGATAAAAGTCGAAAACAGGTTGCTGAATGACATTTACAGCCAACTTCAGTTGGCTGTAACCTGATCATTATTTATCGAAAAGTGGATTTTCTGAAGCCTTAAACATGTATTTTTGAAAAACGCTTCTAATGGCGCTGGATTCATATTTTTCTGAGGTCGTTTGCTATTTTTAAGTGGTCATGTAGTGCAGCAGCTGAAGCTGCGTAAATTCTGCAAAATTTGCTAGTTGTTTATCGAGTCGGATCTCATAGTCTGTAGAGTGTTGGGTAACGAAATTTGTACAGAAGCTGGAGACGGGAATTTCAAGAAAACTCCCACTGTAATTTGTTAATTGGACGAACGATGATTTTTAAATAATTTCTCCAGTGGACTGCAGTCAGAAAGCGACGAATCTGACCGCATCCTAGTATATAAATGTTTATAAATAATTGGTAAAGCGTTAGGACTTGAAAAGTTTATATAAAATTCTACAGTTTAGTTGACACTCCTGTAAACAAATTGGAATTTTTGGAACGTTGGAACTATTTTTTAAAAATCCTCGAAAACAGCCCAGTTATGAGCGTACAAGCTGAAACATGATAACTTGTGTTTGTGTGTACCAAAGTGTTGTATGAGTTAATCTGTGTTTATGACAAGTTGGTTTGATCATTATTTTGGTATGATGATACTTTGCATGCATGATTGTGTTTTCGAATTGGTTATTACGTGTGCCGCACTGTGTGTTAGTTATGCGTAGGGTTTTGTATCAGTGTGTTCACAAATTAACTCTAAATCGGTTGACATGTTAGGACGCGATTAGCGGTCCCATCATTTGCTACTTTTGTGTTACTCTAACCGAGCAATTAAAGGTGAGTTCACGGCCCCTATTTTATCCGGTTTTAAACAACAGGGGGAGAAACATGTATACACTCTATAACTCTATCTTTTACGTTATGCGAAATTAACGTCGTTAAACTACTCGGTAACTAAGTTAATGTTAATGTACGTTATGGTCACTAAGTAGCTATATCACGGAAGTCCACAACAAACTCTCGGATAGTTAGTATTGGGTTAGATAGCGGGGAAACTATAAGTAGTACTACTGGGCCCGACAAGCCCCACCCGAGCTAGTCCCGCTAGCCGACCGGGTATGGTCAACGGGTGATTAATTTGGCCTAACTTTCGCCATGGTCAGTGATAGGCCTGGCAACACTGAGGAACAACAGTCTGCTTCGATCGCTAACTCTTATGTGACGAAACTTTAGGCTCGCTACCTACATGTTAACATTGAACTTAATTACGAACCAACATTATTATTCCGGGTTAGGAATAATGGAACCAACATTATTATTCCGGGTTAGGAATAATGGAACTATATCGTTATCCCGGGTTAGGGATAACGGGGGAAACAAAACTTTTAACCGAACTTGTGAACTTATAAAAACCTGTGAACTCCCTCTTCTTTAATATTGACACTTGTTTCTTTACATGTTTCTCAGGACGCTAGGAGCGCTAGGTGCACTCACTTGCATTGATCAAGAATTTTTTTTATCGAGTCTCATTTACGAATATTGTTTGGGATTTTTGGTTTTGGCGTTTATGTTGGCGCCCGTTACTTTAATTTACTTTAATGCTTCCGCTCAAATTTGAAACTAATGCTTCCGCTAAACTTTGAAACTAAGATAATTTGAAAATAACTATGAATGGTTAAACAAATGTTTTTGGAAAACGTTTAAATAAATCATATAGAGTCGTTCGATATTACTAGTGTCTCAGATTCTGGTTTGATCACACGCCTCGTGGTAAAACTCCGCAAGTGGAAATTGAGGGTGTGACAGAAGTGGGTGAACGGGTATTGTTAAGGTATCGCCATGGAAAGTAGTTATCAGATTTGGAAAGACCGGAAAGTTAGCACCGCGATACGTCGGACCTTACGAGATTCTAGCAAAAGTAGGTCCCGTAGAATATCGGTTAAAGCTACCGACCGAGCTTAGTGCCATTCATAATGTCTTCCACATTTCGGGCGAGGCCACCCAGATACCTTTGGTAGACGTACACATTGATGGTAAACTCCACTTTGTGGAGGAGCCGATATAAATAGTTGATGGCAGAGTTAAACAATTAAGGCACAACAAAATTTCACTGGTTAAAGTCCGGTGGAACTCTTAGCAAGGACCTGAATACATCTGGGAACAGAAGGATGAATTCCGTAGAAAATACCCTCACCTTTTCCCCGAGCTAGACATGGTAAATTTTGGGGACGAAATTTCTTAACCAGGGGAGACTGTGATACCCAGGACGAAACCAGGTATACTTTGAATGGTCCTAAACTTTAAAGCCTGCTTAATACATTAATTGTGTGAAAACCCTAAACACATGCATGACTTGTGCGCTATGCTAAACGATATCTGTTATGTCTCGGAGGAATCCGAGAGCACGTCATGGTTAACGAGACACTATTAAGGGCCAACAGTGTGAGGTTGGTGCCCTTAGCCTGTAACAACGTGTTAAACGGGAGCTTTTCGTTTAACACCGCATTAAACATTTGACGTTGATCATTAGGCTATCGGTAGGGCTATTTAAGATTTTGTGTTCACGAAACATCTTAGTTATGTGCTATAGACCATGACATAAGATTTGAAGCCAATCGAAGCTCGGGCACAAGCAGCTTCCTGGTTAAGGAAATGCCTTCGTTTTGAATACAACAAAAGGAAACCACACATGCAAGGAATGGTCAATCAAGCTTAAAAACAATTAAACTACCCTAATACAAGGCTTTTATGATTAAAACGTATCTGGGTTCGGATTTCGAGACGGTTATGCACGGTTTTTAAAACCGAGTCTTTTAACACTAAAAAAGCGAAAAACAGAGTCCGTTTCCAAATCGAGGATGCGTATGGAACTCGAAAACGAACCTAAACGCAAAACCGAAGATATACATCATCTTTTAACACGTAAAACGAAGCACGACAAAGCATAAGGTGGGGTAGGGACACCCTATATCCAAACGGCCACCCCCTTTTTATATATTTTTCTTTTTTTTATTCATTTTATTTACCATCTTCATCAAAAAAATCTGCTAAGAACCTTCAACCCTCAGCTGCTCACCTTCATAACACAACTAAATCAAAGGTATAATCCATGTTTCATATGGTTTTGATTGTGAATTCTTGATTAAACATGATTTATAACCGTAAAAACCCTTTTTAATCCATGATTTTGGAGGGTTTAAACAAGCTTCTTGGCTGAATAAGAACACCTTGTGAATTCCCTAGTGTTATATGGTAGCCAAGACCACAAAAAACTGGCTTTTGATACCCTAATCAACACCTAGTCGACCAAAATCGCATAACAAATCGATTAACTGAAAAACAAGGAAACAAAGCTTTATTGACATGAACTATGGCATGTTTGGATTGTGTTTGATATGTAGGTACTGAATATAGCACCTACACACTTCTGGACTCAAGAAAAACCCGCATAAACGGAGCTTACGCTAGGTATATCGCCCGAAACCTTCGATTAGTATTGGCAGATTATTGTTTTGACTATAACTTGGTCTGTGATACTTGTATTTAGCTGAAGTTTGGTGTGGTGATGTAGGGTATTGACAGGAATGTCCACGTAAAAGTTAGAATTTTTGGAATTTTCTATGATTTTTGGTGAATTAATAACTCCTTTACCAAAAGAAATCCAGAAAAAATACCAAACAGAGTCAATAAATCACCAAAATTTATATGAACACTAAGGAACATATAGGGAATGTACTGGGAAGTTTGGGAGTCCATTGAATGAATTTTGATTCTGATTAACAATCCGCGTTTTTGGGAGTTTTCGGTAGCCGGAAACACATTGAAACGAAATCGGAAAAATCCCAAATTTTTGCAGTGAGTTTCTGGGCATATGAGGGACTTACTGGAATATTTTAAGAATTTTTAAACATCGGGTGATAAGTAATGTGAATTATTCGGTTAAATACTGTTCTACAAATAAATTATTTGAGTTATAAAAAATAAGTTTATAAATTCCCAAAATATTTTTCCTTGAATTTATATATATTATTACTGATTACTAAAAAATTTTCCAGAATTTTATGAAATACCTAGACCAAATAGGATTTTTGTGTAACAACTCGGAAATTCGTTGTTATCTTCTTCTTTGTTATCGATTGTATCTATTCCTTGTAACTCCGAGATTCGCTTATTAATGAAGTTTTTGTTAATTAATTATGATTATGTATGTTATATCACATCTAGTCCCTTATTAAATCGCATCGCTAATCTCATCACATCGCAGCTCGCAGTTAATTATATGGTTTTTATGTTATTTATGTGTTATGTATGTTTGTGGTTATGATTACGCTCGCCTATCGCATCGCTCTGGCACACTCGAGTCGCTAAATCGCACTATTATATCAATTCTAACGCTTAAAAATAACTATTTAATACGAAACGAATCGCCAAACAAAGAAAAACCCAAGATTGGGTCAAGTTCGCTCGAACTTGGGTGACCCCAAGTTCGGCCGAACTTGACTGACCAAACTCAGGTTCTCTCTTTTAACACAAGTTCGCTCGAACTTGCCTGAATCCCTAGGGATTCAGCAAGTTCGGCCGAACTTAGCTCACTCCCACTAAAAACCCTACAAGTTCGTGCGAACTTGTACAATTTTGTACAAGTTCGGCCAAACTTGACTCCCAACAACTCAAATCTTGCCTTCACTTATAAATACTCAGCTCCATTCCCTCATATGAACTTGCTGCAACTTTGCCCAGAGCTCTCAAACCTGAAACTTTTGTGTTCTAAGTAAGAATCAACCCGATTTCAGCTACAACAATGTTTATCAACGATCTACAAATGTTTACAACGATTTTGGCACAAGGCATAGCCTTCGTTTTCATCAAAACTCTTTACGAAAAACATCATCTTTTTCAATAAAACTTTTGTTTTTCACTCAGATCTATGCTTAGATCTAAGTAAAACCTTTAAAAGACTTGATTTCTACACAAATTTACGGACTTTTGATGATGTTTTCTTCATTTCTGATATAAAACGAAGCATTTGTCATTCAAGATCCCAAATCTGGAAGCAAAAGGACGTTTATGTTGGTTTACACAAGCCGAACTAACCCAAAAGAACCCCGAGTTCGTCCGGATTAGCCCACGATTTTGTAAAATGGCTAAAACCGCTCTAAAAGACCTCTCCGACCTATGTTTGCTCAGTAGCACATGGTTGGAGGGATGAACACTCGATTTATTCAGCAAAAGACACGAAAACGCAAGATTTTGGACCCGAAAACATCAAGTTCGCTCAAGAACTTGCACCCAAATGGGTTAAGTTTGACCGAACTTGGGATATTTTCACCAAACTCTTCACAAGTTCGACCGAACTTGTCTAGTTTCTTAGGAAACTATACAAGTTCGCCCGAACTTGTCATTTCTGTAAGAAATTCTTACAAGTTCGCCCAAACTTGACAAGTTTCCTAAGTAACTTACCAAGTTCGACCAAACTTGGATCTAAACACATCAAAACCTTACAAGTTTGCTCGAACTTGTATGTTTACATACAAGTTCGCCCAAACTTGCGTACTGCTCAACTCAAACTTCACCGTTTTGGCTTTTCGGAAGACTAATGCACTTCTATTTGTTTACAGGCTGATCTGGCGCACTCCACAACTCTCCTCAAAATCTTAAGTCTTACCAAAATGCACCCACAGTGAGTATACTTGACCCATTTTCGCTTTAATGCACTTTTTGGGTGTTACATACGTTCCTATATCAAAATCACTTCACAAATCGAAATTGTTTATCACACGCGAATAATCTGATTGTATATGCTCGATACGTGATACTAGAAACATGTGACTAGGACTTATTTTCATTAACTTGCCTCCTTAGCTAGTATGGTACTATAGTTTGGCTAAAACCCGATGGGGTCTAGTTAGGATGGTCGCGCCAGCCTTTTCATGATAGTTAGCATGAGAAATGAGCCTATGTTGTGTTAAGTGTTTTGGTGTATCATGATATGTAATTAGATTGTTTCACAAACGCTTTCTCGACTATGCTAGTATTATTCAAACTCGTATGCTCACCTTTACTTAATTGTATTGACTTGTATTTTAACGTATGTAACAAGTTGAGGATTTAGCTTGGAGTGCTTTGGAGTAGTTTTATTTAGTATTTTGCTTATCTTGTTTAGAACGGTTGTAATAAAAATCTAGGGATATCGAACCATGTTGTTTTTATGAGAAAATCAGAATTTCTGTAATGGTTGTTTGAAATATTATGTTTAATAGTATGGATGTTAAACGTTAAGTAATGTTGTGGGATAATTGTTACGGAATTTCTCGTGAGACAATCTGGTCGCCTAGTGCCACTAACCTCGATGTTTCCGCCATCGGTTGGGGTGTGATAGATTGTTATCAGAGCGAATTCCTTCGGATAATAGGTAGAATTGCCATGTTTGACCCAGTAGCATGTTTAAGTACCCGATTGACCAATCTTTGAATTAAATGCTAATCTACTTGCCATAAATGCTTAAATATGCCTTTCCTAAGGTAAATACAATATACACGATTATGAAACGCTCATGTCCCACAAACGAGGATCAAGTTGAGATTAGGTGTGATAACCAAGAACTCTCAATAAGATCGCTCATTCCACGTATTACTCATCACGAGATATCTTCGTTGAGTTAGGAGTGACATCCAAACCTCAACGAACATCTCCATTTCTATCTAGTGGAACGCCCGATGTGATCGGTGAGCATGGCCACAACTAGGATTGATGTTGTTAAGTTAGGGGTGAAACCCGCATCTTAATAACTAACCCGTGATCCGATTTTCAATCTCACCAAAGTCTCGGTTATGCCGATACTTTGGAACACGTATTAACTGGAAGGGTAAACGTCATTAGCCGCTTGCGGTGAGAACGTTTATCTATTAGGCCAAAACGTGGGTCCAAATGCAAAGGGTAGTCGAATCACTTTGGATAGTCAACGTCTCAAAACCCATGACATTCCCAATTTATTTAAGCGTATATCGTCGATTTACGCATCATCAAATTTATTATTATTTATGTGTTTAAAATTTTGAGAATTTTCACTTTATTCGATTTCTCGCTTAATTGTTTATTTCTCGCATTATCGATTTCTCGCTTTATCGCTTTACGCTTAATAGAACGCATGAACTACTCGCACAGTTCTCGAAATCTAAAACGCTAAATAAATGCACCAATCAAACTAAAATGCTCATCTCTCTTACGCGTATGTTTTCATACGTGATACTATCTCGCTTATGTATATACATATCGCTTATATCTCGCTTATATCTTGCATCTCATATCGCGCTACGCATGTTGGTTAATTAGAAGTGAATACATGCAAAATATGTGGTTACATGCCTACGTTCTTATGTGCCTACGTGTTTGCCTGCCTATGTGTTTACTTGCCTATGTGTTACGTGCCTTGTATGAATAATAATAATAAATATTTTTAGACATAAACTTATTATAATCGAGTCTCTTCCTATCAAATCCTTCAATGTAGATGTCTTCAATGGGATCACACACCAGGAGGAATCTCCAGTGCAGCAACACCGACAAGCGTATCGCTACAATGGTAGCCAAGGAGATAGCTAAAGTCATTCCGCAAATCGTCTCGGAAATTCATGCCGTGAGCAGTAACTCATTAGTCAACTCAAAAACTGAGAATCCCAAGCCGCGATTCAGCTTCAAGAACTTCAAGGCTTGTGCACCTCTCGCCTTCACGGGCAATGACGGACCGACTTCTATGTTTCACTGCTTCGATGCTATTGAGATCACTTTTAGGCAAAGTGGATGCCCCGATGACCTCCGCACCGTGAACGCTACCGGAGTCTTCCAGTCCCGTGCTCTCGACTGGTGGACAGCTGAAAGAAACAACTTTGGAAATGATGAAGCCTACAATCTATCTTGGGAGGAACTCAAGGAAGTAATGATGAAGGAGTTTTGTCCTCCCATGAAATGCAAAAGCTCGCGAATGAGTTTTGGGGTATCAAGCAGGATGGTCCCGACAATGCTGGTTTTACTGCTCGGTTTAAGATTTTGAGCATCATCTGTCCCAGCCAGGTTGATACGACTGAGAAAGCTATCAACAAGTACATCCGTGGTTTGCCCGAGTGCGTTGCAAGTTTCATGAAAGTTGCTCGTACTACAACCATCGAGGAAACCTACATGCTCGCTGCTGAGATCAACGATCAGGAGTTCAGGATGGTTATTTCAAGAACTCGGCTAAAGTCGCCAATCAAGCTGCGTCGAACCATCCGCTGCCCGCCGCTCCAGCAAACCCTCAACCGCTTCAGTCAAACGCTACAAACGCACCTCCAGCTAAGCGTGCGTATACTGGACCTCACCCTCTGTGCCCTAAGTGCACTAATGCCGTTGGTGGCAACTGCCGTTTTTGCACAAACTGCAATATCTACGGCCATTTAACTGTGAGTTGCCGATCAGGTCCTCGTCAGCCAGCTCCTCAGGCTCCAGCAGCTCCAGCTTTACCCGCTCCTCCTCAAGCCAATCAGCATCAAGCTCCAAAAGCACGTGTGTGCTATGTGTGTGGTGATCCGAATCATTTCGCCAATGTATGTCCAAATCGTCCTGTCAAGCAAGAGCAGCCAGCACCGTAGCCTAAGCAGAAGCCTCAGCCGCCGCAGCAGCAGCAACCACAAGCTGCGCGTGGTAGAGCCTCAAATCTCAACCACCGCCAGGCCCTAGAATGACAACAAGGTGTACGTTTCTCGTTAATGGTATTTATGCTTCATGTTTATTTGATACTGGTGCCGATAACTGTTTTGTATCGTTAGAATTCGAAAAGGTTTTAAATTGTAAGCACGCTAAACTCCCAAAGACTTTCGATGTGAAAGTCGCCACCGGAAAATCCATTATCGTCAATTCCGTCTTACATGGTTGTTCTCCTCGATCTCAACAGCCACATCTTCTCGATCAACCTCATACCTATGCAGTTAGGTAGCTTCGATATCATAGTAGACATGGATTTTCTTCACGAGAATCATGCTGAAGTTGTTTGTTTCAATAAAATGATTCGTTTCCCTCTCCCAAACGGTGATCAACTTCATGTTTATGGTGAAACACTCTTAAAGAAGTTGATGCTTTTGTCATGTACTCGAGCACACAAATGCTTGCACAAGCGATGTGTTGCCTTCCTCGCTCATATCGTGAACCATGAGAAAGAAAAGAAGACTTATAAAGATGTTCTCGTTGTTTTTGAATTTCCTAAAGTCTTTCCCGACGATTTACCCAGTTTACCCCTACTCGAGATGTTGAATTCCGTATCGATTTGATTCCAGGTGTTACTCCTGTTGCTAAAGCTCCTTATCGCCTTGCACAATCGAAATGCGCGAGCTATCAAGACAACTTCAAAAGCTTCTTGATAAAGGTTTCATACGCCCGAGCACATCGCCTTGGGGCGCACCCGTCCTTTTCGTGAAAAAGAAGGATGGATCGTTCCGAATGTGCATCGATTATCGTGAACTTAACAAACTCACGATAAAGAACCGCTATCCCCTTCCTCGTATCGACGTCTTATTTGATCACCTTCAAGGTGCTACTTGTTTTTCTAAGATCGATTTACGTTCCGGCTATCATCAATTGCGCGTATTGGAAGAAGACATTCCGAAAACCGCCTTTCGTACTCGCTATGGCCATTTCGAATTCGTTGTCATGCCTTTTGGTCTAACCAATGCACCCGTGGTTTTCATGGACTTGATGAACCATGTGTATAAAGCTTTCTTAGATCGCTTTGTCATTGTTTTCATCGACGATATCCTTATCTATTCGAAGTCGAGAGACGAACACGCGCGCCATCTTCGCTTAGTCCTCGAACTTCTTCAAGGTAATCGCCTTTATGCTAAGTTCTCTAAATGTGAATTCTGGCTCGAAGAAGTCCAATTACTCGGCCACATCGTTAATAGTCAAGGAATTCACGTCGACCCTGCAAAGATTGAAGCCCTAAAGAGTTGGATTACACCGAAAAATGCTTCCGAAATCCGTTCATTTCTTGGATTGGCGGGTTACTACCATCGACTCATCGCAGCCTTCTCGAAAATCGCCGTGCCGCTTACCGCTTTAACTCATAAGGACAAACCTCTTGTTTGGGAATCCAAGCAAGAGGGAGCTTTTCAAACTCTCAAGCGTATTCTATGCAACGCTCCCGTACTCGCTTTACCCAACGAAAACGACGATTTCGTTGTTTACTGCGATGCCTCGAATCTTAGCCTTGGTTGTGTTCTCATGCAACGAGAAAAGGTTATCGCGTATGCGTCTCGACAACTCAAGATCCACGAGAAGAACTGCACAACCCACGATCTCGAACTCGGTGCAGTTGTTTTTGCATTAAAGATATGGCGACCCTACCTTTACGGTACTAAGTGTACGGTCTTCACCGACCATAAGAGCTTACAACATATCTTTAATAAAAAAGAACTAAACATGCAACAACATCGATGGGTTGAACTTCTCAACGATTACGATTGCAAGATACGCTACCACCCCGACAAAGCAAACTTCATCGCCGATGCTCTAAGCCGACGAAATTATGTGTATGGTGTTCGTAACTCTCAAGCTTTGAATGATCTCGAAATCAAGATTTGCTCTGCTCAATTCGCTTGCTTTAACGAGAATACTTTGGAGGAAGAAATGAAATGTGGTGCCGAAACTCAACTCGTTGTCAAACCTAACGGTATCTATTATTATCTCGATCGCATTTGGATTCCTAACCGTGATAATCTTCGTGAATTGCTAATGAGCGAATCTCATAAATCTCGATATTCCATTCACCCCGGTGCAGAAAAAATGTACCGGGACCTTCGTCCTAAGTACTGGTGGCAAGGCATGAAAAAGGATATCGCGTTGTACGTCTCAAAGTGCTTTACCTGTTCGAAAGTTAAAGCCGAACATCAAAGACCCTCTGGCTTACTCGAGCAACCTGAAATCCCGATGTGGAAGTGGGAGAGTATAGCTATGGACTTCGTTACAAAACTTCCCCGCACTTCATCCGGTCACGATAGCATTTGGGTTATCGTTGATTGTCTTACTAAATCTGCGCACTTTATTGCTATACTAGAAGACTTTAAGGTCGAACGGTTAGCCCGAATCTATACCGACGAAGTTATATGTCGACACGGGACGCCTCGTGACATCATCTCTGACCGAGACGGTCGCTTTACTTCACGTCTCTGGGTGTCTTTTCAATCCACTCTCGGTACTACTCTCAATCTCAGTACCGCCTTTCACCCTTAAACCGACGGTCAGACTGAGCGCACAATCCGCACCCTCGAAGACATGCTTCGTGCGTGCATCATAGATTTGGGTGGTTACTGGGATACGCATTTACCTTTAATTGAATTCTCGTACAATAATATTTATCATACCAGCATTCAAATGGCTCCTTTTGAGGCACTGTATGGAAGAAAATGTCGCTCGCCTATTGCATGGCACGAGATGGGAGAAGCACAAATCACCTGTCCCAAGTTAATTCAAGAAACGACAGACAAGATCCTCCAGATCAGAGACAACCTCTTGAAAGCTCGAGTCGTCAAAAGAGTTACGCCGATAAACGCCGCAAGCCCCTGTAGTTCGAAGTGGGAGATCACGTTCTCCTAAAGGTTGCACCTTGGAAGGGAGTGGTCCGCTTCGGCAAGAAAGGAAAGCTAGCGCCTCGATACGTAGGACCCTTTAAGATTCTAAAAAGAATCGGTAAAGTAGCCTATTGACTCGAATTACCGGAGGAACTCAACAACGTACATCCGACTTTCCACGTGTCTAACCTCAAGAAGTGCCTAGCCGAGGAAAATCTCTATGTACCTCTCGAAGATTTGCAAATCAATGAGACTCTCCATTTCGTGGAATAGCTTGTGGAAATCACGGACCGAGAAACTAATAAACTACGACGCTCTTGCATCCCTATCGTGAAAGTCCGATGGGAGGACAAACGCGGTGCCGAGTAACTCTGGCAGACCTTTGAATCTTTGTAACTAACTGAAAACACTGCTAATACTAATTATCAGTGCTAAGCACTGTTACAATGATTTAACTAAGCTAATGACTAAACTCTGATCTCTATCATCTGACCTTTGTAACTCTGGCAGACCTTTGAAGCTTTGTGTAAGGCAGATGATAGGATGAGTAGTCTTTAGGGAAAGCAGTGTATGTACATCAGAGGTTGTAACCTCTGATAGTTAAACCAGAGCTCAGATAGTTTTATTTAGCTTTGTATCTTCTGTTCTTTTCATTGGGTTCAATCCCAACAATCTCCCCCTAGAACAGATGATGCCAAAAACACTTTATTCTTGGTTTTTATTCCTCATTAGGAATTCTCTTATTTGTCCTTTGAATTGAAGTTCAAAGTTAAGAGATTCCATGTCATCAGCATCCTTCACCAGCTCTAAACCTAGTAGTTCTTGGAAGTCTTCTACTGTAAGCTCATAAGCAGCTTCCATGGATAGTTTAGTGGCTGCACCATCAGACTTGAGCAGTGTCAATTCATGGGTGACTTTATCGACCATTCATTTTAGAATTTTTGGGTCTGATGGTTTTCTTGAAGGAGCTTTTATTTCTGAGGTTTGAGTAGGAGCTATTATTGATAAGTCTTTAGCCAGCTTGGCACTTCTGTCATCTGTTGGATAATCAATCATGTTCTGAATCCCTTCTTTGATAAATGTATCCTCAAAATCTTTGTCAGTCTTTTCAGACATACCCTCTTGCCTTTTTCTGTGTAACATGGCAAGTGTGGAATGGGCAGATGTTGAACTGGACTTTTTGGAGAGTTGAGCTCTGAGGATAGCATCTTCTTTTGAATAGTCAGGCTTAGGAGGCATGGATGGATCATTTTTCCTTCTTTCTTCCAAAATTTTGTAGGTGTCTATCACCTCACCTCACCCCATCTCATCCCTTGGTTTTTGGAACCATAATGATTCTGAATCAGTTCTTGCTTCATTCTCTTTAACTTCAAGGCACTTTATATCTTTCTTGTATAAATCCCAGTTGGGAGGAGTTGGCTTTTTGAGAGGGTCTTTCAACATTTCTTGCATTCTGTTGATTTCTTCTCTTAGCTCATCTATGCTCCAGTCCCTGAACTATGCCCTTGTTGCCTTATACATCTTCTTTTCCATGATATACTCAATGAGTTCACTTTTGGGCAGCTTATCTTCCCTTACTGACAACTGGTTGCTCAGATCTTTGACAAAGTTTTGTAAATAGTGACTTTACTCAGTTGAAAGGATATGACAATCTGTATTTCTCTATCATCTTTACCAACTGATTCTCTCTTGGCAATATCCTCTACTTGCTTCCTTTTCAGTTCCAGGTAAGCATCAACATTTGTTGGTCTTGGATAGCCATCAAGGGATAGAATTGTTCTTTTGTCAGGGTTATCCTCTGAAAAGAAACTTAGGATCTCTTCCCTGACTGCTGGTAAATCAAGAGGATACAACTTTGATGCAGGAGTGACTTTAAGAGTTGAAGATGTTGTAAGCACTGATGTGGAGGTCACTGGTGTTGATGATATTGGAAGAGGTGCAGAGATCACATCATCATTTAACACTTATGTGATTTTTATCCTTTTGAACCTTAGAGTGGGTGATGGTGGTTGTGGGATCTCTGGTGGTGTGGATAATGGATGGGTTGTTGTGGGAAATGTGATCATGGCAGTGGATAGAGTTGCATTTGTTGCAACCTCTGCTGTATCAATAGATGTTGACACAACAGGTGCTGTAACATCTGCTTGTGTGGATGTGGGTTGTGATTTGGAAGATGTGATAGGTTTTTGAGAGGCAGAGGTTTTAATGGTTGGATTGGTTGCAGGCTTAGTTTTAGGAGGTGTGGATGTTGGTTGCCTAGCTTTTCTAGCAGGTATCCTTTTTGATGAAGTACCAACCTCTCCTTTTTCTTTTTGCTGTTTAATCTTTTTTCTCAACCAACACTTTGCTCTCCTCAATCACTATCTTCTTGTGACTGGCCCTGCCTTTGCCACAATATCATCATTTAAATCTATCTTCTTTGAACCATCAGACTTTGGAATATTCAAGGTAGGTCTGGCCTTATCATCATCTATTGTTAACTTCTTTGGACCCAAAGGTTTTTCCCCCTTTTTGGCTTCATCTGTTGTAACAAATATAACCGTTGGAGGTGCATGGCCAGTGGTTGTGAGTATATGTGCTTTGAGTAGCAATGTCTTGATTCCTTGATTCAAACATGTTTCTAACATCATTATCTGATGCTTGTGTTGTAGATCCAAATAATGTTGTTGATATTGAAACAGAGGGTTAAGAGCTTCTTTGAGATAAGCAGTGGATATAACAGAGGGTTGACTTTTGTTAACTATCATCTGCTTCAGTAAACTTTTGATTTCATCAATAGAACTTTCTATCCTTGTCACTCTCTCCATCAAATCCTGATATTTTAGCTCATCACCTAATTTAATAGGATCATCTGAACTCCTACCAGTGGTGGTAGTTATATCTATGTCATCATGAGGAGTGGTTTAGGACCAGTTCAAACATAGATGCCCCTTTGTCTTGGTACTAGGGACCTCCCACAATAGAGGTAACAGTTGTTGCCTCAACAGGGGTTGCCTTCAACCAAGTCTTAGTAATGAAACCACTGTCCAAATGAGAACTTGGGAGTTCAGCAATTGTAATGGCTGCTTGTGTTGAACTATCACCAAGGGTTACATGTAACCCAAGGGATGTAGCCTCTACATTTGCTGAGGGCTAGCAATGAATAAAGAAGCAGACCCAGCCTCTTGATGAAGTATATTCTCAGTAATAGGTTGTTGAGAAGTGTTGGTTTGTGTCTGAACTAATTCAATTGCATTCAGCAACGGTACAATTGTGGGTGGAAGTGAAGTCATTGGTGAAGGTGGTTGTGTAGAAAGCGACATTGCCCTGGGAGAGGGGCTATGGAAGATAGAGCCAAGTGGATCTAGAGCTTCATAATTTGGCGTCCCTGTGTCTACAACCTTTTCCTTTTGTGAGGAAGAACGAGGAGTTTCAAAGCCGGTGGGAGATCTTTGAACCATTTGTTGTGAAGAAGTAGCAGCAGTGGTTTATGACTTTGGTGCTGTCACTGGGTTAACCTCTGGGATCTAATCTTCCTGAGGACCCTTTTTTGGTTTGGTGGGCTTTTTGGAAGGTTTTCTTTTTGGAGATTTTGGTGTGGGCTTCAGAGCAGCGGTTGTGGTGCGCTGATCACCAAGAGCAGTGGGCTCAGTAGCAAGAGGTTGAGTTTGAACATTTTGTTCAGGTAAAACTTGCTCAACCTCCTCTACTTGTGTTTTCTCAACTTTATCTTGGTTAGTTATTCTGGTGAAAGTTTCATGATTAAGGCGGCCTGGGTTAATCACAGCGCCTTGTTTACTTTCAGGACCTTTAATTTGATCCTGTAAGTAAACACCCATGAAACGCGGATGCATCAAAAAAGCTTTTCTTTTTTCAATGTTTTTAAAATTGTTCACAAGATCATTGAACAGTATCTAGGAGTAGTTAAAATCTGTGTCAGTTAAAATTGCATACCCCAGATATTGCATGTTCAATGGAATTTCATTGAAACCAGTGGTTTTTGCTGAGAGACAAGTAAGAATTGTGTGAAAGAAAAATCTCATCTCAGCAGGAAAGTTAGGTTTAAAAATGGTCATACCTTTCATCTGGCCTACATAACCTCTTTCCAAAAACTCTGCTTGGATCTCATTTTGAGGAAATGACACAGGGTGTTGTAAGCCATTTAACATGAAAACTAGGGAGATCGATCAGGGGCTAATTTGCATCAACACTCCCCCTACTCTTGAGATTATTGTGTAAGGAACACCAGTAGCAGATGAGTGAACCTTTGCATTTTTCCAAAAATCTCTAAGAGAATCAATGGGAATTGGGGCTTTGACTGTTAGCATGTGCTTGAATTTCGACTTTTGCAAAATTCGAATCATTGGATGATAGCGAGTATTTGCGTCGTTTTCTTCAAGTATGGCGGTGTAATTGTGTGGAGTTTTGATTATGAGTGTGTAGGGTGGAAGTTCTTGAGTTGATTTCTTTGAAGATTTTGATTTGGGAGCCATAGTGTTAGAGAGAAAAACTGTTGTGAGATTTTTGGAACTGACACAGTTTAGGGTAAACACTGATGAATGATAAAACATGGTTTTTATAGGGTTTTGAAAAAGTGAACATGACGTGGTATCTGTTTGCAAGATCTGATGGCTAACATCTGTCCACGTGTAACCTCTGATGAGACAAGTAACCGTTGAGGTGGCAAACCACTGTTTTAGGACAGGGGATTGGACAATACTGATTTTTAACACTATCAGTGGATAGCTATCAGTGTTTTGAAAAAGTGGTAAAAATGGAAGTCAGAGGATACACTTTTATAGTGGATAAGATTTTGAAGCCTATCAGAGGTTATGAGCAATCAGATGTTATGATCAGATTTTAAAGATTTATTGAAAAATTCAATTGTAACTATTTTTAAGGATGAGTTTTTGATTTTCTGAAAACATTTTGATGCTATGTACGCATGAATTTACAAGAACCTTGTTTTTAATCCATGTTTAGCATTCCAATTCTTGAGATCAATTTTTCAAAGGCAGATGTATCCAATGCCTTGGTTAAAACATCTGCCCATTGATCTGAAGTATGGACATGATGCAAAGAAATCAAACCTTTTTCATAGCAATCTCTCACCAAGTGATGTTCTGATGTCAATGTGCTTTGTAGTTGAATGAGAAACTGGATTTCTAATGATGTTTTCAGCAGCTTGACTGTCCAATTTGAGTGGAGTCTTTAGTGCAGTTACACCAAAATCCAACAACTGATTTTGAAGCCACAAGAGTTAAGCAGTGTAGCTAGCAGCAGCAATATACTCTGCCTCAGCAGTGGATGTTGAAACTGCAACCTGCTTTTTGTTTTGCCAAGACACTAGACAATCACCTAGGAATTGACATCCTCCTGATGTGGACTTCCTTGTAGTTTTGCACCCAGCAAAGTCACTATCTGAAAAACCTGAAAGCTCAATATTTCCATTAGCTGGATACCATATACCATGTGTGGGAGCACCTTTTATGTATCTGCATATCCTTTTTATAGCAATAAGATCAGACTTTCTAGGTAATGCCTGTGATCTGGAAAAAAACACATATTGCAAACATGATGTCTGGCCTTGATGCAGTTAGGTACAATAAAGACCCAATCATGTTTCTATAAAGACTTTGATCAACAAGGTCATCTTTACCATCAATGGTGACTAGCTTGGAGGTTGCCATGGGTGTGCTACATGGTTTACAATCATCCATATCAAACTTTTTAAGCAGTTATTTCACATACTTGTTTTGATGGATAAATGTACCATTGTGCAATTGTTTAACTTGGAGACCAAGAAAACATTGGAGCTCACCCATTGCACTCATCTCAAAATCTGCTGCCATGATTTTTCGAAACTCTTCACACATAGCAGTGCTTGTGGATCCAAAAATGATGTCATCCACATAAATTTGGACAATCATCAAATCTTTTCCTTTCCATTTTAAAAATAGGGTTTTATCTATTTTACCTCTAGTAAACCCTATGGATAAGAGAAAAGTGGATAGAGTTTCATACCAGGCTCTTGGTGCTTTTTTCAAGCCATACAATGCTTTGTTGAGCTTGTAGACATGATCAGGAGGGAATGCATCTTCAAAACCCGGAGGTTGACAGACATACACCTCTTCTTTGATTTTTCCATACAAAGATGCACTCTTTATATCCATTTGAAACTCCTTTATGTTGTGGTTAGCAGCAAAAGCTAAGAACAGGCGAATAGCTTCCCAACCTTGCTATAGGAGCAAAGGTCTCATCATAGTCTATACCTTCTTCCTGTCTGTAGCCTTGAACCACGAGCCTTGCTTTGTTTTTAACAACAATACCCCTTTCATCAGTTTTGTTTTTGAAGACCCACTTTGTGCCAATTGGACTTACATCTTTTGGCAGTGGCACAAGCTCCCAAACTTGTTGTCTTTTGAATTGAAGGAGTTCTTCTTGCATGGCTTCTACCCAGCTGTTGTCTTTCAGTGCCTCTTGGTACTTGACTGGATGTATGAGTGATAGAAAACCAGCAAAAAGACAAATATTTTGGGATTGGCTCCGCGTGAGCACCCCAGATTTGACGTTGCCAGTAACTTTATCTGCTGGATGGCTTTTGAGATAAATCAGATCACCTTGGTATGGAACAATAGCATTTTGAGGTGATGGCTGCAAATGTGTATCATCTGAGCTAACCTCTGCTGGTGAATTTGAAGTATCAGTCACTAATGAGAATGTAGGTGGAGGTATTGGGGGTATAGAGGTAACATTCTGATGATTTTGGTGACCAAAAGTAGGACTTTTATCAACAGATGTTTGATTTTGTGAACTGACAGAGGTTTGAGGATCAACCACTGTTGACCTAGAAATGGCAGAGTTTACACAAGAGCTTGTAGCACCTGATCCTCTGTTGGAAGAATAGACTTTTGTTTGTGGAAGCACACAGTCATATCCTTGATCTTGATCTTCTTCAGATGGTTGTGGTGTACCTACATTGTCTAGCTTGATAGAAACATCAGCAAATGTGAATTTATCTAAATCAAAAAGCTATGCAGGATTTGCTGGGATTTTCAGTGATGAAAGTTCATTGAACTTGACATTCAAAGTTTCTTCAACACACTTGGTCCTAGAGTTGAAAACTCTGTAGGCTTTAGCAGTTGTTGAGTATCCTAGAAAATAACCACAATCAACTTTGGCTGCAAACTTAGATATAGAATCTTTTAAGTTCAAAATGAAGCATGGACAACCAAAAACTTTAAAATAGGAAATCAGAGGTTTGATTTTATACAAAATCTCATAGGCAGTCTTTTGATGCCTAGGGTTAATCAAAACTATATTTTGAACATAGCAAGCAGTGTTTACAGCCTCTGCCCAGAAAGACAAAGGTAAACCAGAATCTACTAGCATAGTCCTTGCTGATTCAAGTAAAGTTCTATTTTTCCTTTCAACCACCCCATTTTGCTCTGGAGTTCTTGGAATGCTATATTGTCTAACAATTCCTTTTGACTCACAAAAAGCATCCAACTCCCTATTTTTAACTCTGTTCCATTGTCACTCCTAAAGTTTTTTACTGGAAGATCAAATTGCTTTTCTACTTGTTTGACAAAGTTTTGCAAAATGCCTGCAATTTCATCCTTAGAGTGGAGAAAGGGTCCATGTAAACCTAGAGAAATCATCAACTATCACTAGGCAATACCTTTTGCGTTTTAAGCTCATGATTTGCACTGGGCCAAACAAGTCCATGTGTAGCAGTTGTAAACACTGGCTTGTTTTGGAGTCTTCAATTGATTTGAAAGAACTCTTATGTTGTTTGCCTTTTAAACAGGAAACACAATGTTCATCATAGGAAAATTGCTTGTGAGGCAAACATCTTACAAGACTTTGTTTTGAGAGTGTGGTGATAGTTTTAAGATTTGTGTGTCCAAGTCTTCTATGCCATAACTCAGTCTCTTTGCTAGAAGCAACTAAGAATAAGCATGTTCCAGACATAGGATTATCTTTTAGCATATCTACCACATACACATTCCCACTTTTGTGTGCAGTGAGTTGTGCTTTGCTCTCAGTAATGATTTGATCAATCTTTTTAATAACCTCTGGTCCTACAATTTGATAAGTTTTCTTAGTGAAGAAGGATCCATATCCTCTATCACTCATTTGTGAGAAACTCAGCAGGTTAAATTTCAGATTGTCAATTAAATTCACATTTTCAAACTTGAGTTTACCAGCCAGAACCGACCCAGACCCTAAAACCTTTCCCTTTGAGTTATTACCAAAAGATGTATCACCCCCCATGAGCTATGAAGTCCTTGAGAAGGGCTCTACATCCTCTCATATGCCTGGAACCTCCACTATCTACATAACATAAGCTATCAAGTCAAGTAGAGGGTCCCTGCACATCAAGTAAATAGATCAGTTAAGATTGGTCTCCAAATTCAAAATGGCTTTGGATGGGGTCACAGATGGTGCAGCCTCAAGTCTAGGACAATGGTCAATGGTTTTGAAATTTTCTTGTAACATCGCTCTTGACCATTTTCTATCAGATGATTGTATCCATAAGGGTGCTTGTTTACTCGTTGCTTTGAAGGCTTTTTGTAACCTTCATAAGCATGGGGAACCTTTTTATAAGCATTGGCCATACCCTCTTGGAAATGAGTTTGATGGTGGGGCATCTGTCACTAGCACCTCTCTTTGAACAGAGGTTTTGTTTAAGGCTTTTGTAACAGATGTTTCAATTGGTTCAAAACTCTGCTTAGATTTATTTCTAGCAGAACATGAACTTTCTCTTTTTAGTGCTTTTGCCTTGATCTCTTTTACCTTTTGTTCATAGTTTTTGAGATAGGCACACTGTTGAGTTGAGTGATTTGTTTTGTTGCAGATGGTGCATTTTGAAGAGCTTTTGATAACACAAGTTTTGTTAATGTCATAGGCTTTTAAAAGAAAATAATATGCAGCCACATGATTTTTCTTCTCACAAAATTCACAAAACAAGTTTTTAATCTTTACTCTTCTTTTCCTATCAGATTTTTTATCAGCAGAGGTTACACTGCTGGTACATCTTTGATAGGGATCACCAGTGCTTTTGGGGCTTTAATACCATCATTGGTTGTGAAGTCCATTGGCTTAAAGTTTTCTAAGATATCACATTCATCTGACCAGGTTGGTTTAAACTGATATTTTTTAATTTCTTTATCTTTTGTTGAAACCTCTGGTTTTCCCAAAACAATTTTGTTTCCAGCTTTATCTGTGATTTTTATCTCTTCGCCAGCCAAATTTTTGGGGACTACTTCAACCAACTCAGAATCAATTTCAACAGCATTTTTCTGAATTTGGTTATAGGTTCTAAAACCTACACCAAACTTAATGTTGCTCTTGATCTGAGCATCAACCATAATCTCATAACCTTTACAGGACTCAACCAATTTTTCACAAGTGATTTGGGTTTCTTCTAACTCCTTTTTACACACTTGGTATTTTTCTACCATAGTTTGGAGTTGGTCCTTGGTTATGCTTGATTCATGTCTCAGGCTACGCATTTCAGAATCTTTTTCACTTAACTTTGATTTTAACTCTTTAATCAGTTTTTCAAAATTAAGTTCATCTTCTAAAATTTTGTTTTTCAGGTTTTCATTCACCTTCTTGATGTTTGCAAAAGCAATGATGCATTTGTGAGAACATAGATCTTTAAGGATCTGAGGTGATACCTTTGTAGCAGCCATGAGAGCACAGTCACACTCATCTTCACACACATCAACATTCCATGCGTCAGTAGGAGAGTTATTTTCATTATCAACAGTATTTTCTTTTTCTTCACTTGAAACCACTGTTTCATCACAAACTTGAACTTCATCAGTTTTTGTAGGACCGATCCTCGATGCTTAGGAACCTAAATTTGATATCTAGCATCCATAATAACGGAAATATTACGTCGTGTTTACCAATAGACAAGATTTAATCAGTTAATCATCAGTTTTATTGATCAAACGTTCTGGTTATAAACTGACAGAGCTTCGCCTAAGAAATGCCAAAGTTACAAATGAATGAGGCTTGCTAGGTATTTATAGAGACACAAGTTCGCCATAGGGGACACAAGTTCGCCCGAACTTGCTACTGCAAATTCGGCCGAACATGCCTTACATGACACTTCATGGACGAACTTGGTTATTACAAACATAAATACTTCATATGCCTAGCCTATTAAGCTCTATACTATACAGACTCGATATAAGACTAAGACATAGACATTATGCACCAACAGACTCCCCATTGGATATCGTCTTCGTCTTGTATCAGTCTTCAAAACTCTGTCTTTATATAAACGTTAACGCACACAACCGAAGAAGTTCTTGAACGGCTTCCTTCGTCGTTCTTGCTTTGGATCAGGTGTTTGATCAGTTGGCGGTGGTCTTTTAAAATTAGCCATTCTTAGAGAACTTTGCCTTACCTCTTTTTCCATTCTTTCTTTAATCGCCTCATTTCTTTTTTCCTCCTTTAGAAACTCAACTCTTTCTAAGTCTCTCCACTTTGTTTGCCACATTTTTCTAGAATTGACTTCGCGCGCATAGCAAACATTCACAACTTTCTGAAACTGCATAGCTTAAACCTTTTCACGTTCTTCAAAAACAATCTTGTTGTAGAACAAGGTTTTGATATCTTCTCTCGAGCAGTTCACAAACCACATAGGATCTAAAATCCTGATCGTTCGCCACAATCCTCTCATACCCTGATGACCCATAACTTCAATCCATTCCTGTGTAATATCCAAATGATCTTTTAACTTTAGCACAATCACAACTTCACACGTTGCTGGATCAATTTGCCACCACTTGAACAATGGGTAGAAGTTTTGTTCAATTGGCATTAGCGGCATATTCCTCATGGCTCTAGGACGTTTCATTATTAACATTATGTCCTTTTCTCTAGTTACCTTGTTTATCTTAACTCTGCGACCAGGAATAAAAGGCTTCCAATAATTCCAACCTTTAACCGCTTCATATTTAATCATCTTCCACAATAGTTGATCTATCACCTTCATTTGGTATGTGACATTGGCAGTTTGCACCAACTCTTCTACATCCCGATACGGTAATGTCTTGAAATCAGCAATGTAAATGAAGTATTGCACTCCAAACTCCCTCTTGATTGCATATATGTTAAGCTCTTTAAACCATCCCCAGCTCAAAATATCACCCAAAGAAACGTCTTTGTCTCTGGTAAAGAATGCAAGAGGACGTCGAAACTTGCGTTCGCGTGGCATCTCTTTAAACCAAGACTTTCTCGCTTGAGCTATCTCTTCATTGGTCATGGGCTTAGGTACTTTACCCTCTTGAACTGATTCAGCAATCCTTTCCTTCAACATATCTTCATCAAGCTGCTTATACATTTCTTTAAAAGTAGGAAAACTATCCGAATTAGAACCGACGTACTTTGCTTTCTATATTCGTCATCCGAAGACCAATCTTCCACAATTACTCGATTGTATTCATCAGCTTCGAATCGTCTTTGATATTGATAATCATTTGGCTCGAAAGGATTTACAGTCATCACATCTGTGACATCTCGGCTTTTCAGGTATCTTAAACGCGCTACTTCATGGTTATTCATTCCTACGCTAATTTAATTCGGAGAATTAAAATACGCGCTCGCAATAACTACACTAACTTTGTGAATTCATTGGGTGAATTACGTGCTATGTGTTATTAGACGTTTGTAGATTTTGTGGATTATTATATCACGCTTTGATTTCGCGATTATTAGTTATATAAAAAAATAATAAATAAATAGCCGAACCGAACCGAGCCGCAAAACGTGTTGACCTCACCTCCTTGCGGCCCAAGGAACTAACCTAAACTTGAGTCCCAAGCTACTTACCCAAACCGCCCCCCTTGCGGTCGCGCGCCCCCCACCCCTTTTGCCCTTTCTTTTCCCTTGTACTATATATTGGCATGTATGCATGAGTTAGTGTTTAAAAAAAACAAGAAACCCTAGTCCTAAGAGAACCGACGGCAGCCCCCCCCTCTCTCACAATCGCAAGCCTCCAACCTTCCGGATTGATTCCAATCTTGTCCCGGTTCGCTAATCATCATCGTTTCAAGGTTAGGGTTTAATTGTTTTGCAAATCACATTAGGGTTTGTGTAATCTTGATCATGATTATGGTAATGGTAGGATCATTTGTTTGAAAAGTGTTATGATTTATGATTTGTTTGCATAATTGTGCGAGTTTTTGCGATTGTGATGTTATGATGAATACAAAAATCATAGGCTGCGTTTTAGCGATAAATATCATGTTATATGATTAGGGTTTGCATGAATATTGATATACATGATGATATTTGACAAATAAACCTGTTCTTGATCGGTATTATTAAGCGTCTTGATCGTTTAAGCATGTTCTAATGCGATAAAAGTCGAAAACAGGTTGCGGAATGGCATTTACAGCCAACTTCAGTTGGCTGTAACCTGATCATTATTTATCGAAAAGTGGATTTTCTGAAGCCTAAAACGTGTACTTTTTGAAAAACGCTTCTAATGGCGCCTGATTCATATTTGTCTGAGGCCGTTTGCTATTTTTAAGTGGTCATTTAGTGCAGCAGCTGAAGCTGCGTAAATTCTGCAAAATTTGCTAGTTGTCTATCGAGTCGGATCTCATAGTCTGTAGAGGTTTGGGTCATGTAATTTGTACAGTAACTGGAGACGGGAATTTCCGGAAAACTCTCACTGGAATTTTGTTAATTGGATGAACGATAATTTTTAAATAATTTTTCCCGTGGACTGCAGTCAGAAAGCGACGAATCTGACTGCAACCTAGTATATAAATATTTTTAAATAATTGGTAAAGTGTTAGGACTTGAAAAGTTTACATATAATTCTACAGTTTATTTGACACCTCCTGTAAAAACATTGGAATTTTTGGAACGTTGGAACTATTTTATAAAAATCCTCGAAAACAGCCCAGTTATGAGCGTACAAGCTGAAACATGATAATTTGCGTTTGTGTGTACCAAAGTGTTGTATGAGTTAATCTGTGTTTATGACAAGTTGGTTTGATCATTATTTTGGTATGATGATTCTTTGCATGCATGATTGTGTTTTCGAATTGGTTATTGCGTGTGCCGCACTGTGTGTTAGTTATGCGTAGGGTTTTGTATCAGTGTGTTCACACACTAACACTAACTTTACATCGGTTGACATGTTAGGACGCGATTAGAGGTCCCATCATTTGCTACTGTTGTGTTACTCTAACTGAGCAATTAAAGGTGAGTTCACGGCCCCTATTTTATCCGGTTTTAAACAACAGGGGGAGAAACATGTATACACTCTATAACTCTTCTTTTACGTTATGTGAAATTAACGTCGTTAAACTACTCGGTAACTAAGTTAATGTTAATGTACGTTATGGTCACTAAGCAGCTAAATCACGGAAGTCCTCAACAAACTCTCGGATCGTTAGCATTGGGTTAGATAGCAGGGAAATTATAAGTAGTACTACTAGGCCCGACAAGCCCCACCCGAGCTAGTCGCGCTAGCCGACCGGGTATGGTTAACGGGTGATTAATTTGGCCTAACTTTCGCCATGGTCAGTGATAGGCCTGGCAACACTGAGGCACAACAGTCAGCTTCGATCGCGAACTCTCATGTGACGCAACTTTAGGCTCGCTACCTACATGTTAACATTGAACTTAATTATGAACCAACATTATTATTCCGGGTTAGGAATAATGGAACCAACATTATTATTCCGGGTTAGGAATAATGGAACTATATCGTTATCCCGGGTTGGGGATAACGAGGGAAACAAAACTTTTAACCGAACTTGTGAACTTATAAAAACTTGTGAACTCACTCTTCTTTAATGTTGATACTTGTTTCTTTACATGTTTCTCAGGACGCTAGGAGCGCTAGGTGCACTCACTTGCATTTGATCAAGACATTATCGAGTCTTATTTATGAATATTGTTTGGGATTTTTGGTTTTTGGCGTTTATGTTGGGATTTACTCTAATGCTTCCGCTAAACTTTGAAACTAAGATAATTTGAAAATAACTATGAATGGTTAAACAAATGTTTTTGGAAAACGTTTAAATAAATCATATAGAGTCGTTCGATATTACTAGTGTCTCAGATTCTGGTTTGATCACACGCCTCGCGGTAAAACTCCGCAAGTGGAAATTGAGGGTGTGATAGATTGGTATCAGAGCCTCTAGCTATAGAGAACCAGGTTTGCATTTAAAAGTAGACCTAAACTATAGATGTTACACGACACTAGACTTAGTTGGCACCGAACTGTGATATCTCGTTGTGTGTTATACTACAATTGTTCTATGTGAGATATATATGCATATTGTGATATACGTAACTCGTAACTAACTACACAACCCAAAAGGCAATGTCATCATCATCATCATCCGACAAATCTCGGCAATCAAGGGCGCCGAGGAAGGCACCATGGTCGAACTCTCACCACCTCATGGCGTGGAGACACGCTCAGCTGCTAGGTAAAGACTCGCTCTAGGAGGGGAGTCGTCCTCCCGTCCGACCACCGCTATACCGGTCGAACCGGTCAACTCGTTAGAAGTAGGGGACGACCTACTTAGGGATATGTTAAGAAAACAACAGGAACAACTAGAGAGAATGCAGGAGACTATCGAAGCACAGGGATGGATGATACGTCAACTAACTGGTAAAACTGGAAGGCTCGAGGAAGAGCAACATGAGAATAGGAAAGTTCGAAACATTTTAGCTAAGGATCTTCGTGCTGAGCAGCTGAGGGCTGACTGGCTCGAAGACAGGGTTCTTGAGTCCAGTTGGAGGATTCAAGAGCTGGAGCAGAATCAAGCACCTGTCCCAGTACCCGCACCAGCACCGCCCCTCCAAGCGCCGGTAGAGGAAGAAGAGGAGGATCCAGAGGAAGACCCAGAGGAGGATCCAGAGAAGGACTCGGAGGAGGATCCGGAGGATGAAGAGCCAGAACAGGACCCGGCTGTTGAAGCTGAAAACGCCGCAGAGGATGACGGCAACGATAGCGACTTGGGAGATAGAGACGTAGAAGACTGACTGTTTCGACAATCCTCGCTTTGTTTTCTTTAGTTTGTTCGTTTTCCACTTATGTTTGAACTTGAAATTTTATAATTAAACTGAGATGTTTGGTTGGTATTTTGTGAGACGTTGCAATTTATTTAATCGAATGTTCCTTTTGATTGTTTAATTTGTTGGGTTGACATAACTTGTGTGATGATTGAAGTGTGGAATATGATAACTATATTGGAAATATATACTTATCGGTGTGTGTTTGTGTTGTCTTGCGAAGATCTGAAATGGCAACTGGTCGTCGCGGAAACCTCAACATGTCACCTGAAGAATTGGCCGCATTGATCCAAGAACACGTGAATGCTGCTCTGGCAGGTGTTCAAAATCCACCAGCATGAGTGGGTCTTAACCCCTACAAGATGTTCCTTGATGCAAAACCGAGCAAGTTCACGGGTGCGGAAGGACCCATAGGACTGGTCCGTTGGATTGAAAAGTTTGAATCGGTGTTCGAGATGTGCAATTTCCTTGAAGCCAATAAGGTCAAGTATGCTGCCTCAACGTTGGAAGATGGGGGCATTAACCTGGTGGAACGCACAAGTCCAAACGCGTGGACTTGTTGCGGCAAACGCAATGGCCTGGACCGATTTAAGGCCCTAATCAAGGAGGAATACTGTCCGCGGGACAGAGTTCAGCAGTTGGAGCAAGCGTTATGGAACCACAAGATGGTAGGGTCTGAAATTGAAGCGTACACGGCCAAACATCATGATCTGGTGTTGCTATGTCCCGATCTGGCTAACACCGTCGAAAAACGACTTGAGTTTTATCTTGGGGGTCTGGTCCCTGAGATCCAGGGCATGGTAATGTCTAGCAACCCTACGACGGAGCATCAAGCGATTAGGCTGGCGCATAAACTCACTGATAAGGCGATGGAGCAAAGGAAGTTGCCACCTCGGGGTGCAACTGAAGTGGTCCCTGATAACAAAAGAAAATTTGAAGACTCACCTGCTCGACAGTCTTCGTCAGCCCAGCCACAACAAGGAAACCAGAAGCGGTCCAACAATTTCAACAACAATCGAGGTCACAATAATCAGTCTGCCAACAACACCCAGAACTCAAGCGGCTATGCGGGTCGAAAGCCGTAATGTAACCGTTGTAACCTCCATCATCATGGCCCTTGCGCCGGAAATCGCTGCCAACGATGTCGCAAAGCGGGACACGCGGCAAAGGATTGTCGCGGGGAAATCATGTCTTGACAAAATCAGAATCAGCACCAGGGTCAACAGCAAGGTATTAACCGGGGGTGCTATCAGTGCGGTAGCACTACCCATTTCAAGCGAGACTGCCCGCAGCTTCGCAACAACAACAACAATGGTGGGAACAACAACAACAACAATAACAACAATGGCAACAATGGAAACGGTGGCACAGGAGGTGCCAAAGGTCGTGCATTCACGCTAGGCCGCGGAGAGGCCAGAAACGACTCGAACGTGGTCACGGTAAATTCCCCCTTAACAATCATTTTGCTACTGTAATTTTTGATACGGGTGCAGTTAAGAGTTTTATATCTGAGTCTTTTAGGAAGAACCTAAATCTCACGCCTAAACCCTAGAGACCCCTTACGTCATAGAACTAGCCGATGGTAAATCTGTAGATGTGACCCATTTAGTAACCGGCTGTCAACTTAAACTCGCGGGTCACACCTTTACCATTGATCTGATGACAACTACCCTGGGTAGTATTGACGTGGTAGCCGGAATGGACTGGCTATCCGACGTCGGAGCTGAAGTTCTCTGTTTTGAGAAAGCTATCCGTATTCCGCTCTCTAACGACGAAATCTTGATGGTGCAAGGCGAGAAGGCAGGCGCCGTCACAAACATCATCTCTTACATGCAAGCTAAGAAGTATCTTCGCAGAAAGAAATCCTTCGGTTTGCTCGCACTGGTCACCGAGCAGCCTAAGGACGAGAAGCGGATTGAAGATATCCCCGTCGTCCGTGGCTTTTCCGATGTGTTTCCGGATGAGTTACCTTGTCTTCCACCACATCGACAAGTGGAGTTTGAAATCGAATTGGCGAACCATGCGACTCTTATCGCCAAGGCCCCGTACCGCCTAGCTCCAGCAGAGCTGCAAGAGCTGTCTACCCAAGTTCAAGAATTGTTGGAAAAAGGATTTATCCGACCCAGTACTTCGCCATGGTGAGCTCCGGTCCTTTTTGTCAAGAAAAAGGACGGGACCTTCCGCATGTGCATCGACTACAGAGAACTCAATAAGGTTACCGTCAAGAACCGATACCCATTACCTCGCATCGACGATCTCTTCGACCAACTTCAAGGGTCAAGCTACTACTCCAAGATTGATCTACGGTCCGGTTATCACCAATTACGCGTCAGGGATGAGGATATCTCCAAGACGGCATTTCGTACTCGGTATGGCCATTATGAGTTCTTGGTCATGCCTTTCGGTCTCACCAACGCACCCGCGGTGTTAATGGACCTCATGAACCGCGTGTGTAAGCCGTATCTCGACAAGTTTGTCATCGTGTTCATCGATGATATACTCGTCTACTCTAAGGGTGAAGAAGAACATGCTGAGCATCTACGATTATTGCTGGAACTACTTCAACAGGAGAAACTACATGCCAAGTTTTCGAAGTGTGATTTCTGGATTCGGGAAGTTCAGTTCCTCGGGCATATCATGAATAAAAAGGGTATACACATTGATCCCGCCAAGATCGATGCTATCAAGAACTGGGAAGCACCCAGGACACCGACAGAGATCCGCCAATTTTTTGGTTTGGCTAGTTACTACAGATGTTTCATCGAGGGATTTTCAAAGATCGCACAACCGCTTACCACTCTCACCCATAAGGGCACTAAGTATGCTTGGGGTGACAAGCAGGAAGCAGCGTTTCAATCGCTGAAGCAGAAACTTTGCAGTGCACCCATTTTGTCCTTGCCAGAAGGGACAGATGATTTTGTGGTATATTGTGACGCTTCCATTCAGGGATTGGGATGCGTACTCATGCAACGCGATAAGGTCATCACGTATGCATCCGACAGTTGAAGGTTCATGAGAAGAACTACACAACACATGACCTGGAATTGGGAGCAGTTGTGTTTGCACTTAAGATTTGGAGACACTATCTATATGGAACAAAGTGCACAATCTACACGGATCACAAGAGCCTCCAGCATATCTTTGACCAGAAGGAGTTGAACATGCGACAGCATCGCTGGGTCGAACTCCTGAACGATTATGAATGTGCCATTCGGTATCACCCGGGTAAGGCTAATGTGGTAGCTGATGCCCTCAGTAGAAAGGAGCACTTGAAACCTCGTCGGGTACGAGCACTACAGTTCACAATTCATTCGGGGTTACCCGAACAGATACGCGACGCGCAGCTAGAAGCAGTTAAGGAAGAAAACATCGAGGCCGAATCTGTGGGAAAGATGGAACGCGATTGGGAAGTGAAACCCAATGGTGCCCGGTATTTCATGAATCGTATATGGGTACCTCTCTACGGAGACCTCAGGAAGCTAGTTATGGACGAAGCTCACAAATCCCGATACTCTGTCCATCCTGGTCCGGATAAGATGTATCAAGACCTTAAAGCCGCATACTGGTGGCCCAACATGAAAGCGGATATAGCCACCTACGTGAGCAAGTGTTTGACTTGTGGAAAGTCAAGGTGGAACACCAGAAGCCATCAGGGCTACTTCAACAACCCGAGATCCCAGTGTGGAAATGGGATCACATCTCGATGGACTTTATCACTAAACTCCTGCGAACTCCGGGTGGTTGCGATACCATCTGGGTAATCGTGGATCGTCTAACTAAGTTCGCACACTTCCTAGCGATCAAAGAAACAGATAAGATGGATAAGTTGACTCGCATCTACATTAAGGAAGTAGTTTCTCGGCACGAGGTGCCAACAACCATCATTTCAGACAGAGATACTCGTTTCACGTCCAACTTTTGGCGGTCACTCCAGAAAGCATTGGGTACACGCTTAGATATGAGCACAACTTACCACCTTCAGACGGATGGTCAAAGTGAAAGGACCATTCAGACCTTGGAGGACATGCTTAGGGCATGCGTGGTAGACTTCGGGAACAATTGGGAAATCCATCTGCCTTTAGCGGAATTCTTGTATAACAACAGTTACCATACGAGTATTCAGGCAGCACCGTTTGAAGCATTATACGGTCGCAAATGTAGATCACCGTCTGTTGGGCAGAAGTTGGTGACAGTCAACTCACCGGTCCTGAGTTGATACTTGAGGCTACTGAAAAGATTGTGCAAATCAGAAACGCATGGCAGTGGCACGAGATCGACAGAAAAGTTACACTGATCAACGACGCAAACCGCTCGAATTTCAAGTAGGCGACCGCGTCCTACTGAAGATGTCACCCTGGAAGGGTGTAATCCATTTTGGGAAACGAGGCAAACTAAACCCACGGTACGTAGGCCCATTTGTGATCTCGAAGCGTATCGGGCCAGTAGTTTATCAATTAGACCTTCCTACCGAACTCAGTGGAGTTCACAACGTTTTTCACGTGTCCAATCTGAAGAAGTGTCTATCAGATGAGACCCTAGTTATTCCATTGGATGAGATTCAAGTGGATGAGCAACTGCACTTTGTGGAACAACCTATCGAGATCAGGGATCATGAGATTAAGACTCGAAGGCACAGCAAGATACCGATTGTCAAGGTTCGTTGGGACTCTAAGCGTGGACCGGAGTTCACGTGGGAAAGAGAGGACCAAATGAAAAGCAAATACCCACACCTTTTTGCAGCTAAGCAGCAATCTAACGTTACCACCAATTAAATTTCGGGATGAAATTCTTTCAACATGGGGATGATGTGACAGCCTGGGAATTTCTTGTACCATTGCTAACAAACTGAATCTTTGTGCATTGCATTCTAAACCGCGTTTACTCAATTTTCGGGACGAAAATTCTTTCAACATGGGGATAGTGTGACATCCCGGCTTTTCAGGTATCTTAAACGCGCTACTTAACGATTATTCATTCCCACGCTAATTTAATTCGGAGAATTAAATTACGCGCTCACAATAACTACGCTAACTTTGTGAATTCATTGGGTGAATTACGTGCTATGTGTTATTAGACGTTTGTAGATTTGGTGGATTATTATATCACGCTTTGATTTCGCGATTATTAGTTATATAAACAAAATAATAAATAAATAGCCGAACCGAACCCAGCCACGAAACGTTTCGACCTCACCTCCTTGCGGCCCAAGAACCTAACATAAACTTGAGGCCCAAGCTACTTACCCAAACCTCCCCCCCTTTGCGGTCGCGCGCCCCCCACCCCTTTTCCCCTTTCTTTTCCCTTGTGCTATATATTGGCATGTATGCATGAGTTAGTGTTTTAAAAAAAAAACAAGAAACCCTAGTCCTAAGAGAACCGACGGCAGCCCCCCTCCCCTCTCACGATCGCAAGCCTCCAACCTTCCGGATTGATTCCAATCTTGTCTCGGTTCGCTAATCATCATCGTTTCAAGGTTAGGGTTTAATTGTTTTGCAAATCACATTAGGGTTTGTGTAATCTTGATCATGATTATGGTAATGGTAGGATCATTGGTTTGAAAAGTGTTATGATTTGTTTGCATAATTGTGCGAGTTTTTGCGATTGTGATGTTATGATGAATACAAAAATCATAGGCTGCGTTTTAGCGATAAATATCATGTTATATGATTAGGGTTTGCATGAATATTGATATACATGATTATATTTGACAAATAAACCTGTTCTTGATCGCTATTATTAAGCGTCTTGATCGTTTAAGCATGTTCTAATGCGATAAAAGTCGAAAACAGGTTGCTGAATGGCATTTACAGCCAACTTCAGTTGGCTGTAACGTGATCATTATTTATTAAAAAGTGGATTTTCTGAAGCCTAAAATGTGTATTTTTTAAAAACGCTTCTAATGGCGCCAGATTCATATTTTTCTGAGGTCGTTTGCTATTTTTAAGTGGTCATTTAGTGCAGCAGCTGAAGCTGCGTAAATTCTGCAAAATTTGCTAGTTGTTTATTGAGTCGGATCTCATAGTCTGTAGAGGGTTGGGTCACAAAATTTGTACAGTAACTGGAGACGAGAATTTCCGGAATACTCCCACTGGAATTTTGTTAATTGGATGAACGATAATTTTTAAATAATTTTTCCCGTGGACTGCAGTCAGAAAGCGACGAATCTGACTGCAGCCTAGTATATAAATGTTTATAAATAATTGGTAAAGCGTTAGGACTAGAAAAGTTTACATAAAATTCTACAGTTTAGTTGACACCTCTTGTAAAAACATTGGAATTTTTGGAACGTTGGAACTATTTTATAAAAATCCTCGAAAACAGCCCAGTTATGAGCGTACAAGCTGAAACATGATAATTTGCGTTTGTGTGTACCAAAGTGTTGTATGAGTTAATCTGTGTTTATGACAAGTTGGTTTGATCATTATTTTGGTATGATGATACTTTGCATGCATGATTGTGTTTTTGAATTGGTTATTGCGTGTGCTGCCCTGTGTGTTAGTTATGCGTAGGGTTTTGTATCAGTGTGTTCACACACTAACTTTAAATCGGTTGACATGTTAGGACGCAATTAGAGGTCCCATCATTTGCTACTTTTGTGTTACTCTAACCGAGCAATTAAAGGTGAGTTCACGGCCCCTATTTTATCCGGTTTTAAACAACAGGGGGAGAAACATGTATACACTCTATAACTCTATCTTTTACGTTATGCGAAATTAACGTCATTAAACTACTCGGTAACTAAGTTAATGTTAATGTACGTTATTGTCACTAAGCAGCTATGTCACGGAAGTCCTCAACAAACTCTCGGATCATTAGTATTGGGTTAGATAGCAGGGAAATTATAAGTAGTACTACTGGGCCCGACAAGCCCCACCCGAGCTAGTCGCGCTAGCCGACCGGGTATGGTCAACGGGTGATTAATTTGGCCTAACTTTCGCCATGGTCAGTGATAGGCCTGGCAACACTGAGGCACAACAGTCAGCTTCGATCGCGAACTCTTATGTGACGTAACTTTAGGCTCGCTAGCCACATGTTAAAATTGAACTTAATTACGAACCAACATTATATTTCCGGGTTAGGAATAATGGAACCAACATTATTATTCCGGGTTAGGAATAATGGAACTATATCGTTATCCCGGGTTGGGGATAACGAGGGAAACAAAACTTTTAACCGAACTTGTGAACTTATAAAAACTTGTGAACTCACTCTTCTTTAATGTTGACACTTGTTTCTTTACATGTTTCTCAGGACGCTAGGAGCGCTAGGTGCACTCACTTGCATTTGATCAAGACATTTTTATCGAGTCTTATTTACGAATATTGTTTGGGATTTTTGGTTTTTGGCGTTTATGTTGGGATTTACTCTAATGCTTCCGCTAAACTTTGAAACTAAGATAATTTGAAAATAACTATGAATGGTTAAACAAATGTTTTTGGGAAACGTTTAAATAAATCATATAGAGTCGTTCGATATTACTAGTGTCTCAGATTCTGGTTTGATCACACGCCTCGTGGTAAAACTCCGCAAGTGGAAATTGAGGGTGTGACAACATCCTCCTCAAAATCAAACTCTAGCGATTCAGCTTCAACTTCGATCAATCTAGCTAAATCCTCCTTTGTGTAGTTATGTACATATTCACCTTCCTCCATGTTGTGTTCTAACATCAACATTAAAGGCTTCGTGGGAATAGCAGCAACTGGCTTTGCAGAATGATCAACATTTGCCATATCTATATCATCATCAGTTGGCCCTTTCTGCCCTGACTCCCCCTGACTTTTAACTTCCATTCTGTTCGAAGCATCCCAGGAGGCTTTTACTGCTTGGTCGTGACATATGACTATTCGAGATATTCGTGGTTATTCTTTCAAGAATCAAAAGACGAAACATTCGAGAACTTGGTTATTCTATTCAAGAAACTCGAGAACCTTTATCATCTGCCAGTCAGACGCATTAGAAGTGACAACGGCACAGAGTTTAATAATAACAAAATGAAGGAATTCTACAACACAAAAGGGATTCTGCACGAGTTTAGTGCTCCTTATACTCCACAGCAAAACGGAGTAGCTGAACGGAAAAACAGAACTTTGATTGAAACTGCGAGAACCATGCTTGCAGATTCTAAACTTCCAATCAGCTTCTGGAGTGAAGCAGTTGCTGCGGCTTGCTACACGCTAAACAGGGTTCTCACTGTCAAACCAACAAAGAAAACATGTTTTGAGATGATAAACCGACGGAAGCCAAATTTAAAGTTCTTGGAGCCATTCGGTGCACCTGTACCGTAATAGACCAAGATGGCAAATTCGGAGCTAAATCTCTTGAGGGTTTCTTTGTCAGATATGTAAGTCCGTTGAGAAGAGTATATGTTCCTTCGTTGAGAAAGGTTATTGAAGCAAAACACGTGGATTGTTTCAACTATACGGATCCTATTCAAAGGAGAGGTGACGCGTGGCTGTTTAACTATCAAGACCTTTGGAAGTCATTTGACTTGCCCGAAGAACCGTCTGACGAAGAAGTAGCAGCGTTATACTATCTTCACCAGTCAGCGAATCTAGAACAAATTGTTCGACCAATTGTTGTTAATCAATCCACATTGGATCCATCTTCTTCTGGCGCAAGTTCAAGTAATAGTGGTGTTCTAGCTGAAAATATTTCGGAAACATTAGCAACACCTACTACTCCTCTAACAAATGCCTCTACTGAAGCAGTGAATACAACAACGGAGCCTAGTATGCCTCAGAATCAGAATCCTGACTCAGATGAAGCACTAACATTTGATGCTGATGGGGAATCATCTTCTTCAGACGAGGAAGTGGAGCAGATAACAAGTCTTCTTAATCAATCTGCAGACCCGAACAACATAAATGAAGCTTCATCAAGCTCTCCAAATGTTGAATTGGTCGTTGATCTCAACATCACAAATCAGCAAAACTCAGTAGATGTTCCAAGTGAAGAATTTCCGCGATCATATTCTTATCATCTGTCAACAAATATTATCAGAGAACTTCAAACTGGTGTTAGAACTCGAGGGCAAATTAACAAAGCACTCAGTTGTTTCTACACTCGCGTTGCTCCAACCCAGAACTACTACTTCTATTCATGTTTCATCTCTCAGATTGAGCCAAAGACAGTTAATGAAGCTTTAGCCGATGAAAACTGGGTACAAGCAATGCAAGAAGAACTATTGTAGTTTGAGAAGTCGGGAGTGTGGAAGCTTGAAGACCTACTAGAAAATCAGAAAGTGATTGATACAAAATGGGTCTTTAAGTGTAAACGTGATGATAGAGGGGTTATTGTTTGTAACAAAGCTAAGCTTGTTGTCAAGGGATTTCACCAGCAGGAAGAGATAGATTACACGGAAGTCTATGCACCAGTAGCTCGCTTGGAATCTATTCGAATCTTTCTAGCTTTCGCATCATGGAAAGGATTTAAAGTCTATCCATTGGATGTCAAATCGGCTTTTCTGTACGGAAAATTACGCGAGAAGGTGTACGTTGGACAACCACCAGGGTTTGTCGATCCACTCAACAATAAGAAATCATACCTACTGGATAAAGCTCTTTATGGTCTACACCAAGCCCCGAGAGCTTGGTACGAGACGTTATCGCAACATCTCGTCGGCAACGGCTTTATCAGAGGAACTGTGGATAGTACTCTTTTCACTAGAGAAGTTGATGGTCATCTGATTATAGTTCAAATCTACGTCGACGACATCAACTTTGGATCTACAAACGATAGTCTTTGCAAGGAGTTTGAGGGAATAATGAAAAAGAAATTCGAAATGTCCTCGATGGGGTGCCCTGGAGTTCTTTCTTGGTTTGCAAGTAGATCAGCATCCGGATGGTATTTTCATTCATCAGACTAAGTATGTTCACGACATCTTGAAGAAGTTTGGAATGGAAAGCTTGAAGCCTCTATCTACGCCTCTTGCTCTAAATCACGGGATTTGCGTTGACGAGACTGGAGCTAAAGTTGCTGAGACGTTATGGAGATCCATGATTGGATCGTTGATGTATCTGATGGCATCGCGCCCATATATTATGTATCCAACCTACCTTTGCGCCAGATATCAGTCAAGCCGAGGATCTTACACATGCAGATCGTGAAGCAAATCTTGAGATACCTGGAAGGATGCCCAAGCACCGGCTTGTGGTACCCGCAGAACGACAATTTGGACCTCACAGGCTATGCTGATTCTGATTTTGGTGTAGATAAGTTGAATTCAAAATCAACTACAGCGGGATGCCAGTTCTTCAGAACAAGAATGGTAACCTGGCAGTGTAAGAAACAGACTACGGTCGCTTTCTCTACCTGCGAAGCTGAGTATATCTCGGCCTCCAGCTGTTGTTCACAGATTATGTGGATTCAATAGCAGATGAGAGTATGGTCTGCAATTTCTTGACACTATGCTATGTTGATAACAAGGCAGCCATAGATATAACTAAAAATTCGGTTCATCACTCACGCACAAAACACATTGAAATTCATTATCATTTCATTCGTGATTGCTACGAAAAGAAATTGGTGCGGATAGAAAAAATCCACACCGACTAACAAAAGGCTGATTTTTATACCAAACCATTTTCTTTGTCACGGTTTAAATACTTGTTGAGAATTAATGGTATGAAAAATTTGCTGACAGGTGCGGACGCTGAGGTTGAATACGGATCAGATGACGAGTTCACGTGATCCACATTGGTTTGTAAATATCTTTCTAATTTAGAATTTTGTTAAAAACTAAAATCCAAAAAGATGTTTTTGATTTTAGGGGGAGAAATGTTAGAGAAAATACAAAAACATTCGAAAAGTTTTAAAATTCAAAAACATTGGAAAAATTCAAAATGTACAAAAACATTGAAAAAGACAAAAAGAATTCAGTGTCATAAAAGGAAATGATAGTACATCAATGCACTATCACATTATGCTAAAGAAATGTAAAGTTTAAAAGTGATAAACGAGTCTTACTGTGGATGTGTCGATAGGCTTAACACGTTCAGTAAACCGTTTTCGAGATATAAACTAAATTTAGCAACTGCTTAATCTTGTGGATTAACATATCTTGGATATATGGACTTAGTACTCTGAAATTTCGTTTAAAAGATTGCCTGATTCTGAGATACGAGGTCTTTATAGATAGTTGATATCTGGGGTATTATACAAGTTCTTCTGATTTTGCGGAAGCAATGGCCTAGAACTTCTATAATACTTTCACCAAAAATCCCCAAACTGCATGCAATATTGAAAAGTATCGAAAGATATAATCATTTGCAGTGCTGAAAAGATTCCTTAAGTGGAACACACCTTAAAAGACGAGCCTTCATCTCTTTGTCTGTACGGTAGTACTAATCTGAGCTCTCAAGGTCTCGCATAATCCAGATACAGATATCAATTATGCTATATTCACCTGTAAGATGAAATCTAGAGAATCTGGATATATACGGGAGTATATTCAAGAAGTGGGAACCACATATAAGTCAAGTTTCATAAATCTTTCCTTAACATATCTTGAAAAAGTTGAGAAATGTGATAAAGCTTAAGTGGACAAACATATCGACAATATAGGTAAACGAGTTGAGTCATTTAAAGGTCAACGGTACTGGTGATATGTCTCAATCAACTAATATGATCCTTAGATACAAATTCATAAAAATATATCTGTAAATATGTTTGTACATAGTTTACATTGTTCTGTACATAGTATTTCAGCTTTACAGATTAAAATCAAAAAGATTTTCAGTGTGTTTTAGCATAAACTTGCAAATATACAAAAGATTTTAATTCTACATTGTTTTCAGCAAACCAATGTTGGAGAACGAATCTTCGAAGTCTGGTAAGATGCTAGAACTGGTGGGAATCTCTTTGACAACGGGCTGGGGGCTTATCTGTAAAATCTGAAAAGACAAAATGATAAAAATTTCATTAATATGAAACTTTGTTTTTGAAAATATCAACAGTTTGTTCGTAACGGGTCAAACCGAGGTCATTAACTTGGACTCGGCAGACAAATCGGTTAACCAAGGTCATTAGCTTGGACTTGGTCAACTGAGTGGATTTTCAATAACTGGTAAAAAGTTGAAAAGTTCAGGATTAAAATGAAAATTTGAAAAAGTTTGGTTTTAGGGTTTGGCAAGTTCGGCTGAACTTGCTAAACAAAAACAAGTTTAACAAACAAGCAAGTTCAACCGAACTTGCTAAGTAATGGCTATGTTGATTAAAAGATAAGTTCGCTCGAACTTCTGATGGGCTTTTGTTTGCTTGGGCCTTGTAAGTTCGCCCGAACTTGACATGCTATAAATACCAGTCAAGTTCGGCCGAACTCATTTATCAGCAAACTAACTCCTCTAAAGCAAATTTGATCCTCTGAGAGATTTTGAGCGAAATTGACAATTTGACACCGTTACTCTGCCCAAATCTGCTTGTTTTTGGTGATTTACACACCATCTACAATGGCCGAGGTATAAAATCGACGATTGAACCATGGATTGAACTATTATTGAAGTTTCAGATCTAAAAAGTTTAAAAATTGATAGTTCTAGGTGTTACTGGACAAAATTGAACTCATAATCTACACATAAAATCAACCGAGTAAATGTTTTTAATTAGAATGAAACGGTTGTTTGCATGTTCAAATAGATTTTTGAATTTGGAGAAGACGACAAGTGCGGCCGAACTTGTTGTCAAGTTCGACCAGACTTGCATCAAAAGATCTTCTTAAACTGGTGCAAACATGTTTGACCGAACTTACGAAAAGGAAATTTTAAATTGTTTAGAATGCAAGTTCGCCCGAACTTATTGATAAACAATGAACATGTGATGGTTACATGTTCGGTCGAACTTGAACAAAACAGAATGTTGTAGCACCATATCAAGTTCGCCCGAACTTGATAAAGTGTTAGAAATTTTGTGATTTTTCTCGATAAATGTGGTAATTGTTTTGAGTCATTTTTCAGGCACATGTTCCAGCACGTGTAATCTCAGTAGAGTTCTCGAAGAATCACAACACGTGCATCACGCTCGACAAAACGATCTATCCCTCACTTATAGAATACGACAGTATATTGAAGTTTCTTGAAGAAAACCCTATTCGCAGAGCGATTACAGAGCGCACAGTGTCGTATCGATCACACATTGTTCATTTCTGGATGAATGCAAGTTTGAGTGCTGATGAGAAGACAATTACTTCTACAGTGCAAGTTGGTAATGAAGTTAAGCTGATTACTATAACTGAAGATGATATACGCAGAGTGTTGCAAATCAATGATAAAGAAGACGATCCTATTTATCTTGATGAGAGGATGGTCAGAGGTTGTTTATTCAGGATGGGTTACAAAGGTAGCGTGAATAAGCCGACGCTGAAGAAAGGGGAAGTGCCAAACCCCTATAAGCTCCTGATGCACGCCATAATTCATACATTTAGTCATCGCAAGGCAGGGTTAGATGATGTTCAAGATTACTTAGCTTGCATGGCAACGACACTGATTCTGAAAAAGCTGTTTAACTTCTCGAAGTTAGTTTTCATGCACATGTCGAAGAACATGGAGGATTCTAGATTGTGCCTTTATCCAAGATTTGTTCAAATGTTGATTGACGAGAAGTATTCTAATATTGCACGAACATGGAGGATTCTAGATTGTGTCTTTATCCAAGATTTGTTCAAATGTTGATTGACGAGAAGTATTCTAATATTGCACGAGATCCTAACGATGTCTTATATCTAGTACACTCTCGATGAGACAACAGTGAAGAAGCTCATCAAGTTTCAAAAGCAAGCGTCAGCTCTTGTTGCGAAACCAGTGTTTGGAGCCATTAAAGATTCAAATTATATATCGCCGCCGGAAAACAAGTGGAGAAAAGATGGTAGTGATGATGAGAAAGAGCTTAACGATGTGAAGGAGTGGTTTAAAGAGTTCAAACCAAAGGCTAGGAGCGAATGGTTCTTAAAGTCAGAAGCTGATAAGCCTAAAAAGAAACGTGCTGCGAAGAAAGTCGAAACTATGCTTGTCAATGAAGATGAACCAGAGAACGTTGAAACAGTTGCTGGATCAAGTGCTCAGGTGTTACTGAGAGTCAAGAGACTGTTAAAACGACTCAAGACGATGTTATATCTGCTACTTCTGAAAACGAAGATAATTCTGATAAAGAAATTCCTGCTAAAGAACCAGAAAAGACTGAGGCAGAAATTAGAGCAGAGAAAGAAAGAGAATTGGATGCTGATTTTGATCCTAATGCAGAAAAAGAGTCTGATGAGGATAGGCCTAAGAAATCTAAATGTGCTAAGTCTGCAACTGTTTCGTCGACAAGGACTACAGGGTCTCCTAAGACTAAAGGAAAGAGAAAATCAAAGAAAGAATAAAAGGCTGTAAGCAAATGGTACAAAAGATCGTTGAAAAGCGCAGAAGTGACACAAGAACTTTCTCGTGCACAGGAGAAAGGAGTTACACAAGAACCTCCTGTTGTTGATATAAGTGAAGCTGAACGTCTAGGAGTCACACAAGAACCTCCTGTGATTATTTCTTCGGAAGCTGAAAGGCCAGGAGCCTACACAAGAACCTCCTGTGTCTAGTTTTGTGGAAGTACCGATTATTCAATCGCCGGTTTCTCCAACGACTTCAAATATTGAAAGTTCTACGCCAAGGAAGTCAACACCAAAAGGAAAACCGAAGCCGTTCAAGTTTGTGAATTTGGTAGCCGATAAGAAGGGTTTTATGGAGGAAATTAAAAAGGTTTGGAATATGGACATTCAAGGTTATCGCATGTTTCAGATTGTTAAAAAGCTCAAGCTGTTAAAAAACCCGATGAGGAAACTCTTATATATACAGGGTAATCTGCATGAGAAGGTTAAGACGATGAGAAAGGATTTAGAAGACAACCAGATTGCTGTTGATAATGATCCTTTCAACAATGAGCTTCTTGATAAACACAGTCGATTACTTCAAGCGTATAAGAAAGCGGTAATTGATGAGTGTTCTTTCTTGCAGCAAAAATCTAAGTTACAATGGCTTTCGCTTGGTGATAAGAACTCAAAATTCTTTCATAACACGGTCAAAGCAAAAAACCATCGGAGTAGAATTTTCTCGGTAAAAGACAGTAGCGGTATACTACATGAAGGAATGTCGGTTCCACAAGTCATGGTGGAGCACTATACCCAGTTTTTTGGTAGTGTTGGAAGTATAAATTTGCATCCTACGCCAGATCTATTCCATAATGTATTATCGGTTGACAAAGCTTCTGCTATGGCTAGGATTGTTACGGACGATGAAATTAAACAGGCAATGTTTTCAATTGATGGGAATAAAGCTCCAGGTCCTGATGGTTACACCTCGGTCTTCTTTAAAAAATCTTGGGATGTAGTTGGGAAGGATGTATGCAATGCGGTACAGGAGTTTTTTCGAAATGGTAAACTACTCCGTCAACTTAACCATACGATAATCTCTTTAATCCCTAAGGTTACTTCACCATCTTCCATTACAGATTATCGCCCTATATCTTGTTGTAACACACTATATAAGTGTATCAGCAAGATTATTACAAATCGAATAAAAGAAGGATTAGGTGATATTGTGAGCATCAACCAGTCAGCCTTTGTTCCGGGTAGAAGGATTTCTGATAATATCCTCCTAACTCAGGAGTTAATGCATAACTATCATCATGATAAGGGGCCACCTAGGTGTGCCTTTAAGGTGGATATTCAAAAGGCTTACGACACGGTAGACTGGAACTTTCTTGAACAGATACTGCTTGGTTTTGGATTTGATCGGCGAATGGTAAAGTGGATAATGGTTTGTGTTACAACCACGTCCTTCTCTTTGGCTATAAATGGGAATCTGCACGGGTATTTTAGAGGGCAACAGGGTTTACGACAGGGGGACCCAATGTCTCCGTACCTTTTTACGCTGGTTATGGAGGTTTTTACATTGCTTTTGCAAAAACAGAGTTCTTTGTCAGCCGAGTTCAGGTACCATGATAAATGTGAAAATCAGCGAATAATTAATCTCTGTTTTGCTGATGATCTGTTCTTGTTTTCTCGGGGTGATCATAGATCAGCAAAAGTGCTATTGGAGGCGCTAGACTTATTTAAGAACATGTCAGGTCTTGTTCCTAGTATGACCAAAAGTACGGTCTTTTTTGGTAATGTTCCGGACATAGTTAAAGACCGAATTAGAAGTATCATCCCATTTGATGAAGGCGTGTTGCCAGTTCGCTACCTTGGAGTTCCCCTTATATCTACCAGGCTTGTTTATAATGATTGTAAGCGCCTACTGGAATGTATGGATTTAAGAATGACCGATTGGAAAAACAAGAGTCTATCATTTTCGGGTAGACTTCAATTGATTAGGTCGGTCCTGTCTTCTATGCATATATATTGGGCGTCGGTGTTTATTTTACCAAAGCGCATCATAGATGACCTGGAAGGAAGAATGCGAAGATTTTTGTGGGCGCAAGGTAATAACATAAAAGGGAAAGCTAAGGTGAGTTGGAAAAAAGTGTGTATTCCTAAACGGGAGGGTGGCTTGGGTATTCGTAGGATTGGGGATATGAATAAAGCGCTTATGGTTACGCATGTATGGAGTCTTCTTACACATAGAGAGTCTCTTTGGGTAAAGTGGATCCATTCATATCGTATAAGAGACCGAAGTTTCTGGGACTTACCAATCCGAAGTAACATAACATGGAGCTGGAGGAAAATGCTACAGTTAAGGCCGATTATTCAACAACATGTATGGACGAAACTGGGAGACGGTAACAAAACACTTGTTTGGTTTGATAAGTGGGATGAGATATGCCCTTTGAATTCTTTTATTACGCCACGTATGATATCAAATGCTGGACTCTGTATGAACTCGAAGGTTGCGGATGTATGTGACAATGGGGGGTGGGGATGGCCGACCGAGTGGGTAAACCGATTTCCGGCTCTCCGAAACATGGCAAGTATCATACTGAGCCCGGGTTTACATGATAGAGTTGTATGGAGAACTAGCTCAGGAAAGGAGACGAACTATAGTGTCGCATTAGGGTGGGATGAATTCCGATTACACCAGAATGAAGTCCCATGGGCGAGTATTATTTGGTATCCCCAATCAATTCCTCGTCATTCTTTTTTAATGTGGCTTCTTGTGAACAAAAAACTAAAAACGCAGGATGTCATGAGTCGATGGTCTTCGGCGGGTAGTCCTAATTATAACCTCATGTGCTGTTCGTTGTGTATGGGTGGTTTGGATTCTCATGATCACCTTTTTTTCGAGTGTCTATATGCTGCTCAGATCTGGAATGGTATTCGAGATAAAGCAGGAATGGGATCGATCCCTAACAAATGGGGAAGGATTTTTGATCATTTGGTACAATATGCGGAATCAAAGCATGCCACTCATGTCATTGGAAAGCTTGTTGTTAGTGCGGCAACTTACTTCGTGTGGCAGGAACGAAATCAGAGATTGTTTTCTACGAAAAAAAGGAGTGCAAATCAACTCATTGAGGTTATTCTACTAACAGTTCGGATGAAGCTACATTTGATGAAATTTAAAGACACGAGTCATACTAGAGATCTTCTACAGGAATGGAGCCTTCCTAGAGGTGTGCTGATAAATGATGATGAATATGGCTAATGGTGTTACTGATGTTTTCCTTTTGTAATTTAGTGTTACGTGTATTGTCGAATGACGTGCTTATTAATAGGTACCTAGCGGCTGTAGGATGATCGCTTGATGAACTCTAGTATGGCTTGTCATACTTGAGAATTGAGGTTTCTGTCTACCTCACTTGTAATTTTTGGATTCATTGATATAATATTTACCGGGTAACCCTTTACCCAAAAAAAAAAAAAAAAAAAAGTCAACACCAAAATCTGCAACACCAAAGTCAAAACCGAAGACTCCAGGAGAGCCTAATGTGTTTGGTGATATGCACAACGATCCGATAAGTCTACAGGATCTAAACGATTTCTTCCCAGAAACAAATGATGAACTTCTAGAAAAGCGCGTGAAGGCGTTAGAAGAAAAAGTAGCGCAGAATGAACCTGAAAAAGTTGAGATGATTAACAAAATGAATCAAAGCACTGTCGAAAAAGAAATGTTGGATGACAAAGTGAAGGTGTTAGAGAATGAAAGAGAGTATCTTAAAGCGTTGATCGAAAGTTTGCAAGATGCAAATGAGAAAATGCAAACTGAGATAGCTGATCTGAAGTTTATCCAAGCCCTAAATGATCGAAGATTCTCCAGGATGCAGAAAGTTTTATCAAATGCACTGGGTATCGATTTCATCGCTGAATATGGTCGTCTAGATCAACAGGAAGCTAAGGAACGAGCTGAAAAAGAATTAGCTGAGAGTGGCAAAGGTAAAGGAGTTGATGGTGAAGCTCCTAAGTCTTCTGATGCTATAGAGAAACCAGTCGAAGATGTTTCGAACGCTTCTGAGTCTGATATTCCAAAGGTTGACGAATCTGTCAAACCTTCTGATCATATCACTGCTTCTGAAGAAAAAGACGATTAAGAAGCTGAGAAAGATGATAAAGAGGATGAAGAGGAAGGAAGTTACGAGGATTGGAATGTTGGTGACGATGATGATGACGATGATCAGGGTAATGTTTGTATTAGAGTTTCTGAAGCCAAAATCTCTGATGTTTTTGATTTTACTGCCCTAATGGACGATGAATCGAACATAATGGAAGTTAAAAGTCAGGGGGAGTCAGGGCAGAAAGGGCCAACTGATGATGATATAGATATGGAAAATGTCGATCATTCTGCAAAGCCAGTTGCTGCTATTCCCACGAAGCCTTTAATCTTGATGTTAGAACACAACGTGGAGGAAGGTGAATATGTACATAACTACACAAAGGAGGATTTAGCTAGATTGATCGAAGTTGAAGCTGAATCTCGTGATAAGGTGGTTCTAGACGGAAGTTAATGGTTAAACGTAAACCAATTTGGTAGAATGTTATTAAGAACGGAGTAGAAACAAAATGCAGTGGAAGTCTAGTAGACCAACGCCACTTAATCACCAAAACAACATCATCCAACGGCAGTTGGTCCAAAGAGAAGAATGATTCATCTGCTTGAAGACTAAAAATAATGGCCACCAAAGGCTATCATCAGTTAGCGTATCTGGGATAACTTCAGATCTCCTTGGTAATTTTGTAACCATCCGTCTTCGGAGCTAGTCATTAATTCTAAGATCATCACTGAATGTTTTGAACGTCCTCAGTTCCTTCATCGGTACTAACGACTGCTAATCCAGCTAACTGTTCCTTAACCGGAGATCATGACTCTAACCCTTAAGCATCAATATGTATCATTATCAGATAAATCGGAACTTCCTATGATCACAATATCTCAATGAATCTCAATTCTATGCATTTCCCGAAAATCTGCAATCGGTAACCTCCCAGATACTGTTGCAGTAGTCACAAATTTTAAAAATGCCGGAATCTTCAAATAGTGAAACTTTTTTATTCCCCCTCATTTTTGCCAATGTTGACCATACCAATTTTTTTCGCTGAAATTCCCCCTCAAATCCGGAATTTTCAGTATTTAACAAATGCGGAATTTACTTTAAGGCCCATTGGTAGTCTTGAACCCTAATGATCACCAAATTGCTTTGGTATCAATGACTACCCTCTCATCTTCAACCATCTCTAACCTCATCATCTCAGCCTCTCTCTAAGGCCTCCGACGGTGTCCCTGAATAGTCAGTATCGGATGTTAAGATTTCAAAAAAATTTACCAAATTTTTTCTGGACACCCGTCTCATCAAACCGAGCAATACATTTTTTTCAATGCCTTGTGACAAGTTCGGGCGAACTGGTTGGCCACCACCAAGTTTGGGCGAACTTGCATGAAATAGACAAGTTCGGGAGAACTTGTACTTAATTTCAATGAAAATCAGTCAAGTTCGGGCGAACTTGATGAAAATTCATGAAAAACTTTGTCAAGTTTGGGCGAACTTGATGAAAAGTCTTGACAAACCATGTTAAGTTCGGGCGAACTTAACCTCGACAAGTCAAGTTCGGGCCAACTTGGTCTCCCAAATCAGCCATTTTTCACATTTTTCGATCCAAAATCCTTATTTCTTCGAATTTCGAGATGATTTCACCATAGATCTGGTCGAAATTGGTTTTCTAACAATCCTATCCGTTCCATTTGGATTTTGTCCGTGGATTGTAGGTTTATTTCATGATTTACGTCCAAAACCCTCCTAATGTCCATAAATGTCCAAATTCATGAGCGTAGGTGATAACCGTAGTTATGATACCAATTGAAGGTCCCTGATCATGCGGTTCTAGACGGAAGTTAATGGATAAATGTAAACCAATTCGGTAGAATGTTATTAAGAATGGAGTAGAAACAGAACGCAACGGAAGTCTTCATTCATACCGAAATAGTATTCATCTTTATAAGTCCAGCTGCCAGAGTTCCTGGAGGGAATCCGGCAGCACCTCCCCGTAGGGATGCCAAAAACTTAAATGACAAATGAACACACACACATATATAGGGAGACAAGCTCAGCCGGATGTGCTATTGTCAAGTTCGGGCGAACTTGACTAAAGGCACATCAAGTTCGAGCGAACTTGACCAATACAGGTCAAGTTCGGGCGAACTTGATCCCTTTTACACTGAAATCTCCGTATTTCGGTCGTGTGTTCGATTCTAACCTATACAATATTCAACACACGCTCTATCTAGCCTATTCGACAAGTGACGAACACAAAGTGCATCAACAGTTTTTGACACTATCTCCGCAGATTCAACACCTTTAGCAATTGTCTCTAAGGCAATTAAACAAAATTCTTGTTCAACATCATTTTTGGCCATTAAAGCAAAGTTTTCAACAGTCAAATCCTCACGCAAGCTGCTCCAGTCAACATAACTTTGTGTCAAAAAGCTTTGTTGACCAACCTCTGCTGGACTAGCAGTGGTTTGAGCAGGTTGTGTAACAATGGGTGCTTGTTGTACAAGCACTTGAGGATGTGATGATGCCTGAACATATTGAATTTGTGGAGAAGTGGATTGAACATAATGCACTGGAACAGTGGTAGCAGGATGTGCAAACTGTGCGGTGTTTTGAACATGTTGAGAAGGGGCATATTGGGAATAATGAGCAGTGTTTTGTGTGTGCTGAGGTCTAGGGCCAGGATGAGTCACTATTGGTCCAGAATTTTGAGGCCTGCATTCTCTGGCAAAGTGTCCTAGCCTATTACACTTATAACACTTGACTTTTGATTTAACCAGCCCAACCTTCAAACCCCCATGCAAACCTGGGAATTTTCTACCAGTTCTCTTATAGAATTTACTAGCCCTAAAACTCAATAAGGTCAGTTGGTGCAAAATATCCATTTCTTCAAGATCAAAAGGTTCAAAGTGTTGTAAGTCATTCAGCTCAAAGGATAGATTGTCAGAGGTTTGGCTTTCAGATCCAAAGTTCCCACCAGATGTAATATCTATATAGTGATCATAACTTTGGTCCTTATTGCTGCCAGATCCCTCTTCTTGGCCAAAAAGAGCTGTATTACCCAATGAGTAATCATCAGTTATTTTGACAAAATCTTACAACTTCTTTCTGGTTTAACTCTCTCTCATAAGTGAGGAGTATCCCATGAAGTTGTGTCAGCGACATTTCTTTAAACCTAACAGATTTTCTCGTTACATAAGCTATAGTCTCCCACTTATCTGGTAACGATCTAAGGAAATGACTATTGACAGTCGAATTAGATAGAACCACGTTAACCAGTCTAAGTTCACTGATGAGACAGCTGTAACGTTCGAACTGTTGTGTTAGAGACTCTCCTTTCAAGTGATAAAATGTTTCATACTACTGATTTAGAACTTCTCTATTACTTTCTATCACTTCCTCAGTCCCACCGAATTGCTCTTTAAGTGCATCCTATAACTCTTTTGCACTATTGCAATGGAGTAGAGCAGCATAAATTTCATTGGGTAAGGTCGAAGCAACTATGCTAAATGCCTTAGCATCCAATTCAATTTTCTGGAAATCCTAAGTTCACTGATGAGACAGCTGTAATGTTCGAACTGTTGTGTTAGAGACTCTCCTTTCAAGTGACAAAACGTTTCATACTACTGATTTAGTACTTCTCTATTACTTTCTATCACTTCCTCAGTCCCACTGAATTGCTCTTTAAGTGCATCCCATAACTCCTTTGCACTATTGCAATGGAGTAGAGCAACATAAATTTCATTGGGTAAGGCCGAAGCAACTATGCTAAATGCCTTAGCATCCAATTCAATTTTCTGGAAATCCTGCTCCGAAAAGTTTTCAGGATTTTTTGGCACTTGTTTAGTTGGATCCTCTGTGCTTGGAACCATTGGAGCGTGAGGTCCATAAGCAACAGATCTCCAGCAACCGGTGTTTTGCTGAGCAAGGATGTGACCCATCCGTCGTTGCCAAATGAAATATTCATTTCTTTTGAGCATCGGCGGTTTGAACAAGGATCCAGAATTGGCATCCTGTGTGTTTTGAGACATTTTCAGTTGATTTTACAGATTTTGTTTTAAAAACTTTGAACGTAATAAAACTCTGAATATCAAGCTAAAACAACCAAACTGATTAGCAAGAAAGCTGATCTGTTCGAACCAAATCGATTGTTAGATCGAACTTGATGAATCAGACTCTGATACCAATTGTTAGGATCTGAGTTTGAATTACTTGTAGTTTCTATTTTAAAAATGGAAAATGATTGAATTAAAAGAGATTTGTAGTGGAATAAGATGGAAAACTTTTACTACAAGCAATGGTAGTTTGTTTTCATCATCATCATGCTTTCAGGTTGATTAACTTGCATGTGATTCACAAACTCCCCTCAGCCTTTGCAATTACAGTTTGGTAATAAGAAAATGCAGAGAAGATGATATGCGAAAGTTGATCTTTTAATAGACAAGTTTAAACTGTTACAGAAGTTACCTATTTATACAAACTATCTAACCACTGAGCATCTTTGATGAGGTCAGGGTTGATAGTGACGGGAAACCAATTGTAACTAACTGATAACATTGCTAATACTAACTATCAGTGCTTAGCAATGTTACATTGATTTAACTAAGCTAATGACTAAACTCTAATCTCTATCCTCTGACCCTTGTAACTCTTGCAGACCTTTGAAGCTTTGTGAAGGCAGATGATAGGATGAGCAGTCTTTAGGGAAAGCAGTGTATGTACATCAGAGGTTGTAACCTCTGATAGTTAAACCAGAGTCGGATAGTGTTATTTGGCTTTGTATCATCTGTTCCTTTCATTGGGTTCAATCCCAACAGTATTGGTGGCTGAATATGAAGAAAGATATTGCGGTGTATGTGAGTAAATTTCTGGCATGCTCGAAGGTTAAGGTTGAGCATTAGAAGCCGACTGGGCTTCTGCAGCAACCATAGATTCCTAAATTGAAGTGGGATCATCTTGCTATGGACTTTATCACCAAATTACCCAGTACGTCACGTGGACATGACACCATATGGGTAATTGTGGATCAATTGACGAAGTCTGCTCATTTCTTGCCCATTAAGGAAAAACACAGGATGGAAAAGATATCGCAGTTATACCTCAACGAGATTGTAGCCCGACATGGAGTGCCTGTGTCAATTATCTCTGATATAGATGCACGATTTGACTCCAGATTTTGGCGATCTCTTCAAGAGTCGCTTTGTTCTCGTTTGGACATGAGTACTATGTATCATCCTCAAACGGATGGTCAGAGTGAGTGAACCATTCAGACATTAGAGGACATGTTGAGAGCAAATGTCGATCACCCTTGTGTTGGGCTGAATTTGGCAAAAGGCAACTAACCAAACCTGAGCTTATCAAGGAAATCACCGACAAGGTTGTCCATATCAAGGAAAGGTTGAAAGTTGCCGCCGATCGACAGAAAGTTATGCAAACAACCGAAGGAAACCGTTGCAGTTTCAATTCAGAGATCGTGTTCTGCTGAAAGTGTCACCTTGGAAAGGTGTTTTGTTAGGTTTAGGAAAGGGGGAAAGCTTAGCCCATGTTATATAGGTCCTTTTGAAGTCCTCTCTCGAGTTGGATCAGTTGCGTATAGGCTTAAGCTGCCACATGATTTTAATGGAGTTCATGACGTGTTTCATGTTTCCAACCTGAGAAAATGTCTGTTAGATGAGACACTAATCATACCCCCTGATAAGGTTCAAGTAGACAATAACCCGTGATTTATCGAAGAACCGGTAGAATTTCTAGATGAGAAGATTCATAAGCTTAGGAGGAGTTGGATTAAGTTGGTCAAGGTTCACTGGAATTCCAAGCGTGAACCTGAGTTCACACGGGAACGATAGGACCAAATGCAACAGAAATATCCGCATCTCTTTAAGTCTAGTGCGAAAACAAGACCTGTAGTGTAAAAATTTCAGGGACAAGAGATTGTGACACCCATTTAGGCTGTACCGTACAAATGTAACACGTGTCATGAATGAATAAAAGGCCGTATTTAATTATTTATGATGTTTATACATGGTATTTGAAGGGTTGGTAAATCCAAAATTTGATGAAAATTATGTTGGCAATTTTAAGATAAACGCTTATTGCGTAACGGTTAAAATGTGAAACGAACGTCGGTGACCGCCCGATTAATGTTAAAATCCTAAAAATAGTCCGTTATGATTAAAATAATATTTAATCATATTCGTGAGGAAAAATAATATAAAACACTAAGAAACTCCATTTTTCGAGTTTAAGCGCGTACTGCGCGATACTACGCGTATCTGACAAAATACTGGGGCCAGTTACGGAAACTGATAACTATCATGGTAACAATTTTTATTTTTATTTTTATAGAATGATAAAAATAAATTAAAAGGCTTAAAATCCCTATTTTGCAAAATGAAGCGCGTACTGCGCAACACAGCGTGCATACTGCCAAATATTGACAACGTAGCCGATGCAAGCAAATAAAATATTGTTCAGTAATATTTTAGTGAATTTATTTTTATAGAGCATTAAAAATAATTTAAAACGCGTTAAAATGCAATTAAAACGTTAGATAAAATACCCAGTATCCAGTAAAATACTAGTTTAAAGCCTATATATGTATTATATATGTATGTATGCGTGTATTTGTGTGTGTGTATGGAATTGTGGCAGCCATTTAGGCCACACTCTCTCCTCTCTCCTCCATGTGTTGGCATGGGAAAATGTTCATGATGATTCATCTTTTTGCAAATCTTCTAAAATACTTCAAAACCTAAGAAACAAATCAACTCTCTCTCTCTCTCTAATAAACTCGGCCTAACACCTCCTCACACACATTCATTTTCAAATTTCAAACCATTTCTTGAACTTGAAGATTCAAGGGCATTTGAAGATGATTTCAAGTGTTTTTGAAGGTTCAAAGGTGTTTTCAAGGAGTTTCAAACTAAAACCAAGCTTCATATCATCATTCTTGTCAAAACCCATCAAAATCTTGAAGGTATAAAACTTACTTTAAAATCCATAATCTTGATTTATTATGATGTTGATGATTATGAAAGGTTTCTCAAACATTTGGATGATTCAATAACTTGAAAACAATAACAAATGGGTTTTTAAAGAAAATGAAAATGGATAAGTTTATGTATGTATATATGGCCGTATGTATGTATGTGCATATATATATATATATATATATATATAAAATTTTGAGTTTTGATGTTTGATTGAATCTTGTTTGATATGATACTTGAAAGGTATTGCATGTGTGATTTAGAGAATGTTCTAAAAGGTTTTGAGTTAGACATGTAAAAAGTTAATTTTTGGAAACTTATGAATATATATGTGTGCATATATATGTCGTATGTATATATATATATATATGTATATGAGCATGCATGTGAGTTTTGTCATAAGTTCATAAATATGAAAGTATTACTTGCATTTATGAGAAATGATTGATGATGATAATATGAATATTATAATGTTCTTGGATGAGTGAACATGAAATAAATGAATATTTGATGCATATGAGTACATGCATGTTGATGAAGATATGATATGTGTGCATTAAGTGCTTGTACATAGACATGCATGAGGATGTATGATCATGAAATGATGAATAATGTATGATATGATAAAGATGATTTTAATCAGGTTATAAACACTAAAAATATTATTATTTGAAGTGTAAAAATGGCAAGAAACTTGGTCGTGAAGCTTACTAGCTTTGCATGTTGTACTTAGTGCTTAAAGAGTTGTAAAATGTATGAAATGCATGATTTATCTGACTTATACAAAAACTACACTAATCTGATTATAACCATCATTTCAATAAGTAAATAACATGTATTGTGTTAAAATATCATGTCGTATTGAGTTCGGATGGTTATAGTAATGTTTGACGCAAAACAATGCGGTAAAAACGGTAAAAATGGCCTTTTTAAGAGATTTTTAAGAAACTGTTTTAGATCAGTAACTAAACTGTTATTTTTATACAAATATAAGTATTTTAACTTATATTAAGTTTATTTGGTGTTTGGTTAGTCATGCGTGACTTTCGACGCCCGAAACGTTATCGAATCACTAAAATACGCGTCTTACAGTGTACACTAGAATGGGTTGTTTCTATATGAACCTTATGTGTATAAATGTGTTATGTGATTTAAATATGTGTATATTATAATATGATAAGTGTTGACATGATAGCGGGAATTTAGACTATGCATGTACACTTGTGTGTTTAAAGCGAAAAAATCGGTGAATTTTGCGTTAAACGAGTAACTTATTTGTCGAGCATGAAAATTGATACATAGATTAACTTGATAAGTTATTTCATGTATGCATACTTTAAAAATGATAAAATGTATAAGTTAACGAGTTTTCACGTGTTACGATATTGAATATTTGTGTACGTTTATGTATATATATTACGACGCGCAAATCGTAGATATATAGTACTTATAAACGGGAGAGATAACGGATATAACATATTAAGGGTCACCAATAAAATCGTTCAATTCACAAAATCTTAAAATATATATATATATATATATATATATATATATATATATATATATATATATATATATATATGAAGTCGTATATATATTAAAGTGCCAACATAATAAAAAATAATGACTTTTCGAGAAAATCTCAAAGTTATGCGAAAATTCCAAGATTTGGAGGAACTTAGGACTTTTGCGATATATTGTTTGATAAATCGTTCCTACGTATATTAGGACGTGTAGAATCAAATTGTGGGATCGCGCTAATTTAATTACGCACCCAAAGGTGAGTGTTACTACGCCCCTCTTTTTACTGTTTTATAACTATTTTGGGGAAGAACACACGTTAAAAGGATAAGTATACATTTTTGTATAAAATATACCTTTATTAAACTATGAATATATTTTTTGTGGAAAAGATATGGATTTGGAAATAAATATGTTTCGGGGAGAAACATATTTTGGATAAATGTGAATATATGTTTCGGGGAGAAACGGGTGTTAATACGGTGCTTAAGAGAAAGCGACCGTGTAGATTTAAAATTGCTTAAATCTAAAGTTGTAACGAATTCGCTCGGTCTCAAGATAGTAAGTATCGGGTATTAGGGTTACGTTTCGGTGGGGACTTCGGGGAAATTCATACAACTCGTTATATTAAATTTATCATTTTAGTAGGATATATATATTGTTCATCAGGTTAACACCTTGAGTGACCCATTGCGGGCACATAGCGCGAAATTAGCCAGTTAATCTTTAATATTGATATACGTGGAATTGTTAATAGATCTATCGGGTTGACCACCCCGTCGTGACCGGTAGCTCCTTGTCAAGTCAAGCGACGAATTTTAAATTATGTGATTGTCTAGCGTTGATTATGTCCTTATTGTCAATATGTAGTTCGTATTGTCTTGCAAACATACGAGTCTGAACACTTGATGCTATTAATTTAATATGTGTGTGCCTTAGGAACAAGTCGGAGATATCACCATTGTTTAGGATGTAGGAACGTCCACGATTATCACAGGAACCTAAATTTGTTATCTGTTGTCCGATTAGGCGGAAAATAATGACAAGTTAACCAAATAACAAGAATTACTCATTTAAATGTTGTTTTCGTTGATCTAAAGTTCAATACATTCGAGAACCGGATCCGACAGATCTTTGCCGTCTTTGTGCCAAAATCTCTCCACGTTACAAATGAAATCCCAAGGCACCTATTTATAGAGTTGGAAGTTCGCTGGTGAGGTATGAAGTTCGGGCGAACTTGACATAGTCAAGTTCGGCTGAACTTGACTTCTCATAACCTTCTAGAGCGAACTTGACCTTCAAACTACTTAATACGCCTAGTTTCTAACAGATTAAGCCCTATTCACTCAGACTCGATATATAATGACGTAGGCAACAGACATATGCACCAACATACTCCCTCTTGGATGTTGTCGCAATCATTTTGACTTTTAAAAACTTCTGAGTCTTCCGATCTTTAGTTCTTGAATAAACTTTAATATTTTGATCTTTATATCCTCTTCTTCTTTCTTGAGCTTTGTCTTTGATAAAACGTTAATCAACATGCTCCCCTAGCTTTAAGCTTTAGTCTCAGACTCCCCTTTGCTTTGATCTTTAGACTTCAAACTCCCCCTAGCTTTGAGCTTTGATCTTTGGACAATGTTTTATCCATCTCCCCCTTGCTTTAAGCTTTGCTCCCTCTGGCTTTAGGCTTTCCAGTATCTTCAATCTTTGCTTTACCAACTCCCCCTCAAACTTTACTACCTGTCTAAAATAAATTCTGACATTCAAATAAACATTTCAGATTCACTATTTTGAAATTTTGTACTATCAACATTTCAAACTTTAATCTTCACTTCAATCTTTTCAAAAACGTTAATTGTTTCAAGTTCAACTTAATGAACTTGAATACATTTTAAATTTAAGACCTTCAATATTCACATTTTTATTATTTGATTTGTAAAAATCTACTTAGTTGATCAAGTCCAATGTTAATGACCTTGATTAACCAAATATAACAACGAAGTCCAAATTAATGACTTTAGTTTCAAAAACTGTTATGAACAATCTGATTTTAAAGTTTCAAATTAATGAACTTTTAAACATTCATCAGATTTTCTTACCAGACTTCGAAGATTCGTTCTCCATCATTGGCTCGTTGAAACTAATGTAGAAACAAAACTTTTTGTATTTTAGAAAATTTATGCTAAAACACACTGAAAATCTTTTTGATTTTTATCTTGAAAAGCAAGTAAAATATTTACAGAACTTTTAACAAGTAAAGTAAACTATGTACAATCATATTTACAGACATATTTTTGTAAATTTGTGTCTAAGGATCATCTCAGTTGATTGAGACATACCACCAGTACCATTGATCTTTTGAGACTTTAAGATTTAAACTCGTTTACCTTGATTATCAATATGTTTGTCCACTTAAACGTTACCACGTTTCTCAATTGTTTCAAGATATGTTAATATATGATTTTAAGAAACTTTACTTAACCGTGTTTCCCACTTCTTGAATATACTCCCGAATCCAGATTCCCTAGATTTCATCTTACAGGTGAATATAGTGTAATTGATATCTCTCTTTGGGTTAATGCGAGGCCTTGAGAGCTCAGGTTAGTACTACCGTACATACAAAGAGATGAAGGCTCGACTTTAAGGTGTGTTCCACTTAAGGAATCTTTTCAGCATTGCAAATGATTAGATCTTTCGATTCTTTTCAAGTTTTGTATGCTATTTGGGGTTTTTAGCAAAAGTATTATAGAAGTTCTAGGCTATTGCTTCCGTTAAATCAGAAGAACTAGTATAATACTCCAAATATCAATCATCTATAAAGACCTCGTACTCAGAATCAGGCAACCCTTCAATCGAAATTTCGGAGTACTAAGTCCATATATCCAAGATGTGTTAATCCACAAAATTAAGCAGTTGCGAAATTTAGTTATATCCCGGAAACAATTTATTGAACGTTTAAAGTCTATCGGCACATCCACAGTAAGACTTGTTTATCACTTTTAAACTTTACATTTCTTTAGCATACTGTGATAGTCCACTGATGTACTATCATTTCCTTTTTTACATAAAAAATTCTTTTTGTCTTTTTCAATGTTTTTGTACATTTTGAATTTTATAATGTTTTTGAATTTTCAACTTTTTCATATGTTTTTTTTTATTTTTATAAAAAGTTTTTTACTCCCCCTAAAATCAAAAACATATTTTTGGATTTTAGATTTAAAGAAATTCTTCTAAAAAATGTAAAAAACCAATGAGGATCCCAAGAACTCGTCATCCGATCCTTTTTTCATCTTCTACATTATCACCTGTCAGTAGAACAAACCATTAAACTTTGATAACATCAACTTGTCGAAACCACTTGTAGGAAATCAATTTTTAAATGAATTTTCAATATAACAATCAGTGTTCTGTTTAACCGTGTAGATTTTCACAAATTTTTAAAACATTCTTTTCAATTTTTCTTTTTCAACCACTTGTAATTTCAAAAACGACAAAGATTATGACTTTCTAGATAAGTTAAATCTCATGGAGCTCCGCTATCCTCTATTAACATTGATATAGTGGATCTTGGGACTCCTACACAACAAAGCAACTATTTAAAAAATGAAACATAAACCTTTTTGGTTTTGGGTTTGAAAGAATAACAATCTTTATAATTACTTTCCAAACCATTTTCATAATAAAAATCATTATCAAACATTTCGTCTGATGTCAATTCTGAATATGTTTTGTCCTTTTCTTTCTTTGTCTGTTTAATTACTGACTCGTTTGTTTTTGACATTTTCAGTTTTGTCAGCAACAGACTTTGATTTTTCAGATGATGAAAGCTTTTTCTTAGCAACCCAAGATTGTAGCTTGCTTCTTTCTTTCTTAATATAGAACCTAGAATCTTTGTTTTCATTTAATTTTGAAGTTTCACCTTTTTCAACAGTAGGGTTTTCAAACTTTGAATTCATTTTAGGTTTCACTTCATCTTTAGAATCATAGTTTCTATTTGATTCTGTGACAGATTTTACAATCTCTTGTTGTTTTTGCTTTTCATTTTTTGACCCCGTTTTTCTTCGTGGAAACACATGCTTTAGATTCAGACACTTGCGAGCAATATGACCAACAGTATTGCATTTAAAGCAAGTCCGATTATCAGAAACATTTCCACTAGTGGGTTTCACTCCACTTGTAGACTTTGTTTTAGCTTTGTCCCGAAGTTCTTTCTCCTTTTTAAATTCATCATTCGATTTCTTACCAATCATACCTTCTTCCTTAACCGTATTCGTCCCATACACAAACTTCATGTGTTTACCTTTGTATTCATGAAATGACGACTTCTGGTTCTTTCTCGGTTCTTCTTCACTTTCCTCCAAACCCAATCTTGCTCTCCTGTTCTCAGGAAAATCACCACCAAACTTTCGATAATTGTTAGCATTCCCTTTGGGTTTTGAGTAAAATCTTTTCTCGTTTTTCTCAAGATCATCTGATGAAACTTCTACAAGTTTGAAAAATTTATCCAGTTGATCCTCTTTCACGTTCCGAACCGGAAAACTATCATCGAAGTATAATCTATCAGATTCCTTAATCTTGTACATGACAACATTAGGATCATCACTTAGATCATGTTCTGATGATGTATCATCATCTTCAAATTGTGATTCCGAGTTTTTCGAACTTGATTTGACGCTCTCAGAGCTGCATTCATCAGAATCATTTCCTAACACATTTTTTACCACCATTTTTACCATGCTTCATTGTCATCATTTGATTTCATAAAGTCTACATCAATGTTCTCAGGCAATTTATCTTTCTTTTCTGATAAGAGTAAAAGATTAAATGCGATTTTAATCTCATCATCTCTCTTGCATGAATAACTTGCAAGAAATGGTGGAGGAACACTTCCGTATTCTTTACGCTTTAATTTATCACCATTTTCCTCCGATTTAATCGTGGGTAAAATGTGATCAATGAGATACGCGTTTGTGGTGTAGCTCTTTAGAAGTTGTCTTACCCGTTTCGTTTCTATCTTTATGTCGTGAAGCTCACGCTTTGTCTCAGCAATGGTGTTAATGTACATGTTAATTGCCTTTTGTTTTTCAATTACAGTGACATTTAACATTTTTACATTAGCGTTAAGTTCACGATTAGCATTTTCAACATATTTATATTTGCTTCATATTTTGTCATAAGCTTCTTTCATGGTTCTATAATCATAATGAAAGTTTTCCTTGTGTACAGTCAATTCTCTTATGACTTTTACTTTATCAAGACATGGTTCACAAGGACTTGCGCACTTTGTGCAAGGTTTTTCAACCTCCACAACTTTCACAACCTTTTTTTCAGACACACTTACCTTAGCTTTTACCTTTTCTGCCTCTGATATCAATGCTTCTTGTTTCTGCAACTCAAGGTAAGCTAACTCTTCTTCCTCAGCTCTCTTCCTAAAACCTTCCAGAATAGCATTTTCTAGAGTAGCATCAACATATGATGTATCAGATTAATCCACTAACTCTGCTATTATAGCAACACTAGTTTTCTTTCCGATGTATCTGTTCCAGTCAAAACAATCTTCTTCATGATTAGAATAAGAGCTTGTTGGACTTTCTTTGCAGATTTATCTTCAACTTCGACTTGTGTTCTTTTTGGATATGTCTTATATTGAAGAGCTTTCTTGTGATACTCATTGTTGCTACCGAAAGGATTTTGATTTCCACTTGCTTCTTGATTATTGCATTCTTGTTTGAAGTGCCCTTTTTGTCGACACCTGAAGAATGTGACTTTAGACTTGTCAAATCCAAGCTTGTTGCTTGAATTACCAATATCCCTTCCAGTGAGTGCCACAAACTTATAAACTCTTCTTATGATGGATACAAGGCTCTATTTGATATCCATCAGTTCCAAGTCTTCTTCGTCCACCTGATCATAATCCTTGGCAATCATTTCCGGATTACCGAGCTTTCCAGCAACAAGACTTTCTTATGATTCAATAATAGTAGCAAGAAGTGCTATGTGCTGTTTGGCAACATTTTCAAGAAATACATTCTTCAAATCAACTGCTATATTGCACTGGAATACATTTGAATCAGAACTGGTTTGGCTTGTCTGATTTTGGAATGAAGAGCTTGAACTAGTACCGGTATATCCAGCATATAGAGAACTTTGATTTGGAGAAGAGTTTGTATTTGCACTAAATGATGTTTGAATTTTCGGGCTTTGAATCGGAGTATCTGGATACCTCCTTTATAATAAACACCGACATCTTGAACAACGTTAGCATTCTTTTATTTCACAATTTTCATCAACTCCATTTCATGACCTTCCAATTCGTCGATGAAAGATGACAACTTGAAGTGTCTCCAAAATGGACTATTCTTCAGAATCATAAGATATGTTGTCCACTCTCCTTCTGGAAGTGCATCGGCCAACTTCTCGATTTGCTTTTTATTAGACCTTTTGATATCATGTCTCTGCATCTGAACCATGAGGTGACAGTATCTATCGATCATCTGCTTCATTGTTTCACCTTTAATCATCGTGAAGATCTCGAACTCTTTCTTGATCAAGGCCTTTTTGCTTTTGATCATTTTATCACTTCCATTGAATTTGTCCCAAAGAGCATGCCATAATTCTTGTGATGTTTCATATTCTGGCAAAAGAATCAAGATATCTTCCTTAACTGATTGTTCAAGCTAATCATTTTCTTCTCAGCGACATAATTTTCTTTGTCAGTTGCTGAAAACTTGTTTAGCGAAAGATCTTGATCACGCTCATCCTTTGGCCATTTGTACCCATCCTCAACTGCAACCCAACTGTTGAATGGATTCGGTTGTATCCAATTCACAAACTTTTCCTTCCACCCTTCAAACTCGTCCATACTCATAAGCTTTGGCGGTTTCGACGTAGTACCCATTTCGTTGTCGATATTCATCTTGTTCGCCGCAATAGTATTAGCATTTGATGAAGAAGCCATCTGTGAAACGAACATGTTGTGGAAATCTTCCATTTTGACAATCTGAAGACTTATCTGAGAATACGATCAACAACACTCGAAACTTGATTAGAAACAGACAAGTTCGGTCGAGCTTGTTTGAAAATCAGATTTTGATTTCACTTTTTCACAAGTTTGGTCGAACTTAGATGAACATTACAAGTTTTATCACCAGCACCTCATGTTCAGTCGAACTTGATGTGAACTCTGAGAAAAATTTCACTTCGAGCGAACTTGTAAAAAGATTTCAAGAAACAAGTAAGTTTGGTCGAACTTATGTGATCTCTCAAGAAGGTTCTCAAGTTCGGGCAAACTTGTGACAAAAATTCAATGAAAGTTGATCAAGTTCGGTCGAACTTGGTAAAAAATATTGGAATTTCTTTCAAGTTCGAGCGAACTTATCACAAAACCCTTGAAAAATCTATCAAGTTCAGTCGAACTTGATTAAAATTAATGAGATTTTACTCAAGTTCGGTTTAACTTGATGTTAAGTTCGGCTGAAACTTGTTTCCAAAACATGGTTTTTCCAACTTTTTGATATCAATTCGATTGAATTTGATGTCCAAACTATCAGGGGTTTAGCATAACTGAATTTTACATGACATATTCAATTTTTAGTTGATTTTGTCCATGAATTCATCAAATATGTGAAAACGTTAAGAAAAATGATAGAATGGAGATGAAATAGAGAGATTCTTGTCTTGATTTCAGCAAATTTAGGTATCCAAGCACTGATACCACTTGTAGGAACGTCCACGATTAGCACGGGAACCTAAATTTGTTATCTATTGTCCGATCTAACAAAATAACAATAATTACTCATTTAAATATTGTTTTCATTGATCTAAAGTTCAATACATTTGAGAACCGGATCCAACAGAGCTTCACCGTCTCTGTGCCAAAATCTCTCCACGTTACAAATGAAATGCCAAGGCACCTATTTATAGAGTTGGAAGTTTGCTGGTGAGGTATGAAGTAGGCAACAGAGATATGCACTAACATAACCTTCTCGAGCGAACTTGACCTCCAAACTACTTAAATACGCCTAGTTTCTAACAGATCAAGCCCTATTCACTCGGACTCGATACATAATAACGTAGGCAACAGACATATGCACCAACATATGAAACGCTGGCAGTGAATGGCCATTGGATTTTATAAAAGAAATTAAATAGACTTTCTAAAATTTATATGGATGTTTTATTTATAAACACATAATATGAAAGTTTTCCTTGGATCAAATTGTTTTAAATTTGAATATGTGAATTCACCCTCCATTGTGTTGACACTTGATTTTAATGTGTTCTTCAGGTACATGAGTTTGGCTTCGGGAATCTTTGGCGTATTGTAGGACCGATCCTTGATGTTAAGGAACCTAAATTTGATATCTAACGTCCATAATAGCAGAAATATTACGTCGTGTTTACCAATAGACAAGAATTAATCAGTTAATCATCAGTTTCATTGATCAAACGTCAAGAGTACAAACTGACAGAGCTTCGCCTCCAAAATGCCAAAGTTAAAAATGAGAGAGGCTAGCTAGGTATTTATAGACTCACAAGTTCGCTCATGGAGGACCTAAGTTCGCCCGAACTTGCCTTAGCAAGTTAGGCCGAACTTGGCTATACATGAAGTTTATGGGCGAACTTGCTACAACCATACATAAATACTTCATATGACTAGCCTATTCAGCTATATACTATACAGACTTGATATAAGACTAAGACATAGACATTATGCACCAACACGTATCTTGTGGTTATTGATGCGTGGTTGTTTTTAAAATGTTTGGACAAACTTTTAAAACTTTGGGACCTATGTAATAAGATCCATAAGGATCAAACAACTTAACTGTGAAGTGGTTGTGACGTAATTTTAAACTTTATGTTTTAAAAACTTTGTTTTAATTAAGTTAAATGTCCAACATTAACAATGCATCGTTCGACAAGATATTTATGGGCACCAACTTCCGTCACCATAACGTTTGTATTTCCGCTACGACGTTTTTGGGGTGTTACAGGAGGTGGCGGCTAGGGGAGCCCTTGCACTCTCTCTCTTGCCAAGTGTTGGGGTCTTGGAATTATAAGTGATGATTATCACTTTTTAAACACACAAAATCTTTCAAATATCAAGAAACACAATCATCTCTCTCTCCCTCCTATCTCTGTCAGCTGAAACACACACAAACACACACAACCATTTTCAAAACTTGAAGTTCTTTGAAGATTCAAGTTCATTCAAGCTAGTTTGAAGTCCATTTGAAGATTCAAGAGTGTTTTCAAGGAGTTTCAAGCTAGAACCAAACTCCATATCATCATTTTTGTCAAAACCCACCAAAAACCTTGAAGGTACATATCTCAGTTTAAAAATCTTATTCTTGGTTCTTGGTTATGAAGATGATAGTGGAAGGTTTCTCTTGTTCTTAGATTTAAACACAAACTTGAAATTAAAAACTAATTGGTTTTTAAGCAACATTAAAATGGAAGTGTATGTATATAAGTGTGTATCAGTGTGCTTTAGAGTTTGTATTTTGTTATTATGTCAAGTTTTGAAAGAAAAGGATACTTGAAAGGTTCATGCATGTATGATTAAAACTGAATCACATGAAAATGATTTGTGATTTGGATTGAAGAAAAGCTCATGTTTGGATGTATGTGTATGGCTGTGAGTATGTATATATATATATATATATATATATATATATATATATATATATATATATATGTTAAAGTATGAGTTTTGATTTTGATTAATTCTTGTTTGATATGGTTCTTGAAAAATGAAATGCATGAATAATCAAAGGAAGGTTCTAAACAGGTTTTGTCATTTGTGATGGACATGTAAACGTGAAACTTGGAATCATATGAATATATATATATATATATATATATATATATATATATTGATGTGTGTGTGTGTGTGTGTGTGTGCGTCGTGTGTGTGTGTGTATGTGTGTATATGCATGCATGTGGATTTTGTTGTTAGTTCTTAAATGTGTAGGAACATAATACTTGCATTTATGACAAGATGAGAAGGTGATGATCATATGAAGATTAAAATGTTTTGGATTATTTGAACATGAGTTAAATACATGTTAGATGCATTTAAGTTCATAAAGAATGATGAAGATATGATATGTAAGCATTAAGTGCTTGTACATAAGTGTAGATGATAATTAAATGATCATAAGTTGATGAACTTGAAATGATATGATAAAGTAAGTTAAATCAGTTTATAAACACTATAAAAGATATTATTTGGTGTGTTATAATAACATTAAACTTTGTGATAAGTTTGGTAGCTTTGCATGTTATACATGTAGCATAAAAAGTTGTAAAATATGAGGAAATCGCATGATTTATGAGGTTTACATAACAACTGCAGTCATCTGAATATAAGCATCATTATAATCAGTAAATAACATGTATTATGTTAAAATATCAAATCGTTACGATTTGGGATGCTTATGGTAAAGTTCGGTACAAGAATATGCGTTAAAAATGGTAAAAATCGCCTTTTAAAGAGTTTTTTGAAAAAATCTTTTAGATCAGTAAGTAAACTGATATTTTTGACATACAAATAATTATTTTAACTATATTAAGTATCCTTGGTGTTTGGCTAGTCGTACGTGACTTCCGACGCTCGAAAACGATACCGAAAACGTCAAAATACGCATATTTCAATGTACATGAACATGGATTGTTCAAGAGTGAACTTTGTGTGATATAATGTGATATGTGATTATGAGAATATGTTATGTGATATGCTAAGTGATAACATGATAGTAGGGATTTAGACTATGCATGTACACTTGGGCGATTGAAACGGTAATATCAGTGAATATCGCATTAAATGTGTAACTTGTTTGTCGAGCATGAAAATGATACATAGGTTAACTTGATAAGTTATTTCATGTATAAATGCTTTAAAATGATGAAATACATAAGTTAATGAAATACGTATATTACGATATATTTATGTGTTCACGTTTATGTATATATGTTACGACACGCAAATGGTAGATATATTGCTTAAAAACGGGTGTGATAACGTATATAACATAATGAGGGTCACCACTAAAATCGTTCAAGCCGCGAAAATCTTAATATATATACGTAAGTGTAAACATATATAAATACGCCAACATAATAAAAAAAATAAAGACTTTTCGAGAAATTCTCAAAGTTATGTGAAAATTCTAAGTATTGGAGAAACTTACAGATTTTGTGAAATATTGATTGTTAAATCGTTCCTACGTATATTAGGACGTGTAGAATCAATTTGTGGGAATTGCGCTAATTTAATTACGCACCTGAAGGTGAATGTCACTAAACCCCTCTTTTTATTGTTTTGTATATGTTTTCGGGGAAGAACACACCTTAGAAAGGATAGGTATACGTTTTTATATAAAATATACCTTTGATTAAACTATAAATATATTTTTGTTGAAAATATAGTTTTGGAAATTATGCAATATGTTTTTAGAGAAAAACATGGTTTTGATACAAATATGTTTCGGGGACGAAACGGGGGTTGTTACACTGTTTTGGGGATAAAACGACCGTGTAGATTTAAAAATGCTTAAATCTAAGTTGGGACGAATTAGCCTGATCTCAAGAGAGTAATATCGGAATTGGCTTACATTTCGGTGGGGACATCGGGATATTCGTGCAACATGTTATATTAAATTTATCACTTGCGGGCTCTTGTGCAAGTTTTGCCGTTTAATCATTTATATTATGCGTGGAATTGTTGATAGATCTATCGGGTTGACCACCCAGTCGTGACCGGTAGCTCCGCGTCACGTCAAGCGACGAATTATATTCTGTATTTTCTAGCTTTGATTATACCTTCATTGTTGATATATAGCTCGTAACATCATGCAAACTTACGAATCTGAACACTTGATGCTAGAAATTTAATATGTGTAAACTTTGGGAATACATCGGGATATCGTAAGACTTTCATAAAGGAAAAACGCTTACAATGATTGACCCTTTGGAAATTTTATAAAGGGAATTAAATGGACTTTATTAAGATTATATGGATGTTTTAATAATAAACACATAATTATGAAAGGTTTTCCTTGAATCAAATTAATTATAATTTGGTGCATACGTGAACTCACCCTCCTTTGCGTCGACACATGATTTTAATGTGTTCTTCAGGTACATGAGTTCGGCTTCGGGAATCTTTGGCGTATCTTATGGTTGTGATGCATGTTTTTAATCAATAATATTTTGGACAACTTTTAAAACTGTTTTGGGACCACGTTTGTATTAAGATCCATAAGAATAGACAACTTAACTATGTTATCGTTGTGACTTACGGTTAAACTTCAAACCTTAAATTATGTTTTAATTAAGTTAAATGTCTAAAACAAATGATACACCGTCCACTAAGATATTTATGGGCACCAACTTCCATCACCATTACGTTTGTATTTCCGCTGCGACGTTTTTGGGGTGTTACAATATTTTTGAATCAATCAAATATGTCAAAACAATTTAAACAAATACTCACTTGAAAATTGCTCATCTTCAAAAACTCCCATGGCAATAAGTAATAAACTTGATTCTGGTATAGAGGAAAAGTGTGGATATAAAAACCTATAGAGGTTTGATAGGATCACTGTTGTACTTAACAGCAAGCAGACAAAATATTATGTTTGCAATATGTTTTCTGGCAAGATATCAGTGTAATCCTAAAGAATATCATCTAAAAGCAATAAAAAGGGTTTTTAAATATCTTAAAGGCATACCCGATCTTGGTCTCTGGTATCCTAAAGGTACAAATTTGGAACTAATAGCATACACAGATGCAGATTATGCAGGATTCAAGATTGACAGAAAAAGTACATCTGGTGCTTGTCAGATGTTGGGAGATAAGCTAGTTTGTTGGGCAAGCAAAAAGCAAAAGCAAAATTGTGTTTCAACATCAACAACTGAATCAGAATATGTAGCAGCTACAAGTTGCTGTTCACAAATCGATGCAAACTCAGTTGAGAGATTATGAAGTAAAGCTGACAAGAATCCCTATCTTATGTGATTCAAAAAGTACTATAGCAATAACTGAAAACCCAGTCCATCACTCAAGAACAAAGCACATAGATGTCAGATATCACTTCATCAAAGATCATTTTGAAAAAGGTAACATACAAATGTATTTTGTACCAACAAAAAAACAACTTGCTGAGATTTTGACACAACCTCTTGATGAATCTAAAATATGATGAAGAAAATTCAGAAAACATTGTGTCACAAAACAAAAGTAGAAAATGTGAATCATCGGAAGATTATCAAGATTTCAACAGAAAGTCTGATAACTTATCAGATTTAATCAAAATCATCTGATAATCTGATATGATTCACAATTTGAACTTTTTCAAAATTTCACTCCATATTAATGCATTCATAACTTAATGCTCGTATATATTTCTCTTATTTGTATATTTCTTTTGGCCTATCTTACTTTATTTTCTTTAATAAAAAAACAACTACTAGCATTACCAATCTCAGAACTTTAAAGTAGATTACGTCACAAAGAAACTTTTATGAACAAAATTCATTGCTCTCTTACTCCACCAACAGTCCTTAATCGCCTAGTCACCCATACTTAGAGAGTAATGAGAGGACACGTGGGCCGAAAAATGATTATAAGCTAAGATTAGTAGCCGTCTAGGACATTAAGTACACAAGACCTTCATCTCACATACCTTCTCTTTGCCACTAACAAAGGATCCTGAGCATTTAAAGAAGAGAAAGAATAAATGGAAGAAAATCTTAAGTTGGTAAATGTCATTTATGGTAAAGCTATCACTCTCACTTATTTATACCAACCCAACTTGAGATCAGATTCGTCACTTGCATTATCTTCAACCTTTCTCTTCTAATCTCAAATTTTTCTTTACCATCCCAAAAACCCTAAGCATGGTAACGGAAATGAACAACACCCACTTTCCATTCCGACGTTACACAAATCACAACATGAGAGTGCGAACAAACCATGAAGGTCCTGCATGGGAAGGATGTAGGGTTGTCTTCAACATGCTGATGCAAAGCCCTCTGGGTTATGCTTTAGCAACATACATCTGGATCCACCCAATACTTCTACAAAGATTCTGGTGGAATGCATGTACCGTCTTCTAAGGCACAAACGTCTGGATCAGCAGCACAGTGACGGGGAAGGAAATCATCCTGTGTGAGCAGACCATCAGAGAAGCCCTCTAGCTCAACGATGACAATCATCAGCATCCCCATACAAGCTCTGGATCAAACACTCTTGGAGATGGGATACTCCACAGGGAACCTTTCAAGACAGATCAACAAATCCAACTTTATACCACCATGACATTTTCTAGTAACTCAACTTGGGGTATGCTTCTCTAGAAAGCATCGACACTTTAATGAAATATCATACAGGCTGATAGAGTTGGTTCATGCAGTTGTATAGGAAAAACCTTACAAATTCTCTACATATCTCATGAAAGATGCTAAGAGAAACATGATCTCAACTCAACCCTTCTTGATTTATCCTCGTTTCCTAATGAGGGAATCACACATCAACTGGACTTTGGTGGTGTTCCCGTTTGGTACCCAATAGCTAAAGTTATTCTCCAAGAAGACATATACAATCCAAGTTTGGTTTCAACTACTCATCACATCGGTCATGCGACCTATTTGTGGATCTTTGCCACACTTTTCATTAATGGTTAATAGTATTTTAGTTTTTTTCTTTTCCCTAAGTTTTCCTTTCTTATCATCAAGTAACTATTTCTTCCTTATATTTTTGTTGTTAAAAAAGGGGGAAAAAGGGGGAATATTAAGAGACACAAAGATCAGATCCGATAACTAACTAAGAAGTAAGCACAATATCTAATGAAATTGCATCAGTTCTGATAAAGATCTTATAAAATATGTGTGTATCTGATAAAATCCTTCTGATAAAGTGAGAATAATTTGTAATGTATTATCAACTCAGATAAACCACTTCTGATAACATGGGGACATATTTAGTTAAAAGGTCAAAACTCAAAATTTTCTTTTTATAACTTAAAGAGTGAGTTATTTTTTTTTCAAAAGCACAAAAGCAAGGAAGCCAGAGGAAATCAATGTAAGTGCTAACTAAACTCTACTCATTCCCTCTCATTTCAAAAAAAATGCAAATGCAAACTCTCAAGGTGGAACTCATCTTTCTGATAAAAATCTGATGATGAAGACGATCGAAAAGTTTCGACCCAACTCATCAGAAAAGACCAAACTTTACTGGAAGGGAATATTATTGGACATTTTCTCAAAAAAAGAGTCCAACAAGGAGAAAAATGTGCAACTTGGCCGGTAGTATTCAACAACGAAAATTTGACCTCAATTTATTTTAAAGACATATTAAAAGAAACAATTGAAGATACGTCAAATTTTGGGGATAAACCAAAATCTTTTTGATAACGGTTCGGATAAAGTAAAAACACTATTAACTTATCATTAACCAACTTAAATACTAACCTCCCCTGATCTATACCCACGATCTCTGTATCTCCAAGCCCTATATATACAAACAGAGAAGAACCCCCTTCAACCTGCAAAATCAAAAACCCTAAAACACCCTAAAATTCTTTGGAAAGAAAAATTCCTCTCACCAATGGCCGCCTAAAACCTCGTCAATCTCAACATTCTTCCTGTTCAACGCACTGTTCAATTTATCAGAAGTGAAGACTTCCTACCTATGAAAGATAACAACTTGACAATGAATATCAAACTCGATGTATACGATGAAAAATGTTAACTCTTGGTCAAATTTCTGCTCAAAAGTCCTATTGCACATGCCCTGATCAAAACAAGAGAAGTGCCTGAAAGTATTATGCAGCAACTTGTCAACACTCGAAATTCAGGTACCAATGAAATTTCAACTCATCTCTGGGGAAACATCCACATCACCATAACCGCATACAGGATCAGAGAATGGTTGGAGTCGCCAATCATGGAAAATTACACCCAACTTCCAAAGAAGGAAGATATGTTAGAACACTTGTTGTTCTAATGGGATATTCAAGGAAAATCACAATAATTGTTGATTTCAAGAGGAATGAGTTACCTGGCTTTTGGCAAGTAATGATGGAGACACTAACAAGATGCTTAACGTCAAAGATTGGGGGCACTGATTAGATCAATCTTCTTCTTCTGACAATCATGTATGGACTCATCACTAGGGACAACTTTGATAATGGATTAGTAATTTTTATCTGATGAAGAAATTAGTGTTAACTAAGAATGGAAGAATAGATTCACACTTGCCTTACCCAAGATTCTGGTCCAATTGTGATTACTGAGTCCTATGCTGAAAGGGGAATTGATCTTCCTTTATCATAAAACATGTGGAAATCTGCCATAATGAAACCTTGGTGTGCATCAAATGCATGGAAATCAGATAGAGATGTACAAGAACTGCTTGCAAGAATTATCAGATTAATTGGAGAAGACTCACTGTCTCTGATACAGCACAACACAATCAGAAAAAGAGTTGAGACAAATCTCACAAAATTGTATGGTAGCAGGTCTTCACCAGATCATATGAACGAAGCATCCGTGGCACCAACAACTGAGAAAGCTGAAGAGATCAACATCAACACATCAGAAGATCATCAGAACCTGTAGAAATTGATCAGATGGATCATGATCTTGAAGCAGAACATCTCTAACCTGAAGCATCACACATGGCAGAAACAGGTGCACAATTTAATCCAGATTCATTTGCTGTTGAAAGTTCCTTTGATTCTGATGAATCAATTCAAGGAAGTTATGTCATAAAACCTAGAGCACCAATAGCAGTAAATGAAAATTTTAGTAATTCCACAGGTCCAATCTCCAAATCAGTTAATGAGGAGGAGATTGAGACGACAACAAGTGGAGATCAGCATGCTGATCAAGGAAACCTGGGTGAGAAAAGTGAGAGTTTCTAAACAATTCACAGAGAATCATTCCCAGGAATGATTTAAGGAAGTGAAGAAATCCAGAATGTGAATGTGTTTCAACAATCCGGTAAAGATGTGCAGGATTGGCTCTTTGACCAACCTCATGACTTTGCAACAGCAGCAAGTATGTCTTCTGCTGGAGTGAGGGGGAACATTTGTTGATACCTCATTACCCACTGAACCAATTATAACAAAAGAACTAGGGTGTTGCATGGCTCTATCTATCTCGAATGTGACAATCTCGTCACCCGCACGAAGTGAAATCTTACCGTCATAGACATCGATGATTGCCTTGGCGGTTCGAAGGAATGGACGGCCTTAAATGATTGGGACCTTTTCATCGGCCTCCATGTTGAACATAAGCTTGACATGCTGATAGAAGAAATAAAATACCAGAGATCTGATATAAAGACTCTGCCAGAATATGTGGAGCTTATCAGAAACAATCATGAGAAAATACAGAAGGCTTGAAGGATTTGGAGAGAATTCAAAAGTCATCAGATAACAACAAGCTTGCAGCAGACTTTGCAAAAATGTTTCAAGAGATGAAGGAAATCAAGTCAAAGGTTACTGAGGCTGTAGAGACTGGAAGCTTCATAAATACTGGGCAAATTCTGGAAGAAATTCAGAACTTAAGGGCCACCAACTACAGCTTTGCAGATGCACTTGACAAGATGGTAAGGGAATGGGGAAAACATCAAACTCATACCACATAAGAGTTCAAGAAAATCCATGAAGCAGAACGAAGAAACACACAAAAGTTGGAGGATGTACAAGCACTTGTGAAAAGATTACAAGTGAATGTTGCTAGATTGGCAAAGATTGATGTACATGGACTCAAAGTCCCTATTTCCACATAATATCTCATCAGAAGAAGCATGAAACCACTCCAATCAACCCACCAGAAGAAGAAAAACCAATCAGTCCACCCAGGCCTGCACCTATGGGACCTGCACCATCAATTCCAAAGATAGATTTACAGAAAAGATTTGCAGCCACCCATTTATTTGCTCCAAATCCAATCAATGTTCAAGAAAGAAGTACACAACAGAATCAACCAAAGATAAATTCTTCAGGAGAAATAACATTTAGTGAGCAGATGATCCAATCAAAAAAGAGGAAGTGGGAAGATTCTGCAACATCATCAAAGAAACCAAGGCTTGAAATCAGAAAGGATGTGCATGGAAATGAAAGGAGGTTTTGTTAAAGAAATTGATCAAGAAAGCATGATGTTCCCAGAATATCATATCATCTGAAGAGTTACTACTGGAACAGTGAACAAGACAAGCGTCACAGGCCTCTTAGTCCCGTAAGTTCAAGATTTATAGCAGAAAAGCTAATAAGAGGAAAACACAGTCTTCACCACGTTCTATTGAATCCAATGACAAAAGTACACAAGGTAACCACTCAATACTATGAAGGAAAGACAATGGGAACACATAAAGAAAACAAGTATGGGTTGATCAGAAACGATGGCAGTGTAACTTATGCGACAGATGGTGACCTTGGAGAACAACTTCATTGCATTGATCTAGAAAATTTGAAGCAACACTTTGAGAAAGAAAAAGGTGACACGAAGTTCAACAAAAGAGCCATTTCTAGTCTTACATAAGCTGGCCAAAAGATGTATTAAAGAGTAGCTCTGACTGACTTTGATCTCAGCATCACTTTTAACCACAACAAGAAGGTCCATACACCACTCCTGACACATCAACCCCAGCTGGACTCCTGCCTGAAGCCAAAGCAGGAGTAATCTTTGAAAGCCAGAATTGTCAATTGCATTCAGAGATGTTGATAACAACAAAGTCTGTTCAGAGTGAATGAGATATACAGGTACTCAAATCAAACATTAAACTACATCAAAGATTGCATGAACAAGAAACAAGAGCAGCTAAAGGCTAAAGGGAAAAACAATGAGAAGCTGAGGAAGGAGATAGAGGACATCATAAATGAATGGATCATTGCTAGAGGATGGTACAAAGACATGTACAGAGTCTTCCACAAAGTGATTGGTTACAAGAAGCAACTGAGGAAAGGAGATCTATACAAAAACGGATTGGAAAAGATCAAAGAACAATTTTAAATATTGCATTACCTTGGTTGAATTTTGTTTGATACTTAAATGTTGACTTTCTTGAATATTCTTGTTTGAATTTGTTCTTTGTTATAAGTTGTCATTTTTCTTGTAATACTTAGGTGGAAACTGTTAGGAAACTTATTACGTAAGTATTGAAGAAAAATGTGATCTGGACTGATCAATGAATGAAGATGAAGTCATAAAGGTCAAAACAACAAGAAGATATGAGCCTGGACAAAAGAAAGGAACAACATATCTTCATCATTATCAGAAATAGGTCTAAGACAAGAAAATACTATCAGATGAGGCCATTCTGATAGATCTTATGATGTTTCTGATGAATATCATCAGTGTCTGGTAAGGTCTGATCATCTTCTGATAGGGAGTCATCAGAATTTCTTGTGAACCACTTGTCTGCAATAATCGAAGCCCTGCCATATTTGAAGATGCTAGTTAACTATAGAAGATTCAATGAATATGTTAAAAGGCAACTTTATAGGGCAAGTGTATGAATAAGCAAATGTTTATTCATACCCAAAACATTCTATAAATAGGAAGTTATACCGGAAAGGATAGTGAGTCAAGCTTAGCATTTAATACATACCACACTCCACTGCCCTTTCACCACATAATTACACAAGTATTCGTTTGTACTAGTCAATAACCACACAATCATCTTGTAAACCATTTTGTTTCAGAGTGATATAAACTTGAAAATTTTATTGTTTCTTGAAAGTTTGATTTCTCTTTCCGCACACTATTTTCATATATGCTGAAATCACTTGCCATATTACGTTAAAAGAAGTTTTTGTCCATCTGGGACCAACAATAATAAGAGTTCTTGTCAAACGTCAAGAATTAGTCAGTCAAACGTCAATTTTATAGATATAACATCAAGTTTCCAATTTGACAGAGCTTCGCCTCAAAGTGCGCAAAGTTTGTAAATGAACAAGACAAGCTAGCTATATATAGTGGTGTAAGTTCGCTGGAGTGGATAGGAGTTCGCCCAAACTTGACATAGTCAGCGAACTTGACCTCCTGAAACATAAATACTCGATTTCGCTAGCCTATTCACGTCTAATCTATACAGACTCGATATAAGACTAAGACATAGACATTCTGCACCAACAGACTCCCCCTTGGATATCGTTTTCGTCTTTTATCAGTCTTCAAAACTCTGTCTTCAAATAAAACTTTAACGAACACGACCGAAGAAGTTCTTGAACGGCTTCTTACGTCTTCCTTGCTTCGGATATGGCGTCTGATTAGTAGGAGGCACTTTAGTCATATACTGAAACCTTCTTACTCTTGCCGCCTACCTTTTTAATGTATCTCTTCAAGACGCTTTTCTTCTTTCATAAACTCAACTCGTTCTAACTCCCTCCAGTTCGTTTTCCACATCTTTCAAGAATTCACTTCATGATCTTTTCTCGAACAATTAACTAGCCACATCGGGTCTAGTATCCTGATCGTTCTCCACAAACCTCTCATACCTTGAAACCCTAATACTTCAACCCTTTCTTTAGTGATATCCAGATGTTCTTCGAATCGTAATACTATCACTGCCTAACATGTGTTAGGATCAATCTGCCACCACTTAAACACCGGATAAAAATTCTGTTCAATCGGCATTAAAGGCATGTTCCTCATCTCTCTCGGTCGTTTCATGATTAACGTTATATCTTTTACTCCTGTCTTCTTATTCGTTTTGATGCGACGCTTTGGGATGAAAGGCTTCCAATATCTAAATCCCTTTGTTGCTTCGAATTTGATCATCTTCCAAAGTAACTGATCGATAAACTTCATCTGATATGTGACATTCACAGTTTGAACAAGCTCTTCAACATCCCAGATGGTAGAGTTTTGAAATCAGCCTGATATTTGAAATATTTCACCCCAAATTCCCTTTTGATTGCATAAAAATTCAACTCCTTGAACCACCCCCAACTTACGATATCCCCCAATGACACATCTTTATCTCTGGTAAAGAATGCTAGAGGACGTCAAAACTTACGTTCACGCGGCATCTCTTTAAACCAGGATTTCTTAGCTTGAGCTATTTCTTCCTTCGTCATTGGTTTCGGAACTTTACCTTCCCGAATTGATTCCTCGATCTTATCTTTCAACATATCTTCATCTAATTGCTTTTACATTTTATCGAAAGTAAGAAAACTATCAGTATTACGACCAATGTACTTCGCAGCTTCATCCTTTTCATCATTAGATGACCAATCTTCCACTATCACCCTGTTATACTCGTCTGCCTCGAATCTACGCTGATAATGGTATTCATTTGGCTAAAACGTATTCACATTCAACACTTGTTGCTCAAAATCAAAATCCAGAGATTCAACATCAACTTCAATCAACTTGGCCAGATCTTCTTTAGTATAATTGTGCACGTACTCTCCTTCTTCGACATTGTGTTGAAGCATCAAAATCAAAGGCTTTGTCGGTACTGCAGCAACAGGCTTTGAAAGCATATCAACATCAGTCATATCTATATCATCAGATGGCCATGTTTGCCCTGACTCCCCCTGAATTTGATCATTCATTGCATTTGCTTCATCGTTCAGAAGACTTGTGAAATCGAAGCTTTCATTCACTGTCGCATCAATCACCTTTATACCTGTACCACTCGGATCATCATCATTACCTCCATCGTGGTCAGAATAAACTTTTGTATAATCAACTGGTGGTTCCTCATCCTTATCCTCATCTTCTGCTTTATCATCGTCCTTTTCTTCAGAAACAATTACAGCATTAGAAGGCTTGACAGATTCATCAACCTTAGCAATCTCAGACTCAGAAGCTTTTTCAACATGCTCAATGTTCTCATCAACAAGTTTTTCAGCAGCTTCAGAAGATTTAGGTGCATCACCTTCGATACCTTTGCCTTTGCCACTAGCTGCAAGCTCTTTTTCAGATCTTTATTTCACCTCTTGCCTATCTAAACGATCGTATTCAGCAATGAAATCAATACCAAGTGTATTAGATAACACTTTATGCATCCTTGTAAATCTTCGATCATTTAGGGCTTGAATCTTCTTTAAATCAGCAATTTCTGTTTGCAACTTTTCATTTGCATCTTGCAAACTCTCAATCAAAGCCTTAAAGAATTCTCGTTCACTTTCTAACACCTTTATCTTGTCATCCATCATTTCTTTCTCCACTGAGCTTTGATTTACTTTCTTGATCAGCTCAGCTTTCTCTTCCTTATTCTTTTGAACTCTATCTTCCAAATCGTTCACACGCTTTTCCAGAACATCAATGTCTGTATCAGGGAAGAACTCATCTAAATCTGGAAGATCCATTGGTTCATTTGTAATATCACCAAATAGATTTGACTGTGACTTCTTTGGTGTTGACTTAGGAGTAGCAACTTTTGGAGTAGATTTCTTTGGAGTTGCTTTCCTCGGAGTTGAGCTTTCAGAATGAACACCTTTAGGATCAGGTGATTGAATCACCGGTACTTCAAGTAAAATGGACTCAGAAGGTTCTTGTGTAACTCCTAGCCTTTCTTCTTCAGAAGAAATGATAACAGGAGTTTCTTGTGTAACTCCTGGACGTTCAGCTTCAAATGAAATAAAAACAGGAGGTTCTTATGTAGGAGGTTCTTGTGTAACTCCTCTCTCCTGTGCACCAGAAGGTTCTTGTGTAACTTCTGTGCTTTTAGGTTTTCCCTTATACCTCCTGCTTGCTGGTTTTTGAGCTTTCTTTGGTTTCTTTCTGCCTTTTGCCCGAGGAGACCCTGTAGTCTTTGTCGTTGAAGCTACTGCAGACTTCACACGCTTAGTTCTTTTCTGGGTCTCTCCTCGTCAGACTCTTTTTCTAGATTCAGATCAAAGTCAGCATCAATTTCTGATCTTTTCAGCTTCTTTTTCAGCCATAGCCTTCTTCGTTTCCTTCTCGAGAGAATCATCAGAATCATCATCATTCTCGGAAGTAGCTGAAATAACATCGTCCTCTTGAGTAGTCTTTTCAGTTTCTTGACTCTCAATAACAACTTCTGCACTCGAACCATCCTCTGTTTGAACATTAACAGGCTCGTATTCATCTATTAACATCGTATCAACTTTCTTAGCAACACGCTTCTTTTTCTTTTCGATTTCAGCTTTGACAAACCATTCACTACGCGCTTTAGGTTTGAATGTTGCGAACCATTCTTTCTCTGCATTCAATTCCTTCTCGTCACCACTACCATCATTTCTCCACTTGTTATCAGCCGGCGCAACATAATTCTCATCTTTTATCGCCCCAAATACTGGTTTTGCTACAAGTGCTGAATCTTGCTTTTGAAACTTTAACAACTTTTCATCGTGGTTTCATCGAGGTGACTGAAATATAGAATGTCGTTTGGATCACGTGCAATGTCTGTAAATTTCTCATCGATTAGCATCTGCACAAACCTCAGATAAATACATAATCTTGTGTCTTCCATATTCTTCGACATGTGCGTGAATACAAGCTTTGAATAGTTAGAATCAACGTCGTTGCCATGCAGGCCCTATAATCCTGAACATCATCAAGGCCCGCCTTTCTGTGACTAAAAGTGTGAATGATTGCGTGCATGAGGAGCTTTTAGGGGTTAGGACCTTCCCCTTTCTTCAAAGTAGGCTTATTAACACTTCCCTTGTAGCCCATACGGTTGAAACAGCCTCGTACCATCTTCTCATCTAAGAAAATAGGATCATCTTTGTCGTCGTTGAATTGCAAGATCCTGCGTATATCATCCTCAGTGACAGTCATTGCTTTGTACTCGTCTCCAACTTGTACTGAAGAAGTGATAGTCTTTTAATCTGCACTTAGGCTTGTGTTCATCCAGAAGTGATATGTATGTGATCTGTAAGACACTGTACGCTCCGTGATAGCTCTATGAATAGGGCAGTCCTTCAGAAACTTCAATATACTTTCGTATTCCTTCAGCGACGGACATAACGCCTTATCAAGATTGATGCATGTGTTATGAAACTTAGATTAATCCATCGTAATCACCCGCGCTGGTACTTGAACCTGAAAATCGACGCTAAACACTTAGCACGCATTACAAGAAAAAGTTACCAAATTTTTTCAACACATTAACATCAAGTTCGGGCGCAATTGATGTTGATATTACAATTTGTTTTTGTCAAGTTTGCCTGAACATGCATAACAACTGTTCATCATTTCAAACCTAAGTTCAGACGAACTTATAATCAACACAATTTTCAGACTTCAAACCATAAGTTCGAGTGAACTTCCCATTTCATTCATAAGTTCAGATTTAAACCTAAGTTCGATCGAACATGTGTTTTGATCAGTTTTATACAAGTTTTATTAGCAAGTTCGGTCGAACTTGATAACAAGTTCAGCCGAACTTGTTATCTCCTTCAATTCAAACCTGCAATTAGTATCCATATCCATCTGAAAAATTTAACAGATTCATGGTCGATTTATGTAGGTTATCATCTTTTTAAGTCCAATTTGATAAACATATCCCTAGTTTTATCTGATTTAACATTTTTAGATCTGATTTCAACGATTCGTGTCCAATTCATGGTTTAAATTTCAAATCCTCACCTCATCCATTGAGAATAGTGTGAAAATCACCACAATCAATACAAATTTCTGCAGAGTAATGACACTAGGACAACCAATATTTCAAATCGCCCAAAACTCTTAAGTTCGGTAAGATATAGTGTGATAGCCGTTTATGAAGTTCGGCCGAACTTGCAAGGCATATATACCCTAGCAAGTTCGGGCAAACTTGCAAGCCCATATATGAAGCCCAACTTAAGTCCGGGCGAACTTACCATTCCACTATTCTCCAAACAAGTTCGGTCGAACTTGTTTCCAAATGAACCTTTAAACAGTTAAGCAAGTTCGGCCGAACTTGCCTAAACCTAAATTCAAATTTTCAAAATTTTGCAATTAAGTCCATGAACTTTTCATATTTTACCGGTTCTGAAAATCCACTCAGTTGACCAAGTCCAAGTTAATGACCTTGGTTAACCGATTTGTCTGCCGAGTCCAAGATAATGACCCCGGTTTGACCCGTTACGAACAAACTGTTGATATTTTCAAATTAAAGTTTCAAACTAATGAACTTTTTCATCGTTTTGGCTTTTTAGATTTTACAGATTAGCTCCCAGCCCATTGTCAATTTTATTCCCACCATTTTAGCACCTTACCAGACTTCGAAGAACCGTTCTCCAACATTGGTTTGCTGAAAACAATGTAGAAACAAAATCTTTTTGTATTTTTGTAAGTTTTTGCTAAAAACACACTGAAAATATTTTTGGTTTTAATCTATAAAGCAGATAAACTATGTACAGAACAATGTAAACTATGTACAAACATATTTACAGACATTTTTTTTAATTCGTGTCTAAGAATCATATCAGTTAATTGAGACATATCACCAGTACCGTTGACCCTTAGATGACTTTCAGTTTTAAACTCGTTTACCTAGATTGTTGATATGTTTGTCCATTTAAACTTTACCACGTTTCTCAACTGTTCCAAGATATGATAAGGTATGATTTATGAAACTTGACTTATCTGTGGTTCCAACTTCTTGAATATACTCCTGTATCAAGATTCCCTAGATTTCATCTTACAGGTGAATATAGCGTAATTGATATCTGTATCTGGGTTAATGCGAGGCCTTGAGAGCTCAGGTTAGTACTACCGTACAGACAAAGAGATGAAGGCTCGACTTTTAAGGTATGTTCCATTTAAAGAATCTTTTTAGCACTGCAAATGATTAGATCTTTCGATACTTTTCAAGTTTGCATGCAGTTTAGGGGTTTATAGCAAGAGTATTATATAAGTTCTTGGCTATTACTTCCGCAAAATCAGAAGAACTTTTATAATACCCCGATATCAACACATTTCTTTAGCATACTGTGATAGTCCACTAATGTACTATCATTTCCTTTTTGTGCCACCGAATTCTTTTTGTCTTTTTCAATGTTTGTTGTACATTTTTTAAAATTTTTCATATGTTTTTGTATTTTCTCAAAAATTTCTCCCCTAAAATCAAAAACGTATTTTTGGATTTTAATTTTAAGAAATAACTAATCTAGATAATATATATAAACCAATGTGGATCACGAGAACTCGTCGTCCGATCCGTATTCAACCTCAGCTTCCGCACCTGTAAGCAAATTTTTAATACCGTTAAGCCTCATGAGATATTTAAATCTTGTTAAAGGAAATGCTTTGGTATAAAAATGAGCCTTTTATATGTTTAGTACTGAGTGATGAACCAGATTTTTGGTTATATCGATAGCTGCTTTGTTATCTACGAATAAAGGCGTATCAAGAAACTGCAGACCATAATCCACCATCTGTTGTTGAATCCAGAGGATTTAAGAACAACAGCTGGAAGCAGAAATGTATTCTGCCTCTCAGGTAGAGAGAGAGACCGTGGTCTGTTTCTTGCATTGCCACGTTACCAAACGTGTTTCGAAGAACTTGCATCCTGCCGTTGTAGATTTCGAGTTCAACTTTTCCACCCCGAAGTCTGAGTTTGTATCCCGTTAGATCAAACTTGTCGTTCTTTGGATACCACAAGCTGGTGCTTGGACATCCCTTCAAGTAACGGAAGATTCGCTTGACTATCTGCATGTGTGACACTCAAGGACTAGACTGATATCTCGCACATAAGCTGGTACATGATGTCTGGGCGAGATGCCGTTAGATACATCAGAGATCCTATCATCAATCGATACAGCGTGTCATCAACTTTGGTTCCCGTCTCGTCAATGCAAATCCCATGGTTCAGTGCCAGCAGAGTCGAAAGCGGTTTCGAGCTATCCATTTCAAACTTCTTGAGAATGTCGTGAACATACTTTGTCTGATGAATGAATATGCCGTCTGGTAACTTATCGACCTGTAATCCGAGAAAGAATTTCATTTCACCCATGGAGGACATCTCGAATTTCTTCTTCTTGATCTTTTCGAACTCTTTGCAAAGACTATCATCCGTAGAACCGAAGATGATATCATTCACATAGATTTGTATAATGATCAGATGAGATCTGACTTCTCTTGTAAACAAAGTACTATCCACTGTGCCTCTTGTAAAGCCATTTCCAACAAGATGTTGCGATAACGTCTCGTACCAAGCTCTCGGGCTTGGTGTAATCCGTATAAGGCTTTTTTCTAGCAGATAAGCTTTGTTCTTGTTCAGCGGATCGACGAACCCTAGTGGTTGGCCGACGTACACTTGTTCTCGAAGATTACCGTAGAGAAATGCAGATTTTACATCCAACTGGTACACCTTAAATCCTTTTCAAGCTGCGAATGCGAGGAAGATGCGGATTGACTCTAATTGTGCAACCGGTGCGTATACTTCTGTGTAGTCAATACCCTCTTGCTGGTGAAAACCTTTGACAACCAACCAAGCTTTGTTTCTGAATATTACACCCCGGTCGTCTCTTTTACACTTGAAGACCCACTTCATATGAATAGCTTTCTGCTTCGATGGTAAGTCTACAAGCCTCGAAACACCTAATTTCTCGAACTGTAAAAGTTCCTCTTGCATTGCTATCACCCAGTTCTCATCACCAAGAGCTTCATTAACCGTTTTTGGCTCTATTTGAGAAATGAAACATGAATAGTAGCAGTAATCTTGAGTAGGAGTAACTCGGGTGTAGAAACAACTAAGTGCTTTGTTGATTTGGCTTCGTGTACACACACCAGTTTGTAATTCACAAATGATATTCGTTGAAGGATGGTAAGAATATGATCGTGGCATTTCATCACTAGGAACATCAACTGAGCTTTGCTGATTTGAGATGTTCTGATCAACAGTCACTTCAACGTTAGGAGCGCTAGATGATGCTTCGTTCTGATTGCCTGGGTTTGCAGATTGATTCAAGAGGTTAGATATCTGCTCAACTTCTTTATCCGATGAGGATTCACCATCAGCATCAAATGTCAGCTCTTCATCAGAGTCAGAATTCTGATTCTGAGACATACTTGGCACTGTTGTAGCATTTTCCGGTTCGGAAGAAAACATTCGATGGAGTTACAGACGGTGTCACTTCTGCTTCAGAAACATTCTCAACTTGAACACCGCTAGAACTAGGACCTGCTCCGGAAGACGAATAATCCAACGTGGGTTGATTAACCACAATTGGTCTAATGATTTGTTCTTGATTCGCCGACTGTTGAAGATAATATAACGCTGCAATTTTTTCTTCAGAAGGTTCTACCGGCAAGTCGAATGACTTCCAAAGATCTTGATAGTTAAACAGCCATGCGTCGCCTCTTCTTTAAATAGGATCCGTATAGTTGAAACAATCAACATGTTGTGCTTCAATTACCTTTCCCAATGAAGGAATATACACTCTTCGTAGCGGACTCACATACCCGACAAAGAAACCTTCAAGTGATTTGACACCGAATTTACCATCTTGATCTATTACAGTACATGGCGCACCAATGGCTCTAGAAAATTCAAATTTGGCTTCCGTCGGTTAATCATTTCAAAACATATCTTTTTCGACGGTTTGACAGTTAAGACCCTGTTTAGTGTGTAGCAAGCCGATGCAACTGCCTCACTCCAAAAGCTTACTGGAAGTTTCGAAACTGCAAGCATGGTTCTTGTTGTGTCTATTAAAGTTCTGTTCTTCCTTTCAGCTACACCGTTTTGCTGCGGAGTATAGGGTGCACTGAATTCGTGCAGAATTCCCTTGGCATTGCAAAATTCCTTCATCTTATTATTCTTGAATTCTTTGCCGTTGTCACTGCGGATTCGTCGGACAGGTAGATGATAACGATTTTCTAACTTCTTGAAAAGAATCACCAAGTTTTCAAATGTTTCATCTTTTGATTCTTGGAATAAAACCCACGAATAACGTGGATAGTCATCTGTTACAACTAAGCAGTATAAATTTCCTGAAATACTTCCAACATTGACAGGACCAAATAAATCCATGTGGAGACGTTCAAGTGGCAGCTTAATTGAATTAAGAATCTTCTTCGGATGTGACTTTTTGATTTGCTTCCCCTTTTTGCATTCTAAGCAATGATCAGACATATGGAAGCTTCGTAAGTTCACACCTTCAACCAGATGGTTATGCACCAGAAAATACATTTTACGTAAATGAATGTGCCCCATTTTTTGATGCCAAATAATAGAATCTTTCTCAGTAGCCTTTGTCATAAAACATTGCGCTGATTTCAATGAAGTGGTAGCGATGCCCATATCTAAAACATACAAATTGTTCTCGTGCGAAGCTCGCATCATAATCCACTAATCAGGTATTTTGAAACCCGGCTTCAGAATAATACACTCTGTCATTAAAATGCACCGTGAACTATTTGTCACAAATCTGCGAAATGCTCAGAAGATTATTCTGAAGCTCAGCAATGTAGTTAACACGATCAAACGATACAACACCGTTGGAAAGTTTTCCCTCGGCGACTATCCTTCCACCCTGATTACCAGCAAATCCAACATATCCATTGTTGATAGCTTTTATGTCGAACAAAAGAGCTTTCATTCCCGTCATATGTCTGGATGCTCCACTATCCAAAATCCACTTTGAAAGAACGAATCTTTGGAGCCCCTGCACATATTAAAATCTAGTTAAACAGCGACCCAAGCCTTTTTGGTCTTGGGTTTTGGATAGAAAGCTTGGTAATCATCCTCATAATCTTCATCCTAGCCTCCATTGTCATTTACATTTTCAAAATTCACTTTCTTTTTACCTTTTGAATTTTTACCACTTGTTTTTGACAGGTTCGGTTTTGGTCTCAGACTTTGATTCTTTGTTAACAATCTTTACAAGCTTATACTTGATAACCTCAGATGTTGTTGTCTTTTTCTTAGCAATCCAAGCTTGAGATTTAATGTTTGCCTTTTTGATGTAAAACTTGTTTTCGTTTGCCCTGGAAGTTTCACCTTTTTTGAAAGTTGAGTTTTCAAATTTCTTTTCTGTTTTAGGTTTAACTTCAGGTTTTGATTCATTTCGTTTCTAAATCGTTACAGGTTTTACAAACTCTGGTTGCTTTGGTTTAACAACATCTGAACTTTCTTTCCTTCGAAGATAGGCCGGCTTAGACTTCGGACACTTCCGTGCAATATGACCAACTTCGTTGCACTTGAAGCAAGTCCGATTATCATATGAATGTCCACTAGTGGATTTTACACCACTTGTGACTTTGGCCATATCTCGAAGTTCTTTTTGTTTCTTAAACTCGTCGTTTGATTGTTTTCGGTTCAAACTTTCCTCATGAACCGTGCTTGTCCCATAAACGAATTTCATGTTTTTATCTATTTACTCGTGAAACGGTGACATTTTCTATACCGGTTCTTCATCCACATCTAAACCCAACCCAGCTCTCCGGTTTTCGGGATGATCCCCACCATTTCTCCGGTAGTTATTTTAATTTCTTTTCATTTTTCTCCAGGTTTTCTAATGAAACTTCAACCAGTTTGAACAGTTTATCCAATTAATCCTCTTTGACATTCCGAATCGGAAAATTGTCAACGAAGTATAATCTATCAGATTCCTTAACCTTGTACATGACAACGTTAGGATCATCACATAGATCATTTTCCGATGATGTATCGTCATCTTTGGATTTTGTGTCAGAACTGTTCAAACTCGAGGTGGCGCTCTCAAAACTATCATCATCAGAATCATTCAGAACATTTTCAACCAAATTTTTAACCACCGTATTGTCATCGTCTGAATTAGTATAGATTACTCAATGTTCTCCGGCAACTCAATTTTCTTTTCATATAACAACTCAGTGTTGAGTGGCTTATCCATCCCATCAGCAGTTTTGCGACAATACTTCTCGCATAGGGGTGGAGGAACATTGCTGTATTCTCTACCATTTTTCTTTTTATATCTTTTATAATTTTCTTCCGACGATATCGTAGGAAGTATATGATCAATGACATATGCGTTAGTCGTATAACTTCTTAAAAGTTGTTGAACACGTTCTGTTTCAATTTTCATGTCCTGGAGTTGTTGTTTAGTTTCGGCAATGGTGTTAATGTAAATGTTTATTGCTTTTTGTCTATCCATTACCGTCCCTTTTAACATCCTCATAGTATCGTGTTGTTCAATATTATTTATGTTGAGCCTGCCATAATCATCTTTCATTTTGTCATACCCTTCCTTCATTGTACGATAATCATATTTGAAATGTTCATTATGTACATTGAGTTCAACGATAATTTGTGATTTTTCGGCACACTTAGCACATGCCTCAGTACATTTTGTACAAGGTTTCTCAACCTCCACAACTTGCACTTTGACAACTTCCTTTTCGATGATCATTACCTCTGGACCTACCTTGGTTAGATTCGCCATCATTGCTTTATTGGCAATGTCCGTGAGGTTTTCAGCATTCACATCTTTAGTAGCATCGATGATAACTTCTTAATCACTCGATTTCTCCTCGACCACTTGCTTCTGAGAACTTCCATAAAAGTTACCTGCAAAAGTAGAAGTTGAGTTAGGAGTTAAAATGCCATGTGTTTTCATGTGAAGATACATCTCCTCTTCTTCTTCTTGTTACAGATATTGTTCCAGTAAAGCATTCTCCATAGTTGTTGCATCTTCGGCAGATGTATCCTCGACAATCTCAGCCATAAAAGCCACACCTGTTTTCTTCCCAATATAAGAGTTCCAATCAAAACCATCATCTTCGTTTGGTAGCAACCATTGCCTTCTCGGTATTGTTTGATGATTTTGTTTTGAATCTCTACTTGAGTCTTCTTAGGAAACGGTTTTTACTGAAGCGACTTCTTGTAGTATTCATTTCCACCTCCAAATGTACTCTGAATGCCCGTTGCTTCAGGATTTTTGCATTCTCGCTTGAAATGCCCTTTCTGTCGGCATCTGAAACAAGTGACCTTCGATTTTTCGAACCCTAGCTTGTTGCTTGAATTTCTGATATCTCGGCTTGTGAGTGCAACAAACTTTGTTACCCTTCGAATGATAGAAGCCAAGGACCATTTAATGTCCATCAGTTCAAGCTCTTCTTCATCCACCTAATCATAGTCTTCAATGGTCATTTCGGGATTGCCGATTTTCCCTGCTACCAGACTTTCA